>VXAX01005189.1:142555-470016 GCA_013399835.1 Leptocoma aspasia | reverse complement strand
CTCCGCACCCCTGCGCCCGGCGGCGCCGTCCCGCCGGCTGCGGGGATGCGCCGGCCCCGACGGGGCGCGGGCTGGGCAGCGCCGCGCCTCTGCGCGCCCCTACGCGCCCAGACATGTGCGCGCACGGCCCCGGCCGGTGCCGAGCCCCAGGTGGCAAGCGCGCCCGCGGGCAGGGACGTCCGTGACACTCTCCGCGCACACACACCGCACGCGCCCGGGCGCTGCTGAAGTTGCCAACGGCGCGCCCGGGTGCCGGTGTTTAATCACGCGCGGCTGCGACGTTAGGGAAATAAAACACCGTCACTGTAGGCTGTAGGGTCTGGAGCGGGCACGGGGCCGGAGAGGTGACGAGGGGAAGAAACGAGCACTGCGGGGAAAGCAGGGAGAAGAGAGAGAGGGAAGATCTTGCCCAGCCTCGGCAGGCAGCGGCCACGGTCTTCTCGGGCTGCGGCACCATCGCACCATCCCCGCGACGGAGCCGGAGGAAAATGCACCATCACTCTTGCACGGAGGGCTCCTCTGCCCCCCACACCTAAGGCACGCTGGCGGAGCGCAGCCCCGGAGCAGCATCCCGCCGCCTCCAGCCGGCGATGTGCCACGGGGCTGCGGGAGAGCCGCCTCCCCCGCTGCGCCCTGCGCCGCGCATCCTCCTCCCTCCTCCCATCTGGGGCTTCAGTTTTAGCAGGCGGTTGCCAGGACGGTCGGGGGGACTCCCCTCGCTCCCCCGGCGGCGGGAGCACAGCAGCAGGGTCCCCCTCACCCTCCCTCTGCGGCCGGTGTTGGCAGCCGCCGGCCCCGCCGCAGGGCTCGGGGCGGCCCAACTTCGCTCCCTCCTCCGCGCATCTCCGGGCCCGCCGCCGCTCGGCGCCCGGCCCCAGCGAAGCCGGCAGACACCCGCCCGGTAAATCGGACCCCTGCCACCGACCGGCGCTAAACGTGCGGTCGCGCTACCGGCGGGATGGGGCGGCCGGCGGCTTGGGCGACAAGGACGCGTTAGATTGGAGAATAAAAAAGATCGGATCGATTTCTGCAGATGGCAGTAGGGAAGCGCTTTCTAAACACGGGCGCTGGCCCCCGCGGCCGCCCGTGCCGGCGGGAGCCGCCGGCGGCGCAGCCGGGCCGGGCAGGACACGACCGGGGCTCTGTGCGGATGCTAGGCGTTTGGCAGGCGGGCTGGGCTGGGCTGGGCTGGGTTGGCTGGCCCTGCCCCTCCTCCGCCCCCTCCTCCGCCCATGGGGGCATCTCGGCGTGCCCGGGGGCTCCGGCACCGCACGGGCGAGCCACGAGAGTGGGCGCTGCACCGGGAGTAGGGTACGGTTCCCTCTGGGCCTGGAGACCCCCGAATGTGTGCGAGGAGACCCTGCTGGAAGTTTGCTGTTCCCGAAAGTATGACCTCCTTTTCGACCCCTAAGCTGAGAGTCCCCACAAATCCTTACACCAGTATTAACTGCTTGTTATCCCTTCATGTAGGGACATGATATGCGGGAGCCAAGGAATACTTCACGCTCAGTTAATTCCCGTCTAGCTTCTCCCTAAGCTCTAAACCAGGTTTTCTTCTGGCTCCTTTCTTCCCTGTACATGTATGTCTGCTCCCTGCTCTGCCCACCTGCTGCTATCTGTATTGACCTCTTCTGCCCACCTGTACTCCAGAAGCCTTTGCTACAATTAAAGGGTATCAATTTGCACATTCCAATATGTTCTAAAGCTCTGACAAAGACCCCCACGAATCCGTGCCTACAGTTTCCTATTTACTAATCAAGACCTAAGCAGAAAGAAAATACTAATTTTTACTGCCTGCTAGTGGTTGCACTGAATCTTATCCTTCATCTTCTGTGGGCTTACAGAGCATCTGCCAGCTGAGCACCTGGTGCCAGATCAATTTTTTTCCTTCCTTTTATCTCTTAACTTCACTTTTTCATGCCATTCAGTTATTTCATATTCCTTTTATTTCCCCATCCCCTCTTACTTTTTGTTTTAACTTTTTTTTTTTTTTCCCTCAAATTTATTATTGCTTGTTAAAACTCAGCTCTCTGCTTGACATATCACCGATGTGCTTAAAAATCAAAAATGTCTTGGCTGGCCACAGGCACCACAGTCACACAGCCTTACCAGGGGAATGTCCTCCTACCCCTTCCTATCTTTTTGCTCCCCCCTTGTTTCTTCTTCCCACTTCCCTGGTTCTTCTGTGTGGTCTCACTTCTCTCCATTCCCTTGGTTGCAATTAGCAAAGCCTGCAGTTTCTATTCCCTTCTTCTTTTCCTCCACTCTCCTCCCTTCTTCCACCCCAACCTGCCTTCATTTCCACATAGCTACAGGTCATGAAGGCACTCCTGGCCTCATCTCTAGACCAGTTTAACCACACCACATGGGGAATGAAGCTGCTAGGTCAGTCTTTCCCAGACGAGCAGCCAGACCCTCTCTGACGTGTCCCTCCTGCCACAATAACTCACGCTGCAGATGATCCCACAAGTGTACCTGGTGTTCACAGAGTACCATTAAATCCAGCAGCAGAGCCTGGCTCTGGCCCGTGCTGTCCCCAGAGTGCCGTATAACACCGCAGCCGCCGAGCTTGGTGCTCACCGTGCTGACTAACAATTACCCTGCTTTATTTACAGGCACTGCCTGGCGAGACAAAGAAGTCCCTCTGTTTGTATACTGGTTCTCAGACTTCGGGATGTAGAAGTTCCACCAGAGGTTCTGTAATTGCCACAACATGATGCCTGAACTGTGAACCTGAAAGCATCTGAAGGGCAATCTCCTTATAGTAGAGTAGGACAGTTTTTGCTCTGACTAGCACTGGTATCTTCCTTAAAAAGGTTTTCCTTGTTGATATGAACACTCTACTTATAAAAGCATTTTGTTAAGATAAAAAAATACATCTGTCTGCATCTTAACATCTGTTAAGATAAAAAAATACATCCCTGTGGGTCCAGGGATGGCTGGACCCACAAACCCCTTTTCTCAATTACGCTCTCTAGCCATTTCTTCTGAATTACAGAGACTGAGATACAATCATTTTTTCATGTAGTTCCTAACTCCAAAGCATTCTACCCTCTTAATGCGACACTGCACACACAATCTCTCAGCAACACATTATTCCCAGCTATACTTCAACACTTAGGCTAGTTGACATCTACAGTCTTGTACTCCCCGATGTGCCCATCCCATCTCACCACTGCACAAAAACTACTCCTTGTAAACCACGCAGGCAGTGCTAGGCTGGTGTGAGGTACAAATTGTGACCAGCATCTCCTCCCTGAAACACTGAGGTCATACTACTGAGCCCCGGTGGGGTTCCTTGCAGCTACATGTTTGACTCTAATGCCAGATGAGCAACAAAAATAATCACAACCTTCTTGTAAGAGCCCTTCTCATACATGATGAGGGCAGGCTACATCTCGAGTATTAAACCCACCTACTGTAGAGCTTTTCGGAGCCCTGCAGAGTTTTGAGATGCTCATGCTACAAGAAACAGGCTGATGAGTGTATTCAAGGGTAGCTGGTACCCCAGCAGATTTATCCAATACACGTGGCCATGCCATGCGTACCCGTGCTCGGAGATCAGCTCCCAGCTGGCAAGCTGTTTGCGGTGTTGCAGGCCCTCAAATGTCTCAAAGCGAGGCCAGGGTGGGTCCTGGCTGTGCACTGCACTCCTTGAGCTGGGACTGGGCAGCAGCAGCTGGCAGGGGGGGCCAGACTGCACCTGATCCCAGTCCCACGTCTGTGTAGCCACGTCTGTGAGTAATGCCTTCTGCTGCTGTGCTTGGCCAGCAGACGCTGTACTGGAGAGGAGTTACGCAACCTCAGTTATTCACACTTGTATTATATCTTGGCTGTGCTGCTCTTGGGAGGCTGCAGATTCCAAAAAGTTTCCCAGAACTTGGGAGAAGCCAAATGGTAAAGATGAGTGTACCAAAACCTCCTCAGCAACAGAAGCTCTGGGTACACAACACCCGTTCTCTTTCTTCTCTACCTATGAAGCTATGACTATGAAGATAACTTCATGGATCCTTATCTTTAAAACACTTTATGTCCTGTGTCTGATATCTCTAAAGGCCCTAAGAAGGTAACCTTGATCAAGAATATCAGTGAAAAAAGGCTTCTTACAGTTCAGCTAATATTCATGAACAATGTTTTCTTTGAGCCAGCACTAGAAGTATGGGCTAACATTCTACAGCTGCTAATAACAAATCCCACCAAATGTACAAGGGACATTTGAGTGAGCCTCTTCCCTGCTGCCACCACATCACAGCCTGTTTATGAAACACACATTTACAGAATTGAAAAAGCCCCAACCAAACCCCACTCTGCACAATTCTTGAGAGAATGAGAGCTGCACGTGTGTGAGCTACTGTAAGCTACCACCACTAGTCGAAGTTCCTAAGGAAAAAAAAAGTCTATTTAACCTACAAGAAATTTGCCCAAACGTGGTCACAGCTAATCCTAAAGAAAACGGAGGGTGGGGCTCACCAGTTTTCAATGATAATTCTTCTTGACAAAATGTGGGTCTGATTCAAAAGATCCCACCAGGAAAGGCTTGGAAGCCCAGTTGCCAGTTAAAAGACCCAAGGCAGAAGGAAAGGATGTTACCTATTCCCGCAGAAGACCAGTGAAGGACACACAACCTGTATGCACTTGCTGTGTATGAAGCTGGAATTTCTCCCCTCACCATGGAAGAGCAATGCTTATTTCAGGTCTGTGTATTTTCAGGCCTGATTTGACCAAAAGTTGGCATGCTTAGCCTAGACACGTGTTTCTATCAGAAGTTTGTGAATCTCTAGCAGATTTTATGATCATCTATTTTTCATGTGTGCAGGAAAAGCACACATGGCTTCACTCAAATGCAGTAGGGAGCTCTTTGCCTACATGCAGTTTTACAGATTTTATACAGCTTTCAGCTAAATCACATATCTCCATGCAAAGTATGGCACTCTTGGATATCACATGGATTTTTAATGCTCTGAGGGATCCTTTGGGTCTATAAACAACAAGTAGATTACATTCATCTACAACATGACAGACTTTCCCCCCACTCCCCCTTTGCTTGTGAGACAAAATATGGCTCTTGTTTTTCCCTGGAACTAGTATGGAATCCAAGCACAATTCATGTACAGTTATGAGAAAACCGTGCCATATTTTTCATTGTAATTAACTGCTTCAGAGCAAGACTTCTCATGTATAAAGATGAAGAAAGGTCTCAGCTTTGCCTGAAAGACAACTTGCCTTTCAGCAATGTCTCACACTTTGGGTTTTGACTGAAACATTCCACTGCTTTGGTGACCTGTTGTGCCAAAAAAGCTGTCTTGTGTTACGCTTTGCTTTCAACTAAATTTGCTGGCACATGCCAAGGGACAGAACAAAGCATTGCAATTTATACTGGAACACTATTTTGTGCTGCTCCACACATGAAATTGATGTCAGGAAAAAGTGCACAAAGGGCATGGAAAACGTAAATAAATACTGTGATCCTTTTACCTTCAGTTTTAAATAGATGGATTGAAATGCATGGATCCTAAAGATTTATGAATCTGTTTATAGTCCATTCTGGAATTTTAACATTTCATGCAGCTTGTAGGAGGGAGTGTATTATTTATAAAAAGTCATGGTTATTCAGCAGTGTTTATTTCTGAAGAGCAACAAAATATCTTCAAGGGAGAAGAAGAAATTCATAACTCTGGTTTACTACCAGGGTTAGCCAACCTAGAAGTCTTTTCTCATGACTGATTTACAAAGACCTTTGCTCTTATAAGCACATATGGAACTCTGGACATTTTGCTACCAGCAGTAGAAACCACCTCCATCTCTCAGGGCAGGCACCACTGCAATGGATTCAAAGATGTGGTGGTGGTGGTGGGAACCTTTACTGTTGTGGAGATACTTGAGCTTTATTTTTGCAGCCCTTTTCCCAGCACAGTATTGAATGGAAATTCAGAACTAGGGGCTGCAAGGAGAAAACCCATAGCAGCTATTCACAGATATAATTTCTGTGTGACATCAGTTTCTTGGCCATGTGAACAATTTCTTCTGTCTGATGAAATGTAACATCCATATTTTGTTTTCATTTTCTATCTTTGGGCTCCTTTGCCCAGAGTTGTTTTTAAGACAAAGGGCCTGAAAGGATTATAATGCAAAACTAAATGCAGCCTTAGCATACCTTTGGTCTTTCTAGCTACTTCACCTCATTGGAATTGCAGTGATTGCTTTTCTTCCTAGCAGGTAATAAATCAGTTTCAATGAAAAAGAAAAACAACTCAGACATAAACCAGCATTTTCAAATTGTGTTTCTCAGTCAGCTTTTAGCTTCACCCTCTGTGAAAGTGGAGCTTGCAGAAGTTGCATCTAGCTCACCTCAGCTGACCATACAGCATCCTTCTACCTAGATACAATTCCTGCAAGCTGCCAGGGGAAGTTCATAGTTTAACTGAAGAAATCCCAAGCAGTCTGACCCTATCCCTCCTGTCTCTGCTTGGCAATGCTGTCAACAGAAACACCTGAACTATGTCTATCTGTAGAGCAGAGAGCCCAGCCAGATGCAGCACTGCTTATCATAGGAGCCATTTCTGGCTTGTCTCCAGCAGAGCCTTGAGGACAGGTGGATGGTGCTGCTCAGGGATAAGAGGGAGTCTCTCTGTGGTTAATAGCTCCTGATAGATTTATTTCCATGAATTTCCCACGAACCACATGAACATATGGCAGCCAGGAGGACCTGTGGTCACGAGCTTCACGAACTGTGTGAGAAGATAACTTTCCTAAACTTGGCACCTGCTAACATCATTTGATACTCCTACTTCATGCATTATGAAACAATACACAATCATTTTGTATTCAGCACCTTGTGCCAGCCCTTATCTGTAAGCCCTGCTCTGTGTCTTCTGATACATTGCTAAATCATTCCAACATATAACATCCTGCCCATGCTTTCCTTTTGAGTAGGGATGGAGATCTGGCACCTGTGCCCCTACTCATGAGAGGCATCAATGGGCAGTGTCTGACCAGTGCATGCACTGCCAGCAGGAGTGTCCCTTCCATAGTCCTGAGAGTGTCCCAGCTGTCCCGAGCACGTGGCAGGGGTACAGTGTGTGAGCCCAAAGACACTGTTACCTGTTAAACACAAGGGTTTGGGAACTAAAGGGCACCTGTATGCCCCAGGCAAATCTTGGGATAAGTTCAACTGTTCTGTCATGGTATCATGCCCAAGTGGTGACCAGAGTGTGCTGTGGTCCTGTGTGCTACTCAGTGAGAGCCTGGGGACAGCCTTCAGCTGGCCTGTCTCAGGTCAGAGAGTGAAGGGTCACGGGAGCATTGCCCGCTGTCCTTGGGAATGAAGCATCAAAGAAAAATAAGTATAACAGAGAAACCACTAAGGCTTTTGAAGGATTTGCATACGAAGGATTTGCACCTGGACCAGAAGTCAAAATCCTTCGAAAATTTTGCATATATATACGCACACACTCATACCTACACACATGCATGAAACATAATGCTTTTAGATATTAGGAAATCAGATTCCACATATGAGAAGGGAGAGGCCTAGAAGAGCTACAGTTTTGTAAAACATCATTTGGCACTTTCTGTCTCAGGATCTGAAAGGGATGTTTTGGCAATACTGACATTGTACACAACAGGCTACCAACAGCAAGCACAGAGGTGGTGTTCTAAGGAAAATGAATATTGCTTCCCATATAATGTATGGCACAAATAGGTAGAGTTTTTTAGCAAGCCACACTGATCTCCTAATTTGCAAGCTATCACACATGTATTTAACTTTACCTTAAATGAAACAAAACAGCAATACAGTGAAGTATTGTTGAAACCTGAAAACAGTTCACTCCACATAATTAAATTTTAATTCAAAATGTCATTGCTTGTGTATGATAGAAACATTTTTTATGATCAGTCAGACAATTTCTACATAATAGTTACCTTTATTTGAAGGCATATCGACTCAAAACAGTAAAAAATGCAAATGAAGATTCTTCACTAGCTAAAATGATGTCAAATTATATATACAAATGGTAACATAAAAGAAAAAAAAAAAAGATTTGTCAAGTACATCAAGTAAAGCTCTGGAATAATACAGAACTCCTTGCTGCCTTAACCAGAAAGTTTAATAGCTTTCATTTAAAGAAAGGAATTAAAGGCAAAGTGCAGCTCTAAGTACCACTCCCATCTACTCTGAAAATGGTGGCAGAGTAATTTTTCATAGGTCTGTGACACACAAAGAGAAAGCATCCCGGGTATTTGCTGCCCAACACATGAAAAGGGGATTTTGCATCTAGTATTGGGAGACCCAAACTAAAGGTGAGCAAGAAACCTCTGCACTTGTGGTATCCACCAAGTTGCTCATCCCTGTCCACAATCTCTCAGCTGTGTTTTCCTCTGCTGGTGATCTGTGTCTTTGCTGACCCTGCTTTGCTCCCAGAGCTTGTGCTGTGCCGTTTCCAGGCACAGCACACACCCTGCTGTCCCATGCTGCTGGGAGAAGTGACACCCTCTGGCACAAATTGTCTTGGTTCAGTGTCCACCCTCCTCCTGCTGTAGCCCTGCTAGAGGATCTCAATCCCAGATGGGTGAGGAGGGTATGAGGATAGGACTGGCAAAGGCTTTGGCTTCTTATGGAAATGGCACATTCTGCCAGAACACACCTTCACCATTTGTTTTCTCTTTACTTCCTAAACCTTGCCACAACTTTAGTGCAAAGCAATCACCATTAAACTCCGTGCAGGAGAAATACACAGCAATTATGAGAAATTCTCTGCAATCCCCTGTCTTGCATTAGCCACTGCCTCACTGCAGGCTGCAGACAGGGCATGGAGGAGCCTGGTGCAAGAAGGACTCTGAGAGATCCCCTGCAGATGTTTTATGAGCTTAGACCGCTCTAAAATGGTTCTTATTTCCACCATAGCAGGAAGATGTAAATTCTGCTCCGTGCCAGCTCTGTAAGTGAGCAGGGTGTGTGGATGTGCAATATGTTGATAACAGATGAGGTGCCAGTAGATGGCTCTCAAGATATGAGGCCTATGGATTTCACAGGGCTGAGCCACCTTCCTGGCTAGGGAGCAATGCTGCTGCTGCTGCATGCCAGGAACAAAACAGCCACTCAAACTGTACCTTGGGACAGGACAGGGATGGCATGGAACTTCCATGCATCTTCTCCCCAGACATCTCTAAAAATAGCAAAGTTCTTAGCTTTGTTATTTTTGATAATTCAAGACAAAAATGCGCTCCTCGCTAAAGCACGCTTGAAATCTCCCTTTAATTCTTTAAGTGAGATTTAAGGGCTGTTTAAGTAGGCTGGGAAAAGCTGAGATAATGCTTCTGCAGTACCCCTGTTAGTGTGCAAGAAGTACTCCCGGTCCCAGTGGGGTTATGTAGTTAATAAGTCAGATTTTCTTAACTAAACAGTTGAGCTATGTCTATTTAGAGTTGATTTTCTCAAGCATACATGAACTAACACACCTAAGGGGAGGGGGTCCAGGAGGGATGCTCACAGTTAGAAATTCTACAGAGGATTGAAATGAATTTTTAGTACTGTATAACTACAGTAGATAACATTTAATTGNGAGAAGAGAAGAGAAGAGAAGAGAAGAGAAGAGAAGAGAAGAGAAGAGAAGAGAAGAGAAGAGAAGAGAAGAGAAGAGAAGAGAAGAGAAGAGAAGAGAAGAGAAGAGAAGAGAAGAGAAGAGAAGAGAAGAGAAGAGAAGAGCTCTCATTCTCAATTTGGGCAGTGATTTATATCCCAAGTCTAAATTTTGTGAATTGAGTAAATATAGCGATAACAAAAGCAACCAAATTCTTATAGCTCTTCAGTCACTCTTAAAACAAGGCAAAGGGCTTGTACACCACAACTTTATTCAGACAACTGGCCATTTAGTGTATACACTAGAAATTCTGCTGGAAATGTTATTAAATTTTTAATTAAATTTGGTTTTATTGTTACTTTAAATGCAGTTTTCCACAAAGCATGTCCTGAGGCCTTTGCCACTCAACTGTGATATATTTTCCTGGTCAGCAACCCCAGTCTATATATATTATACTCCTTCTCTTTCCTGATTTCATGTCAGGGACAGCCAGAGTGATTGCTGACTAAATAATTAGAGAAAGGAACACCATCTCTGTATGTTTCTGTAGTCATTAGGTTAGCAAGAAAATAAAACTAACTTTCATAATCCCTTTCCCTATCGGTACCTGGCACTTTCCAGGAGCAAAATAGGGAGAAAATGTAATTGCTAAAATCTCACACACTCATTATTGGACTAATGATACCTTTTTCTCTCAATCTTGCCCCATAAAGACATCTATAGAAGTGAAGGTGCAGAGCTGCTGCTTCCCATTAAAACAGGAAGGACAAATGCAGGCTTGTAGTATTTCAACCCCATCAAGCAATAGTGTGAGTATGTAGAATATTAGAGTATAATGTAATAAGGTAGAATAAGATAATAACATAATACAGCATTATTAGACACAGTGTGCCCAAACCATTTCCAGCCACAAGAAAAATAAGGGTGAGGGCAGGGGGCTTGGACTGGCACTAGTGAAGGTGAGGAGTCCTGAGGGAGCTGCCTTCCTTCTGTGCCCTCCAGAGGAGCAACACTTCCTAATTTCCAGCTCTGCTCCCAAGTTTGTGTGTGTTCATGTCTTTCCTCTTGCTTCCTCCTACTCCAATCCAACCACAGGCTACAGAGGGAATTTAAGGAAGGTAGCTGGGTAAGTTTTGTCAGGTCAGTTAGGTCTGCCCCCTGTTTTGCATGAAGAGTATCTAGTATTTCAGACTATTTAAAAAAGAAAAAAAAAAGGATGATGAACTTCCACTGGGCTGAGTTGAGGTAGGAACAAACTTCCTTACTTTGGTTTTCTGAACCTGAGCTTTTTACAGAAGATGAGTGTCACTCAATCTGTGATCCTCTCCAAAGCCTTGCATGGAACACTGCTCTCAGGTTTGAGAAGGAACTGTTGAACTCAAATGATGTTAATGTAAGTTATATCACTGAACTCTAGCCTTTCTGGTATTAACAGGGGTACCAGAAGCTGTGTGAGTCATGTAAAAAAAAGCTTCCATTCTTATACAAGGTCATAATTTCTCTTTTCCTCCCCCCCCCGCCCCCGATTTCTCCCATAAGAGGAGGTAGGGGCTGGTATTAGCATTGGAAGGAAGTTGGCTGACATTCTGATCCCACAGAAATAAATGTGAGTTAGTTATTTTAGTTAGCTGGGATTTTTTTCCATCAGCTTTCATGACTAATATAGTTAGTCCTTGATTTACATGCTATTATCTCCCTATGAACTTTAGAGAATCTTGTGCTCATTTCTTTTTATTACAGCACTAGAAACTATTAAAGAAAAGCTCACCTTGAAGTGTAGAAGAAAAGGTGGTGGTTCTGCAAATACAGGCTATCTAATGAATTCATGGCTTCCCCTACAGAACTGTTCTGGTAGTGGTGATGGGAATTTTTCAAGATAAATTTGCTACAATGAATTTCACTTATTATGCTTCTCCTTTTATGGACCTGTGCCCTGATTCAATCTCCCAGTCTGAACATCTGGTGTGCCTTAAAAAGATTCTTCCACATGGAGCCTGGTTCCTGATTTCCTCAGCTATTATTTATTACATCGTTTGGGCTTTAGAAGGGATTGCTGAACCAGTGTGGATAATCTAAAAAATAAACTTAATCTAAAACTAATGCAAACTGTACAGCATAGGAGATTTAGAAAAGCTTACTTAGCAGTCAGGTAAAACCCTTTTATTTATCTTGGTACTTCCACCTCTGAACAGATATGGGACCACGAGGGAAAAAAAACCCCAAGTACTTTCTGAGTGACCAGAAGGCAGAAATTCCTCACATACTTGAAAACAAATGTCTGAGCAATGTTTAGGACCATAGAGGTTTGAACTCCCTCATATTGCCCCCATCTCAGTTGCCAGGTGGCATCAGGAAGTTTCGGCCCTTGTTTTGAGAACAGTGTCTATAACCCACACTTAAGCCAAAGTATCTTTTTCAATTTAAATCATGACTGCTTTAATAGCCCGCTGCCTGAAATATTCTTTGATACTGAAAATGCTTTCCAACAATGCACAATCAAATCAGTGGGGCCTGTTAATGCTGCGTGCTGGCAAAACCCCTATTTGGGACATAGAAAAGTGATTATCACCTTCTAAGCTTTGTCCAAATAGAAAGCTCAAACAATCTGGATTGGATGTGAACACTGCGTACAAAATTCTTTAACATCTCCAGAGTCGAGGTTAGTGCCAATGGCTTCAGCAAATGAAGCAAAATAATCCCAGATCCAAGGCTTTCAGGAGTGAGAAAGGCAGAACTGTTGGTAGCAGCAGTGCTGCTCTCACAGTGTTTGTTAAATATGGTGTGGAAACGTGAGTGCTCAGGAGCTCAGGAACCCAGATGGAGGATTTTTAACGTGTTCTTGCAGTGACAGAGACTAACTCTGCTCAGGGCCAGGTGACGTACTAGGTGTTGTACAAGACACCTTCTGGCACTCTTGGGGATTTTCCACACCTCAAGCAGCAAATTTTAGTTAGAAACTTTTAAGTTTTTTTCCAGAGAAGAAGGCTTCTCTTCTTTTGTGTCAATAACATTTATTTCAAGCACATATTATTTGTATATAATTCTTGTTTCTTTTCTCTCAGGCTTAACCATTGTTAAGGGTTTGCGTTGCCATAGCTGCAATTTTTTTTGTGATATTGATGGGGCAGATCCAGTCCAAACCTTCCTCCCAGTCATATTCATCTGTTCTGATACACACATGACATATCTATCATTCAGAGATTCTAAAATGGCCCAGAAGATGTAAGGAGTGGGCTCTGGATTGCCTGGTTAGATCCTCTTTACTATTGTCATAAACACATCCAGGTTATTTTGCTGAATCAAAATTAACTGTTTCTTTGTTTGACCTTCAAGAGCACTTTTAACCAACGTGACACCTTGAAATATAGAGAAAACAGTTTCTTAAAAGCACCGGTATGTCTGCGCTACTACCTTTCCATACAGTCCCTAAAAAGAGCATGCCAGCACTTTATTGCAGAAATTTGTTCTGTGCTGGAAAGCAGCCCCAGTACAGACTTAAAAGACAATGTCTCCCTGCCTCATTAGCAGAGGTGCCCAGGGCAGACCCGAGCTGCCCACCAAGGCTCCCCCGAGGCACATCTGCTGGTTACAGCTGACCCAAAGAGGTGGGGAAGCTGTGGCTGGAGCTCAGCTCAGGAGCGCTTCCCAAATCCGAGTTCAAACGCATTTCTGACTTCCCGCCGGGGGAGGAATTGAGTGTGTGGCCTGTCCCTCCCCTGTGCCAGCAGGTCCTGCAGCAAGCACGGCATGAAGGCCACCAGGGTTGGTGCTGGGGTCTGGCTGGGTGCCCAGCCCAGCAGCAACCAAGGCGAAGTGTGAGCCTGAGGAGCAGCGACAGAGCCAAGGCTGCTCATCCAGAGAACCCCTGCCCGCGAGAGATGGTGCTCCAGAGGCAAATGCTCAACTGCATCCTGCAAAGGACACATTTGTTAAAGACTGTCAAACGGCCTGGAAGTAAGCTTTCTGGAAAATGTACAAAATGAAAATGGAATTACAGCACTGCTGTAGATAGTGACAAAGCATGAAGATACATCAGCATTAAATAAATAGCCAGCTTGGGGTTCTCAATTGCAATTACCACATACTCTCTGTGTTTGTAATACCTAGGAGACCCGTAGCACATTACAGAATTTTGTTAATTACTTAGTAAGTGAAGAAGGAGAGGAAAAAACACTGTGACCAAAATGTATATTGTGTATTGATTTAGAGAACTGTAATTTATAATTAATAATTTATCATTCATCTTCACAGGCTACACTGTATTTTATAAAAAGTAATGAAACCTTTGGAATACAAAGGAAATCACTTCCTACTCTGTTATTTCATCTATGCTGAGAAAGCGGAAGGAGTGGTTTGTCTTCCTCTTGCCACATTTATAAAATGTGCAGTTTGGCAAAGAGTAGATTAGCAAGATTACAGACTTCTCTTTGCTGTTACTTATCATGCAACAATGGACAAAACAGTAACTGGTGTGTGATGCTGAGAGTCTTCCCAGGTAATACACTTGGGAAGCAATCACAGGAGCACTCAAAACAGTGACCATCATTGTCCCACCAGTTCCAGCAGTTCTAACCAACAAAAGTTGCTTGGCTTATTGAATGAAAATGAGATCGTCTCTCCATGCCTCGAAAAGCTAAGTCACTCAGATCAGGACTTCCACAAGAAAAAGTACACTGCAAGCTATTAATGAAATCACGGTTGGTTCACATCTGACTAGAGGAACGACCACAACAAAACTAACTTGTCATGACAAATTATTTAACCCTGCTGCAGCTGCAACCTTTGTTTTGAGTGTATGCGCCCATTTGGGCTAAATAATTTCCTACAACCATACTGTGAAAACTTTAGGGGAAAAAAGCTTCATAGAGAGCTTCAAACAAACCCAAGTATTAAGTTCTTATGTGTGCTTTCTTTATAGAGGCATTAATCATTTTCAGTTATTGCTCATTTTTAGTGCAGATAGCTGCTGCTACATCCTCGCTGTTTGAGACGTGGAAAGCTTCACAGCACGGTGAGGAGGTCAGGTCCCAGCCTCCTTTCCAGTGGAAACAGGGCTTATGGGATTACATTGATTACGAGCATGCAACTCTTTTCTCCCTCATACATTATTTATTTAATTGGCTGCTTTCAACCAAACTACAGAATCACAGATTTCTCCAAAGTAATTAAATTCCTACAAGTTTCATTGAAGCAGACAAATAGGAAAAGGACAGAGACCCTAGACATGCTCTGAACTGAGCTCCTTTTTAATAGACACCAAAGGACCTCAAGAGTAGATTCAGCTAATGATACCAACTACAAGTAAAATCCACGTGAAACTTTGACCCTTGTCAAGGGTCTTTAGAGACAAATTAGACACTATTAGACACAAATTTGGTGCTGATGAATCTGTGCCAGCTGCTATCATGCACCTTGCATTTGGCATGGATGCTCGATGTGTTGAAAGTGTAGTCCAAAGTTAGGACACTGTCCTAAAACCTGGAGAGACATTACTGCTCTGCCACGCACTTCTGTGTGATTATTGATTAGGATTTGTACAATGGTTGCTAAAATGAGGATGATGCCTTTGGTCTCCATAAAGATGCAACAGAGAGTAAAGGCACTCACACAATGTGGGGACACAAAGTAGGAACCTCAAAGACAAAACCAAGATGCCTAACCCTGGAGAAAATTAGGAAATTACCGTACAGGCCTCACTTTCTCCCACTTAATGCATAACTTGTCTTCTAGATTTTANTCTGACCACCTACCCTCTGACACCAGTTGGTTCCTTCCAGGTGATTCAAGATATGTCATCAGCCTAGGAAGCACTAGAGGAACAGCTCATAGCTTCAGAAGGAGGCTTCAGGAATAGAGTCCAAAGCATGTGAAGAGGCAGCATCCCAGGGTAGCTGGGATTTTCAGAGAACTGCTACTCTGCCTGCAGTTTGATTTACATGCCCTGTTGATTGCAATGATATACCCCCACTAACTTTTCTCTTGAGACTTAATTATAAAATTAACATCCCAAATTTTAAAAATTTCAACAGGTCTCTAAACAAAACCATTGGAAGTAGGAAAAATGTATATATGTTGCAATCAGCTATTAAGAGCCACAGACAGAGAATGGCATCTAATCCACTAATCCTCAACAGCTGGAGAAAAGTCATTGCTTGTAGGCAAGGAAAGCCCCAGAGCCACACTCGCTTTTCATGCACTCTTTTTGCAGGGATGGGATACAATAGCAGAACAGAAGTAGCTGTTCTGATGGGGCACACACATTACAAACTAATGTCTTTGTAAGTATAGTGCACAGGGGTTTTTTTCTCATTTCCCCTTCCAATTAATTAATTTTTCTTTAAAGCTCAAATTTTTTAATTGGTGGAAGTTCTGTTCTACTTAGGATCATTTTACTTTCTCTTCATTTTTTTGCAATTCTCAAAGCATCTCGCTTTCTGGGGAAGAAAACCACCAAAAGCAACAACCATAAAACCAAAACTCCCAAATCTGACATGTCAAATGCTAAAGGAAGGTTACTTCTATTTATCTAGATGAAAAGAATATCACCCATTTCATAACAGTAGGCACTCCAGAACAAAACCAGAAATAAGTGGCTTATCTTTATGTCTAGTCTTGGATCATCCTACTGTTGTGCAAATAATGAAAGATTACAAAGGCACTCCCATACTGCCAGATCCCTTGTCTTCTGTTTAAATGCATTCTTAATGACATAACTATCCCAAATCTCATCCCCAAGCAGGTCAACAGAATACAGAGATGGCAAATATCTAAGTGGCTCTTAGAAGAACGTCCCTGGTGTTATCCCTGGGCAACATTCTCTATTACACTGCCAAATTAATGAAGACCAAGCCAGCAAAAAATTCTGGGTGAAAAAACAAAGTATATCTCCTAGTTCTAGATGGGCCACTGAATGATCAGTCCTCTGCTCACAAAGTTTGGTTCCAATTACACCTCTGAATTGCTCATTCCCTGAAGACATCTGGTGTAAATTGCTTTCTGAAAAGTAGACACAAATTTCACAAAGTTATGCAGATACAACAGCTGTTGTATATATGCTCACCCAAAGCGAGAAGTGGCATTCTGCTTCTTCCCCATCTTGGAACATAAACTCACTTCTTTGTATCTACTGCCCAAGCAGAATTTGATTTTTTTTTTGTTGTTGTTGTTGGATTTGGGGGTTTTTGCTTTATTTTGTTGGTTTTGCTATTTTTTTTCTCCTTTCCTGCTGGCTTAATTCCTTCCACATAAACCTATGCCTGCAAATTACAAATGCTGTGTTGCTAGGTTCTGGCTTTATACCTAGAAAGCGCTTCAAAATCCTGGCTGAGGTTGTGCTGAGTGCTCGGCGCCTGTTCTGGTGGCAGCTGTTTTCTCTGAGTCAGCTGGAAACCAGCTGTTCTTTAGCTACCTTCTCCTTGGTTAGAGGATGCTCACTGGAGGCAATTTCTGGGATTTGTGATTCATTTGCAGGAGACTGCTGGACAGATCCTGCTTTTCCCATATGCTGGAAGGCCACCTCTGCAAACAGCTGTGCCATTTGGAAAGGTGTGACAACACTTTTGCTTTTGAGAGTTTGATTAATCAATATAATGTGAATTTTGTTCAAAACTGTATGGGTCCAACCTAAATTTCAGTTATCAACAGGAATGTCTCTGCACACTTCACTGAGCTTTGAGTTAGATTGTGCTAAATACGGCATCTCTATTTTCCCGGCAGATGATGGTTGGAAACAAAATTCATCTGTGTGCAGAGAGGGCAGAAAAACAAAATCTATACCAAACTCAAGCAATGAATAAACTATATCAGAGTTAGGTATGTGGTTTGATTCATCTGTCATTTAGATTGGCTTGGTGTCAGTTTGTCCTGACCTCAGCTAAATGATTCTGGCAGTCCCCTGAAGAACAGGGACAAAACAAAGCTCCAGTATCTCGAAATAGTACAACATGAGTTATTGTGATGGAGCTTTTAATAAAATACAAGACACATACAGTATCCATGTTTGGAGTAAAATAAGGATGGTATTTACTCAGAAATGAAGGGCTGACTTGGATCCTGGCCCTACAGTAGTGAATGGCAAAAAAATCCCCAACAAAACAACTCCACTCATATTTTTAAACTAAAATTTTAACAGGATTCTTTTTCCTATGAGAGATATGAAGAGGTATCTTTGCTTACATTATTTTAAGGCCTGTTTAATAAATCCGCATGAATTGTCAGTATATTTATCTGATTTGATTTTATATGATGGGAAAAGGGGAAATAAATGTGTTTAACAGAGAAAACCAAGCAGGCATGTAAAATGATGAGATTTGTCCCTACATTTGCTGTGATCATTTGATTCTGCATCCCCCCTGCCACCACTCTTGTGTTTCTGCGCCTCTGTTCTTTCTAGATTTTATCTGACTCTGAGACTCAGCTCCTGTCTCTGGAACAGAGATAGCACACCTAGGCTACTGCAGTCTAAGTAATGAAAAATGGCTATTAGTAGGATATTTGTTGCAGGAACAGGCAATTTTGAAATGTTCTAGCTGTATAGTAACTGCCACAGAGTGCTACACACAACAAAAATGTATGCCTAGAAATGGACAAACCCCCATGGACCTTTTCCATTTCCCCAGTTTCTTGGTTTTTTTTGGTTTTGTTTTTTTTTCTTTAAAATCTCATCAGCCTCTATCACAGGAGGCATGCACAAATATGCTGTCTAAATAATACAATAAGCTGTCTAAATATTTCTAGTACCAGGGGATAAGGAGACATTTTAAACACTGAATTGCAGTAGAGAAGCTGAATACAGGAGCCAACACAGGTTCCATTCCTCAATCCCCCTTGGTTAAGGAGAGGGACAAATATTAATATAAAATAAGGCAAGCACAACACCTACAAAAGCTGGATCGACCCTTCTCCCAGGGCACTGCCAACCAGCAGTTCCTGATGAAAGATGTTAAACAGGAAAATATTTCAAAGAAGTTTCACGTGGCCTTGTGGAGAGGTTTTCCCCTTCCCTGGGCTCAGCCTCCACAACTAAGAAATGGGCTGGTGACCTGCTGTCCCTGCCCATCTGCCCTCCCTGCTGTGGCACTCTAAAACACTGCTCCTGGTAAGGAGATGAGGCAGAGGAGGCGGGAGTGGAAGGGAGAGTTTGTTCTTAAGGGAAAAAGATTGTTCCAGTGATAGAATTCCAAATGTTACAGATGCTCAACTCCTGCCTGCTTTCAGAATGGTTTCTGCTCTCCGACACCTACTGTTACTTTTTTTTCTCTACATCATCAGCAAGAATCCACTCTCTGTAACAGGGATTTCTTTTGGAGAAAAAGCAGAAGCTGGAGTCCTTGCAAAGAGCACCAGAAGTACTTCTGAATAAATTGCCACTGTGACCACAATCTGATACCACACAAACATGGAACTAATGCTGCTCCTGTAAAGATTGCAGGACTTGTCTTTGTTGAACCTTAGGCTGCTGTTTCATATTCTAATAGAAATTAAGGAGCTAATTACATACAATTTAGACTACACATGAGGGACACAGGCTCAGCTTCCAGCTGAGCTGGGAAAATTTTAATTGTTTAGTTAGAAAAGCAATCTATTTGGAGATGTGCAAAAGCAACTTCTGATTCTAGGTTAAAAGTCATCAGAGCAATTTATGATCTTACAACTATTAATTTCCTAATTTAGATCAAGGAATAGCAACTGTAAGGAAAATGCAATGACTGTGTAGATTAGATCATTAGACCCACAGTCAGCAGAACTAATGTCCATTAACCTAAGTGGCAGCATTAACACCCTTCTTCCTGGCAAGGACCCACTGCCTCCCTCTAATCTGCTTTTCTGGAAGAACACCTGGCTAAAAGAGTGAAGCAATTCCAGGGAAAAAACCCAAACAAGCAAAGCATAAAGGCAGCATCCATGCTTATTTGCCTATGGGATTTTCCACTGTGATATGGGAGTCCACCAGTGGTGAGTGCAAAGGGAGTGTGTCCCCACCTTCCCACTAGACTTCTCAGGACACTAAGGATCCCCAAACCACTTTATTGGGAAATGACTGTGGGAAACTGCAGGGCAGAGGGAAGGAAAAGCACTAGTTTTCTGGCCAGCATCAATGTCACCTGCCTCTTATCTCCTGTCTGGTCAAGTCACCCAAAAAGCTGACAGACAGCTTCCAGCAGAGACTGGCTGTGGTGCCACTGGCAACCACAGGACATTAATACACTGAAGAAAAAAGAAGAAGAAGCAGAGAAAATTCAAAGGCATTTTATTTTTATCATGATGAAAAAGTGTCCTCATGTTCCAGTAATGAATGTGAACACACACATTTTAGGGAACTTCTAATAATATTTACTCCTTAGCTATTCTCATTTCCCAAAAGCGCCGCTTTCTGGGTCTGCCACCATCATTTCTGTACAGTCCACAGTCAGCAAGGATGTCATTTAAAAACTGCTAATGTGTAGGATTTAAACAGCATTTATGTGGCTGACAGATTCTGTCTTACTGTGCAGAAGGGATAAGTAACAAAAACCAACAATAAATTAGAAACTTGCAACGAGAGTGAGATTTAACGAGAGCGCATTCACAGAGAGCCGCCGAGGGCAAATTAAACGAACCAGGATGGATTGCCATCTGTTTTGGGCAGTGTCACTTGGCAAGGGCCTAAGGCCAGAAGGGACTGGTGCTGTCTTTGCTGTCTAGGTCACCACACCATGCTGCCTAGGACAGGCTTGCGCCATGGATTGAAACAAAAGTCTCCTTCAACTTCCCCTCATGCCAAAGCACCACAAAGCAAATACATTTTGCATAACCCTTGACAAGTTATCTGCCATATTAATCTGGTGATTTGCTCAGTTGAGTCTCCAGATTTATCTGTTCTCTTTTAATTGTGGCCATGATTCAGTCATCGCATCCATTTTTGCTGATATCAGTGAAAGTGTATCTCATTTGTTCAGTAATATGCTCATTTTATTAAAAAAGATAAGGAAGCAAATATAAAATGAAAGACATTAATAAACATTGGACTGACTTAGTACATCAAACCACCACATGAGTACTCATAATTAAAAAAAAATAATCACGTCAGTCACTGAATTAATGCAACTAAAGATCTGGGCTCTATTTTCTAGGGTCTACACAAATCTGTTATAAAAAAGAAATACACAGCCTCTGTTTTGAGGCAAAAATATTGGGTAACTGTTTCAACACCAATCACTAAATACATTGCCTGCTATATTGGTGGAAAGTTCAACATTGCAGGTCCAAGAACATCATAAACCCTCTAATACAGAATAAAACACACTGCCCCCCTTCAACCCTTCCACAGTACTGACTGGACTGCCACTGAGCTTCACTGCTGGGGTGAAGATCTGGGTGATGAGAAGGGGCCTGGGCAGGTCCAGAGCAATGTGCTTTTCCCACTCTGCAGAAAACTGCTGGAGGACACGAAGGTAAAGCACTCTGTGTCCCCTCTCCACCTGAATAACAAGGGATCATGCTGCATTTTAGCTGCAAGTGGGCTGAATCTATGGATTAGTGGTACTGCTCAGACAGAGCAGTGGTGACTCTGGTCCCTCTGTTCTGTGGTGGGATAGTGAAGCTGGATCTTTCTGGTTTTTCTCCCTGAGTTCAGGTGCACAGAATACACCTTGCCTAGAGATTTCCATTTCCTACCCATCACAAAGAGGGCAGAGACATGGAAATCCTCAGGGTGATGTTCTGTGACCTCAGGCCATGTTGGAATCTATCAACAGCACTTGCAGTGAGCTCTCTTTGGAGAGAAACTGCTGGAGTTCCTGACAGCACTGCTTAATATGTACTCATATAGTCCACTGACGTAGACCTGTCAGGGCAATAAAAATAAGAATACTGTCTTCAATCTTTTCAGTTTCTCCAGCACAAGTATCATAACACCATATTCCTCCTTCTCTCTTAAATAGCAGCAAAGCTGTTATATGTGTCAGAGCTTTTGTTTCTTACCAGAGAAAAACAATTATTGTATTGGGGTGGTTCCTTTCAGTCCTTGTTACTACAGAGTTCAGGTACTGCCATGGGAAGGGAATATTTCTACTGAGAATATTTTTGGCCTCTTCTGGGCTTTGACATGCAAAAGTAAACACGAGGCCTTTACTGGATGCATATTTTCAAGGGACATCTATGTGGTACTTTAGATCACATAGCTACTGAGGTGAGCGGTGACTCTGCACAGGAAAGTGAATCCACATCTAACTCCAGCATGTTTGGATGTGAGATCTTGATTTTGCTCTTTGTAGATGCAGAAAACAGCCCCTTCACCTGGCTTCACGGACCTCCAGCTCTAAACCAGCTTGTGTCACACTGCCTAAAACCACAAGGCTGATCAAACCCCAGGATATCAATAAGCAAAGAATTTCACCCTTGCTGTCTTTTGAGCCTCTAGAGAACATTTATTTTGGAAACTTGTCTTCATATTCAAACAAAAGTCCAGAGAAATACTTCCTTTAAACAAAAACAGCTTTTCACATAACCCTTAGATTCTTGAGCTCTGTCTAGAAAAACACATCCAAGTACCACAGGAGTCTGAAGAAAAGAAAATATGAGAAGTCAGAGCCAGCAACACTAGCATTTTAAATGAGAACATGAATTTCTCTGACATGTGGGGATAGTAAAAGAAAAGAGAAGGTGTGGACTGTGATCAGGGCAGACAAGGGCACTGCTGGAAAGGGAGATGGACAAAGAATTTGGCAGAATTCAACTCACAGGCTGCCTCAGCTGAAGCAGATAAAACTTGCCTTTTTCTTAGAGACCTGTTGTTATGGTTTTAAAACTTTTTTTTTTTTTTCCCCTCCAGACTCCTGCCTATCTTTCTGCTGCAGATTCAAAGAAATAGGAGGCAGGTACATTGTGAGATGAAGGACTGAAAAAAAAAATTGAAAAAAGCAGCAGCCCTTATCATTCTCTGCTCTCTTTCCCAAACCTATGAAGCAGGCTGTGAAGGAGCTGCTCTTTAGCCATCCACAGAGAAAGCTCCTGATGCAGCCTGTGCCCTGCCTGCTGCCTCACAGGGATCCACAGGGAGAAAGGTCCTGCTGTCCCATTTCACAGGGCCACGCTGGGGAGCAAGTTCCTTCTCAGGCTCCATGGCAGGGTGGGTAGGGGGGAAGGCTGGCAAGGGAGCCAGGGAACAGAGTGCTATTCCCTTCCAAGAGCAGGGAAAAGGAAGCAGGAAAACTACCAAGACAGACAGGGTGGAGGAGGCTGGATGAGAATTCAAACAGTCACAGCCAAAACGCAAAGCTGAAGCAGAACACTATATTTAACAGAACTGCTCAATTGAATGCTGATGGAGAGCTCCAGTTTTGAAGGATCATAGAATTAGGGAGTAACTTTAGGTTTAGTGCTCCTTCCCCACTCTGTGATGACCTTCACTGCTCACATCCCATTCAAATGTAGACAGGAACTTCCCCAGACGGCATCTTTGCACCTGTCATTTCCTGGAGCGGTCATACATACCTCATAAACCTTTTCAAACATTATGTCTTGCTTAATTTAACACCACTGTCCTGATGTAAGTGCACACTATGGAACACATTTTAAAAACGATTTTAAATTTGGCTTCAATAAGCTTGGGGAGCACTGAGGGTTTAGTAGCAATCTAAGCTCACTTTAAGGCACTGTTTGCAGAGCAAAGGAGGATGGAGAAAGATCTTGAAGAAAAGTTAAGAAAGGGGAGTTATGTTGAATTCCACTACTTTTCCTCACGGTTTTCTGATTTATGATCCTTTCCAACAATTGTGAAATAAGATATATAATTAATATGACAACACGGACTGTTACAGCAATAAATACATTCTGGTGGATTTGCATGTAACTTCAGAAAACTACTCCATGTTACCAGCTTCACCTTCAGATTCAATAGCAAAACAATGATCAAACCTTATTTGATGCCAATATATTGATTGTCCTGGTGGAATTTATATTGTTGAATATGCCAAGTTAGATCACGTATCAGACAATACTAAACATTTCTGACAGAGTTGCACAAGACTGCAGCAAAAGCCATCAAAATAAAGCAGCATGATAGCAAATACAGCAGTTTAAACATAGGTTCAATATTTAATACTGTATTCAATTTTGTATTTTGAGAGGCTGGCAAGGATTAAGCTTGAAGAATTGAAATAATTTATTTCATAGGTCTTTATTCGATCCACAAAGTAAAAAACACTGTCCATCGTGGCCTCAAAACTATGACACAGATGAATTGCTTCATTCTGTTTCCACACAAGAAATTGGATGTTGTTTAATTAGGGAGAGACATTTTAAGATGCCATGAAATTGACTGGAATATTTCTGAGACCTTTCTGCTTTGCTGTTAGGACTGAAACACAACTGTGAATGTAATGAGAACAGGACCTGTTTCTTCCCTGGGAATTTACCTTCATGGAAATTACTCTGTGTTACAGAACAATGTTCTTGTAGGTACATGGCCAGAGCCCACTGAAGCTGGCATGTTTGGGGGCAGACTCTGACCTGTGTAAACATCAGAACACTGGTGCATGTGCATCACCTAGTCCTGCTTGCTGTGGTGGAGCTGAGCCAGCCACAGCAGCTCCAACACAGCCTTATCCATCCCAGGCAGCAGGGCTGAGTGCTCAGAGCACAGCTCCGTGCCAGAGGCGTAACCAGCACTGTCTGAGACACGTCAAACTGGAATTAACCATTATCTTCAAGACTTAATTGCACTTAACACTCTCCTGTGATGGAGTGAGGTGGCAAGAGAGACTCCCACACCTGTTTGTCAACAGAAATACCAGAGCTAATAACAGTAGTCTCTAATAAATTTCATCTTGAACTTCAGAATACGACCAGCTGTCATCTCCTGTCTATACCAGGAGACAGGGACAAGCTGAGGAGCCTGAACTCCCACTATTAATTATTGGACAAGGAAGTTGCCATGACACAATTGTTTCTCCCCTTATGTCAGTTTTTACCAAGGTTTCCAGAATACCAAGATCTGCTTTTCCACACAGGAAAAGGTCCAGACTCTTTCCAGACCCAGAAGTAGCCACAACCCTACTGCTGAGCTGTAGGAGACCACACTGGCACCACACACATTTCAGCATGTGTGCACAGAGTTTAATTCATGCTGCTTGGTTTCCATCCTGAAACACAAGGAAACGTGTTTGGGATGAACTCCTCTGTCACTAATGGAATGCCAGACCTCATTTCTTCCTTAAACAGCAAAACGAAACAAAGCCTTCCACTTAATATTGGAAAATACAAAAGGTTTAGATTTTAAAGCTGGGTAAGGCTCCCTTATTTGCAAATTCCACTGGATAGTCAAGAATAAAGCTGTTCTGAAATACCACGGAAAACAAGAGCTTAAGATCTCCTTTATGTCCACTCTATGAATGAAGGAGGAAGGCCAGGCACAGATCTGTGATAATCACCAAACCGCTCAGACCCATCCTGAACAGTGGCAGCAACATCCTAAAGACTATTAGGGTGCCAAAACATGAGTGCTGTAGAAATAGCAGCAATTCATTCTTCAAGCAAGTATTTCAACTGTGAAACAGTATGCATTTCTTGGAATGAAAAAGCATAAAGGAAAGATGCAGTTACTTGAGGGTTTGTGATCTGAATATAAACATGGGCAAAAACTAATAGAGGGAGACAATGTCTGTGAACTTGTCTGACCTTCTCCCCTCCAAACAGTACCCTCAGCTCTCACCTGAACCTTGTCTTGAACTGTTATCTGCTCCCAGAATTGAAGGGCTATAGCACTTTACCAAGTGATCCCCTTAGCCTCATTTTACTGAGTGAACCCTAACCCAACCCTAACCTTAACCATCCTTAGCCTGTTTCTCCCTGACATGGGGAAGAGAGCTACCTTTGGCCCTCATGCTAAAAGGATAAAAAGGAAAGAGACCACTGCAGAGCTATCACCACAACTCAGTCGAGCTCAGCTAAGCCTAATATGGAGCACAGCCAAAAAGGTGTCTGAGGAGAAAGGTTGGATTAGCACATCCCTAATATTCCTCTCAACTGGAGCTGTCCAGCAGATCCCTCCCCTTGTTTCTACACTGCAACTTCAATTGCACAGCCCTAAGGGACACTGCCTGAATGTGGAGGTGTTTATGGACACAGGGGGCACCGACCAGGGAACAGCCCTCCTGGAGAAGGCAGCAGCCTCCAGCCACTGTGTTTTTAAAAATGTGGCTCAAAGAAGTGACAGGAACACACACAGGTGTGAGATTTTCTGGCGGTTCCTACCACTGGACAGCGGAGGGTACCTGAATTCCCCAGTGTAGAAGACTGGAGCCCCTAAAATGCAAACTCACAGAAAGATACTCAAGATGGGGGTGACCAGCACTTCTTACGAAAGAAGTCAGAAATGACAGACTTCCAGAGGCTGCAGGCTGTGTGCTCCACATGAAGAGGGAGGATGAGAGAAATGCAGTACCAATAATTTTCCTACTGCTTTTTTAGGAGTATCTGCACAAGTGCTAGAAAAACTGCCTTCCCCATTCCAGTTAAATAAGACTAGCATTTCCTTCCAGTAATTTCTACTAGGGCACACATTTGGTTTCCTGTAAACTATAAATTCACAAAGACAAGCCCCACAAACCAGCACGAGTAGGAATCATCCCAAGATTTATGTGTGTATGACATTTTCAAAAAATTCCAGCAAATCATTTATATGGCAGGATGTGCACATGCTGGCTGTGAGCAAGTAATCAGGAAACAGCATTTCACATCCCTGGGCTGGCTTTTGAGGTGGGGCCTGGAATACAGCTGGGTGGAGAAAAGGGAATTTATACATCTTGTAAATGTAGCACTCTCCATGTAAGACTAGACAGCAGAGTTATGGGGGAAACAAGCCTTGCCCACGGATTTGTTGGGATGTGAGCAAGAGCTGCTGCATCTGCTGAGATTTTTCTCCAGGAAGCTGCCCAGGTCTGTTCAATTATGAGCTATGCCAGTGAGGAAGGAGCATGCTGGACCTACAGCATATTCTCACTGCTCTCCTGCTGACATTTCTGGGCTGTATTTCTGGATCCCCTCACTCACGGATTCTCCGGTTATTCCTCATTGCTCTCTCATAGTAACTTGCCACACACCCCTTGCAGTGTCTTAGAAAAAGCAGCTACTGCTGGAAGTCACAAACAGCTAAATGCTTCAGGATGCTCAAGTGCCACCAGGAGAACTGAGATTTGAAGGGAATCCTCACAGTGCTGTCACGTTTCACAAGAGCAAGCGCAGCTCGTGGCTGCTCCACTGAATACCATGTTGATTGTGAATTCATTATTCTTGTAGTTTCAGGAATTTGTCATCACCTACTCAAAATCTGCAAAACTTTAAATGCATTTTTAGTGGGCTTGGAGAGAATTAAACATAATTTTGTGTCAAGAGTAACTAAAAGCTCGCTATCAGCCCAGTTTTACTCTTAGTGGAAGGAGTCAGAAGCATAAACCAGCCGTCAGCCTGCTGTGAGTCTGCTGAGAAAGGAGGAGAAAATATTCCTCCTTTTGCCAGAGTAAACCAGATTTCAAAATCAACCTGAGTAAAGAAATCTTCGACCACTGTGGAAAAACATAGCTGAAAAGCCAACAATTAGCCGAGAGTGCAAAGGCTGTTTGTGTTTTCTGCACTGAGGGTTGCAAATTCACATTTTTAAACTCAAGGGGCTTTGCACTCACCTCACAACAGTCTAACCAGTGGTGTCAAGATAGCCACAGTGGCCATGACTTAAAGCCAGGATTTAGAAAAACAAAAATCAACTTCTCCAAGCACTGGGACTGCCTGATCTCTTTCAAGCTAGGATGAATAATACAGATATGTTTAAATTTGAAATACTCTTCTTGTGAGCTTTATCTTCCAGCAGCAAATTCCTATCGTCTTTCCCCAGCTGAGCCAAGATATTCCTGAATATTTTATAACTAAAAATCTTTTTCTCTTTGCCCTCCTATGTAGATTCTCACACCCTGCAGCCCAGCATGACAAGTTCTTCTCTTTGAAATATTGAGCCACTTTCAGTGGGTCTTGTCAATCCTTTACGCCTATTTTAATTGAATATTTCAAAGTGGAGGGAGATCAGAGCACTCTGCCTGGGTGGGCACTGGCTGATGGTGTCAGGCTCTCTCTGCTCACCTCCAGCTGAAGTGATCAGATCCCTTGCCTCTTTGGGCTGAGGGGTTGATGGATGTCACAGCCTAATGGGTGAAAAGTGGTGATGGGGGACCTTGAAAAAGAGTAGATAAAGCATGCTAAATTTAGAAGCTGTTTGTTTTCAAGAATGGGTTTGAACTTTAACTCACACAAAAATTATGCCTCGCAATTCCACTCTCCTGTGACATCTTTGTTCCTCAGCTAGGGCCACGAAATACAATATCACTCTATTATTAATAGCAAGGCTCATTGTATTTTTTTTCCTCCACATCTCCAAGTGTGGATCCCTGGATCATATAGGCAGATGTAGCATCCAGGTCTGCTCTAGACAGAGCTTCCTGCAGTGTAGCAGCTGCATCCAGCCCAAGTTCTTCCCAAAGAAAATTCATGGGAAACACTGGAGGCTTGATGTTATTCATACCAGAGTCAAACCAAAGGATATGTAAGCTTCCATTCTGGTATAATATTTAAATCTTAAATACAAACTGAACAACTACTAAATGACTATTAAATTTCTCAAGCAGCTTATTCTTCTGGATAAATTAGAAGGCAGCATAAAATGGGATCTCCTGTACTTCAATTACATTTTTTGCTTACATGAAAAGCAGCCTTTTCAGAGGGAAGGACTCCTGTCTGTACCCAAAAACTCTTGCCAGGACATTCTGAGTATTGGGGACCACCATCTCCAGTGGCATCAGGCCACAGGTAGAGAACGAAGAGAGGCTGCCATGAGAAAAAGTCCTGACACTGTTGGTACAAACCAAAGGGGAAAAGGAGGACAGTATTTTCTTGAAAACAAGACAGTTAAGGAAATACTGGTAAGACATTTTGATGTGAGAATTATTTTTTCTTCTTTTTTTTTTTTCTTTAAATCATCAGTTTGTTTTAGCTGGCAGTGATACTGCAAAATTATTTCTATTTGTTGTCCCAGGCAGAATCCCCTGCAATTCCTTGATAAACTCCTATCTCATGCTCATGTCTTCATCAATTTAGAGGCTTTACTTCCCATTAGAATTAGTTGTTTACGGTTGACAAATATTATCTGTATTTTCCTTGCTAAAATGATCATGGGGATAAAACTTCCATTTTTATATTCACAAATAAAGCTGAACAATTATATGGCTTTTGGCATAAACAGGAACATAATAAGATTTCTTTTCAAATATTTTTCCTCCCTTATATTCTCTATTGTGGTATTTTGGATCCAATGCCCGAACATTCAGTATAATTAATTAAGCTTTTTATTCTCAAGAGTATTTTAGTGGGATTTGCCAGAAAATGTTTGGAAAATGGCTATGCATTTAATAATATGTGCACTGACTACTGTTCCAGGGCTCTGTAGGAGTGGATAGCCACAATAAGCATCAGAACTTAGTTATGACTGGGAACTGCGTCCCTGATACGCAAACACAGCTTAAAACCAAGAGATGAATTGTGCATTATTCCAAATGATGAATACCATAGCAGATTGAGAACACAGTTACAGGTGAAATTTGCCCAGATTGTGATGGGTAGAGCGAGACATTTTGGTCATCAAAAGGTTGGGGCAAGGGATGGAAAAGCAAAGAGTAAATGTGTGGTGGAGCTGAGTGAGGAAGGCTGAGCACTGAAAGAACAGGCTACCGAGACCAGAATTGCACCCCAAAAAATGTCCTGTGCTGAAACAGCCTCCAGCAGATCTCCACTGTTCACAATTGTCTGGGTGCAACCTCTGTCTCATGAACTCTTACATTCACTTTTACGTTTACTTTCTTCCTTACAGGTTAATTCCACTGCCAGAGTCACTGGAAATTAGGCTCATGAAGCAGGCTTCAAACACAAAGAGGACATGCCAGGTGGCTTCACACCATGGCCACTAAATTGTTTATTTTGGTACTCAGGCTACCTCATTTAGAGCTTACCCAGGAGTCTGGGTCCTACACTGCACCCTGAAACTGAAAAAGCTTTTACTCATCATCACTGTGACCTGGGTCTGCCTCCGAAAATCTGTTTGCATTGGAGCTGTGGCGTTGTAGCCTTACTACCTACCTCCATGTCAACAGCAATGGAAAAATAATACATCTGCTCATTCTGCTCACAGAGGTTTCCAATCAATGAAGACATTTGGGTTACTGGTTTAGCAGCCCTTGAGCCTCTTTAAGGTTTCATTTCCTGGGCCCCAGCAGAGAAGAAATCAGCACTGCTAATGCAATACAAGAGCATTGTCTGAAGTTGTGTTGAAAGGAAAACCAAGATGCACACACCCCTGACCACAACTTTTCTCTCTGTTACTTATAAGGCATGATTACCTAATAATTAAAAATCTGAAATCCTTCAAGTACCATATTTATATTTTCAAACAGCTTCACTTTATATAATTCTTTAATCAAATGTGCAGGAAAGAAGCACAATGAAGGCTGACATATATTTCAGCAGTAATAAAGGGGGGATCATATTGAGTTTTGATGCAAGCATATGCAGCCCTTGTAGACTGCAGCCTGACACTGATAATTGTTTTGCCCCATGAGTTTGGAACTGTTTGGAAGACCCTACTAGCAAGGTACCCTACAAAATATGGGCCTGACCCAGTACTTACTGGAATTAATTGGATTTTTTTCTATGACACTGACAGAGATGATTTTAAGCCCTTAGAGGAGAAATTGGCTCCCAATTGTCCATTTGCTCTCGTTATTCACAGAGAAGAAATTCTACTGTGCCTTTTCAAAGATGATAGCTGAGTGTTAAATTCATACTTTTATTTTGCTTAAGGAGAATGAATTTCTTTCAAATAAAATGTCCTTTTTTGTTCTTTTTAACAAAGTTCTGGCACATGTTTTCAGGGTCAAGATCTAATAATAGCCCTCACAAAACCCCCACAGTTGTGACATTCACTCTTTGGTGCAGCAAACAATGAGACTGTAATGATGATGATAATTGTGTTTATTTTTGATTCTGGACAAATGTCATCCATTCTCCATCCAGTCCCATTGTGAAAAGGCCTCAGCCATGACCTCCAGCAGGATCAGCTGACACAGTTCCACTTGGCCCAAATTTGTGACAATCTGCTGAAAATGGCAATCTTAATTTTTTTCTATGCTTTTTTCACTGCTGAAAAGATGCCCAGTAAGAAACATTACCTTTAATTTATATTAAAATATTTCAGCTAAAGTTAAGCTAAAATAATGGATGCTAATGATGCACTTAAAATACTCCTACTGCAGAAGGTCTCCTCTGTCTCTTACAGAGGTCCTTCATCTATTCAATGGAGATTTGCCTTCAAAAAATAAACACACCTGTTTGCCAGCACCCTCCTCTAGCTGCACTGCTGCCTCATTTTAAGGGAGACCATCTGTGTCTAGGGTCTAAAGAGGTGATTGTAGCTTCTTCTGGAATGTATTTTTCCCTGTTGCCACTAAGCTGATGTCATACTGCACACTGGGGATGAAAGTACAAGGAAGGACGAGAGTAAGAGGGAGAAAAGGAAATGGGGCAGAGAAGGGAGGGACTTACAGAGATCTTAGGTATGTGATAGATTTCTTCCAAGTAATTCTGAATTTGTAAAAAAAGCCAAACTGTTTGAATATCTTTTGATTGATAGTTCAATATATTGATAGTTAAATATATTTTGAATAGATAATTGCATATAATTTTTGCATGCTGAGGTAATAAGAAAAATAAAGGATTAGCAACAGCCTTGGAAATGTATTATTGGAAGTTAATATTTGAATAGTTTTAAGTATTGTTTTGTAGCTCAGCAGTCCAGCAGAGCCCTTCTTTATAGCAGTCCTATTCTATGTATGTTTACTTAAGAAAATTGAAGTGATTCTCTTCCTTGCCTAATTTCTTGTTTTCCCCTCCTTCTTTCATTAAGAGACTTTAATTTAATAGTTTTCAGTGGAGACATAGTTCATCATTGTACCAAAGATCCAGCAATTTATCTGTCAACCTCTTCTCAATACACCAGCAATTTTTCATAGAAGAGAGGAACTTACTGGAGCAGTGGTCTATTCTTATGGCATATGGACCTATTAGCGTAGTAAATTTATCATTGTACATGACATAAAAGATGCATTACTATCCATTAAGTTCAGGTAGAAGCAAACCATTGGATGCCTACCACTGGATCTCTCCCACACCACAATATCCTTTCCAGTAATGCCTGTGTGGTCTTTGAGGAGAGTTCCCCTTCTAAGTGGTACCCTACAATTAAACGTGCAGGGCTTTCAAATGCAAGCCAGCTGTAAAATATTGGCATCAACATTTACTGCTGTGTAATGAGGTGCACCCAGTTAAAAGTGCATAAATTATTACTTGTTTTATATGGACAGGAAGCCTGATTTTGCATTTATCTTCTGCTACACCTTCCACACCCCTCAGATACAAATTGAAAAAAGGCTCATTATCTTTTTTTCCCTTTGTGTTTTAACACAGCAATCCCAGGCAGGGAGGAGAAATCTGCACAGCCCTGCGCTTCTACAGCAGAGGAACAGGACCCCCGGGCAAAAAGCCACATGCCCCAGGAGCACAAGGGCAGCCCCCCAGAGCTTTGCTTATAGTCTCAAATCCCCTCTATTTTCAATGAAATGATCTAAATACCAAAATTACTTTGTGCTGTCACAAACTATGTTGCCGCCCTAAGAGAAGCACGATTTAATCTAAGTTTACACCTGTAGCTGACTAGTTACAGGAAGATAATTTTTCTATTGAGTTTTGCCTGTTTTCCTTTTAATAATGCTCTTTGGCAAACCTAGATGTCTTTTTCTCTTTTTTTCATTCTGTCTCCAAGAAGTAAAGCCTAAGACAAGATTGGAAAGATCATTCTCCCTTTTCCTTTCTCTTCTCCTCCACAGTGAGAAATGTTCCAAGATGAACACACCCCTCTACCCATTGTAGTCGGCCTGAATTCACTCATTGAGGTCTGTTGGGGTTTCACACTAAAATTTCAAAAAGAACAGGAAACATGCAGAAGTGAAGAACATTTTCATTTAAAGGGTGATAAAATTCATCACAAATTCTCAAGTCTGATCTATAAAGATTGAGAGCTTTCTTCAAGCAGTTTGTACTGCTGGGTCATTTTACAGATATTGCCACTACCATAAAAAGGAAAAAAAAACCCAAAACAAAACCAAAAACAGCAAGGGAGGGAAGAAAAAAAAGAAGGGGTAGAGGAGGGCTAATTTTACAGGGTGATGGAATTGAGGACACCAAGAACAAGCACTGAAATCTTACAGCATTTGATTAAACTTCTGCATGCCTCCTTCCCTCCTCAGGAAAAAAAAGGCAATTATACTCTGCACTGATAATGATGGTAAAGTCTCAGGAAGTCGCACATGCAGCAGTGGGTAGTTTTCTTTAATTATTTTTTGCATTCAAAGGCAAAAATTATGCTTAGATACATTGCTTCAGTGTTGACTACTGGAGAAAAGGCTTTTACTGAGCAAGGTAAGAAAGCGAGGAGGGAGAAAGTAACTGATATTATTTAAAACATTCACATTGAGAAAAGACGGTGTTTGGTGGACTTTTACACTTGAAAAATCATTGAAAAAACCAAACCAACCTTCCAACAATATTAACAATTAAGAATCAATTGCCAATCCCTCAGTGAGTGCAGAAGAGATGCACAGATCAGACATGCTAAGTGTAGACCCACATCACACACCTGCAGCGCTGCAGCCGAAGTTTTTTTAGCAGCGATGTTGTGTCTTTCAACTTGGGCAGAGCACACGCAGAGGGGTGCCTTGGAGGAGTACTGGAAGCTGCCCCGGGTGTGTTCAGAATCGGTAAAGGAGGTCCCATGGAGTGATCACTTAGCAGAGAAACACATAACAGCCCTCTCGCAGTGTTTGCGCTGCTGGCAACCATTACAAACCAATTATTTCCTTTGGTCTCTTGAAAGGGATGGCAATCTAGGCTTCCTAAGGACTGCCATCACCCCGGAATGGCATCACATCATTGCTTCAAAGGGAGCTGTGCTGAACACGAGAGACACTGTCTGACCTACCCTCCTACCACTGAGCAAGCCCACGAGCTATGGCTACAAGAATGAAAAGTGCTCCCCAGGTGCCCTGTCTTATAAACTGCTAAAGGCAGGAGGAAATTCTCTGAGATCTCAAAGACCTCAATTGAAATGTGCTTGCAGAAGCATCTTTTTATCTATCAAATGCTTTTGGACTCCAATTAAGCAAAGTACAGAAAGGGTTGGGATGGCCCTGAATAACCTTTGCACGAGATGATGCTTGCACGCCAAGTGCACAAAAAGCCATACAAGTTATTTAAACCTATATTTTTTTGTCCATTTGCAGTAACAGCTGCCACTGCATGCTGTGTATCAGTGGGCTGACTTGTCAGAGGCTGAAGCCTGCTATTAGCCAACGAGTAAACATGGCTTCACGCCCTCAGACCTTGGGAAGGATTAGCTTTTGCTGTGAAATACAGACATATTGGCAACGTTTTGGATCCATTTTGAAACATTACTGGAACACTCTGGTATACTTCAAAAGAATAGATTCTTTACATTTTCCCTCAATGGCAGGCCCTGCAGGGAATATTTAGCATTAAGTGTAATTATTTTGTTTTGTGGAGTCTGTCTCAGGCTTTGTTTCCGTTTTAAGAGAAATACATACAGATTCCAATAGGTATTGATGTACACTCAGGTTCCAAAATACTGTCACTCCAGACAACATTTCCAAACCATCCTTCTCCCAAACAGCATCTCTGCTGGGGAGGACCAAGTTTTAAGCCTGCTGTACCCAACTTCACCTGAATAGCAGAGGGAATAACTAGAGAGCATTTCAGAATAAGGAAAACCAAACACTAGGATGCCAATTTGCATTTCTTGTCCATCTCACTGCTGTGGGATCAGTTTCTTGGGCTCTTGTGGCAAGTCACAGGTCCTACCATCCTTCTCCCCAGCTTAGTATATTCAGGTACTTAGAGGTGTGATCAGAAACACTTGGATTTTCAGCTCCACACTTTTGACTAAACTCAACAACCTGTGAATTATCTACCTGTAATTTCTAGTACAGGCTGCCCTAAATACTTGAAAATACATTTGAGTAAAAATACCCTTCCTTCCAATTCTCCATTTCACTTTTCAGCTGTAAGTTGAGAAAGGCATTGTCCTTCAGCGGGGCACATGAGAGGCATTTGGGTACAGCAGCAGGAAGGCTGGCAAGAGGTGGCCAGGAATCCTAGCACAGGACACAATGCAATGACCTCTTAAGCCAGAGGGCTGTGTACATTTTTGTAATTACTGTATTTTACCTCTACTCCTGTGAAGTGTCTTGGATGGCAGTCCCTGGTACTTGTTACCAGACTGTGTCTAACCTAAAGCACTCTGGATTGAAACCTTATTTTAAAAAACCAAACAAAATACTTGGAATTCAACATCACACATTTCTCCAAATAAGAAACCAACATGAGAGCTCTGCACCTCGCAGGGAAGGATGGCCAGAAGGACACTCATCCATTTGTTTAGAGCATGAAGTATCAGTCAGAGTTAAGGATTTATGATTGGGTCCATAACAGACAGTTTCCACAGGTAGTTTTTTAATTTGTTTGACCAAGAAGAATCAGCTATTGTAACAAGGATTGCTCCTGTCAGCACCGCTCAAGGCAGTTAAACATAAGGTGTTATTGCTGGGGAAGAAAAGCTGGCCCTTTATTTTTATGGATGGGAGAAGCAGCTTGTTACCATAGCAATGTTGCATTTTCACATGTGGAGGCTGCAGTTGAAAGAGGCAAGCAACCTCAAAACTTTAACAGTGACGACTGTGGGACAAAATAGAGGGGAAAATATTTGCTCTTCTGTTGAAACAACATTTGCAATTTGGGGGAAAATATGACTAAGGTATCTTGTGTGTGGTTACACTACTGTTTTGCCTCACTCTTGCCAGCATACACCTCATCTTGGTGTTGATTAGATAGAAATTTTAGTGCTGCTCACATCATCTGTCTTCATTATCCACAATGTTAAGTGGACATGGGTGAGAAAACGAACATGTAAAACTTATTACTGAGAACTAATTAGCAGAGGTTTTTACGTTTATTTAAATATAGATATTTAAAAACTTCCTTCTGGGAGAAAGGAAAACATTCCCCAGAGTGGGCTTGCATTTTAAGATCTAAAGAGCAGTATGCAGACGTGCATGTGCACAGATACTGAACATGTACACAAGAAATCCTCATCAGCTTCACAGGCATTTATGCACCAGGCGAGGCACCGTCCTTTAGGAAGGCTCATTTGCCCAATTACAAGAGGGAACTTGGCCCAATAAAATGAGGGGGACATCAGCAAGCATGCTAATCCTTCAAGCCAGGGAGGATTCTAGATAGTTACTGTAACTCAGTACAAGGAATTGTACCAACATCATCATCACCAGCACTCTGCTTGCACTATCTGCTAAACACAAGCAGAAATCAGACAAAAACAGGAGGGTGGGCACCCAGGAGCATTAACTCACAGCTTGTTGCTTGGCAAACAGAGTAATATGTCTCCTGGAGCAATGCAACTGAGGCTGCTGTTCACAGTGAGCAGGCTCAGTTTGTCCAAAGTGGGAAAACCCAGAGTATTTTGGTATGGAGTTTGGTGATGCAGAATGCAAGCTGGACAACAGCCACTGATGGAAACAATAGAAGAAGGGAAGAGAGAAGTAAGGATGATACAAGGAGTTCCTTCACTGTGGTCTAAGAAAGAGCTTATACCACAAAGACTCAGATGTCTTTTAAAGCTTTCTTTTTTGAAAAGGTATTTAAAGCATTATTAATACTTCAACCACTTTCATGGTTTTTATTAAATTTCTAGCTAGAATGAAATCTTGTGGCACTGACTTTCATAGCGTAGCACACATCTTTAGCACACATCTTATGAAAGACTCATTGCCATGCAACCTTCAGTTGCCACTTTCCAGTTTAACCGGATTTAACAAAGCCTCCTGTGTTCTCCCAGTCGCTTAAGGAGTGGGGGGGAAAAATTCCTCAGGCAGCATTTTTTCTTTGCTTCCTCTCTTTACACTCTATCCAAAAGAAATCAAAACTTCCAGATACAAAAAAGTTAAGATTTTTTTTCTCTTTTTAAAGAAAGCTGGTCCAAGGCAAACAGGATTGCTTGAAATGTTGGTCATGAAAATCTCTTGCATAGTGAATTATCCATCTGCGAGCTTGGAACAGAAACAATGCAGGCTTCATACTTGGACTCCTGTTGGTATTTAACGCTCTTTCCAATATATCATTCATAAAATCCATGGCTATAGATGATCCCAGTTATTGTGTTTCTTTTAGCACATCTATCTTGGGAAGTCTGTTCCACACCTTTACCAAGAGGTGTGGAGAAGGGCAGTGACCGACCTACAGCCAGCTGAGGCCCCATGCTCTGATCTGCAGCTATCACACAGCAGCGGACAGTCGATTATGCAATCGCTGACAGAGCGTTTGATGCTTTTCCATTTCTCTTCATCTCCAAAACATGTATCCTAAGAAAACAGACAGCGCTGTGGGTTCAGCATTCCTTCTCATGCCTTTGCAGGAAATGGGAGCCATGCCACTGATTTCAGTGAGAACAGAGATGGATCCAAAATCAGACCTGGATGAGACTAATCTCCCACATTTCCATGGGCCCTAATGTCTAGCTGTTCTCTCATCATTACTTTCCCCCTTCTCCACCCTCACTTTCCCTCATTGTTCCTCCTAGAGACAAGGTAACTGAGCTTTTGCCAAAAAGGACCTAATAAGAGCAAGGCTGTTTTAATTGCGATTTTAAAAAAGAGACTGTTCCCTTTTTGAGAGAAAGTGTCCAACTAATGGCTGTTCCTCTTCACCTTCAAATAAAGAGAACCTGATACTTTTCTAACATGCCTCTATTAAAAAAAATTATCTGAGAACAAAAGTTTAGGAGGGTGTTTGAATAGCTTCAGGAAAGGACAACCCAGGTCTCAAGTCATTTGCAAGATCATGCATCTCAGCACACCCATGACATGAGAAATAATTTTAAAGGTGCACAGGGCACCTAAGTAGTACTGGGCAAGTTTTTCTTTCTGGTGACTTGGGTAAATTTTAGTGTGAAGTGACATCATGTTTCTGTGCCTACATCCACTGAACTTATTTGGTCGTGGGACCATCAGTGATTTACTGAAGAGAAGCTGAAGACCACAAATCACATCTGAAAAGCCACAGCACTCCTATAAGGGAGCAGCTGTACTGTCACTGTCAGGTGTCCCCTTGCCTCTCCATCACTTCCACTGCATTAGATAACAGCTTATTTAAGAACATCACACTGTGCACCAATTAATCTGAAACAAAGGAAGATGGCATTGAAATCAAGTTGGCAGAAAATTTAATTTCTCTGCTTTCCTTGGAGCCTAAAATAAATGGGTTGTATGACAGACATGGAAGGATAATGGGAGATGAGAAGAATGTATTGGTAGCATTCTTTGATCCACTTTTGAAAAGGCAGTTTTGCCACATGTCTGCTGGAGGAGATAAAGGACATTCTCACAAATAAAGTCCTGGAGGCTATTCCATTGCCCTCCCACACAGTACACCTGCTTTTCATCACATATCCCATCAGATAGTTCTAATTTCTTAGACTGCTTTGCATTTCCATATGTCTTCAGAATACTTTTCTGCTACTTAAAAAACAAACAACAGCCGTAACAAAGCCATCAAGAGTTTTGCTATTTGTCATGCCATATTCTTCACACACACATGCACAAAGACTCAAACCCTTTCTCCTCCCCTTAAAGCACAGCAGATTAATTTAGTTTGCCTCCATATCTGCAGAATAGCATTGCCATGACAAAAATTTAAATGTCAGGAAGAATTCAGTACTGTATTAGAAAATGAGACATCTGCTGTGGTAGGCTCTGGCAAAGAGTGATGTTCTCTAATTGAAATGCCCAACCTCTAGTGAGTTTCCACTCAATAAACATCCCCATTGTTGGTGAAATTGTTACAGACAGAAGCTTCCAAGTTAGAGAAACCAGCAATAAACTTTGCTTCTCTACACACAGGAAAAATCTGTCCCTCACACATGTAAGTCCATAGGACGAGGATGATGAGGGAGACAAGCATAGACAACTGTATTTATTCAGAGAGAATGGATGAACTTCATTCCTCTCCTGAAAACTATTTTCATTTCCAATGTGGATGTTGGCTGAGTGATTAGATCAGAAGTGTGCTGTAGCATCTGGTTTGCAGTTATGCACAGCTACTTGAGTTTCATAATTCAGTTTCCCCTCACCAAGACTATAGTACCTTTTGGTTGCAAACCTAATCCTTGGCAGTAATATTCTTTAGTGACCTAAAATCTAAAAATACAATTTTTCCTCTAAAATACAGGTCCACAACTTTTACATTTGAATGTTATCAGTGTGAAAGTCTAGTGCTGGTTTCACTGAAGTACCTAAACAAACTTGCAGTTTTTTCTTTTCTACATTATACTTTGTTATTTCTAATTTTAAAAAGTGTTACCTGTCTTATTCTTCCTTTTACAACAAATAAAGTCTTATTTAAGAATTATGTGGAGTCACGGAAAACTAAAATTAGAGAAAAGTTGGCTCCCTCATCCAGCAGCAAACACATGAGCTGCAGCACATTGTGAGTGAAGCAAGCTGCATTGTACAAAAAAGAAAAAAAAATAGGCAACGTGGGAATGGCACAAAGAATCCACTGAAGCAGCAGACAAAACTACAGAACTGTTCTATGTACACAAAGGTTTGCACTTGCACAATTCACAGGTGAAACAAAAAGCGTGTTGGGATGCAGCAGTTCAGAGATGTGACTGGTGAGCGCCCAGGGCTGATTCTAAAAGGAAGGTTGCAGATGGAGGATAAGCAAAGCACTTGCTCTTTGACAGAGATCACGTAACTATTTCCAATGAAATAGAATAAACGTTACCTGACATCAAAAGCTTAGTTCTGATCAAAACTCACCTGTGAAAGGAGGCAACAGCAGTGGAATGAGTTATTCTCCATATGCACTTTAAAAAGGGAGACAAACCAAAAGGGGAAAGTCACTTTACATAAAAATGCAGTTTTACCACTCTACTTAAAAAGACCAGCAGCAGAATTGGATCATACTTTGTCATCACTGACACTTCAAATATCCTTCTATTTCTTTGTAATCTCTTTCCCAATCGTGTTCGCCTCATGCAGACTGACAAGAAGGGAAACTTGCTCCTGCATTCTGAGTACTTAAAGACCCGCTTCCCTTAAAAGAGAGAAAGTGCTTTTTGAGTACAAGCTGAGAGATACAGATCTCAGATTAGAGAACCTATTTGTTACTCTGATATATACTTGTTTCTCAGTGGTTTTATGCTCCTAATATCACCTTATGTTCAGTTTAATGATCTTTTTATTCACTCAGTGGTTTTGTTTCACTACTTAATTTACACTTAATCACACATCATTTTATGATTAGCAATATTACTACAAGAAGAATGCTTCACGTTTCTATGGCTCTGTTAACTCTGGAATGTTTTTAAAAAGCCCCTGAACACCCACCCCGCGTGACCCAGATTTTTGCTGATGAGGCGACTAATGTACAAAAGGGTAGAAAAGGAAAAAAAGAAAATTTGAGTTTCTTGCTAAGAGTGGTGCAATTTCACAGGATTATTCTGACTTCATTGTCTTGTCATGTCTTGCAGCGTCTATGAATACATTTAATTTACAATCATGTTCTGGTTGAGGGTAAGGGCTTAGGGCTTACAATAGAAAAAAAAAGCTCAGAAATACCTTTAACTGAAGTTGTTTCACATGGAACTTCACAAACAGTTCACACCATTTTTTTAGATGTTACATTTTAATGGCCAGATATGTCCTTCTGATTTAACTTAGGGGAAGATACACGAGGTGACAGTAATGCTTCCAACACACTGCCTGTACAAAAGACCCTGTTAAGCAATTGCCCATCACTGAGGAAGCTTTGACAAGGTGAGTGCCCCTCCACAACCTTAAACACCACAGTTTTAAAAATCCCTTCTATTTTGCAAGATCCTTTTACAAGCCATGGTGGGTACTCAAATTCAGAAAGAAAGAGAAGCGGAACATTGATATAAATTATCAAGTACTTGAAACAGGGTACTTTAGGGCACGAACAAGGATGTTGAACTGAGGGGGCACAAAGAACTTCAGCATTTCCAAACAAACTAGACCTTAACTTTGTCATCTTTAAGTTCTTCAAACACCACCTTTTAAATTACAGTCAGTGTGAGACCACAGTGGACTTGGAGACCCTCAAAGCTGTCATATCCCCATGATCTGCAGGCAGTAATGAGAAATGTAAGTTACTGATACATTCACAAATCCAAAAAGCAAAATTCAGGATTCAGACCAACTATTCCCTGGCCTTCAGAAATTCTTCATTTAAGGATAAGCTTGGTATTCTGGTTATTTTGCAGTTAATATCTTCGTTTTATCTAGCTACCATTAGAAAATGGGGCAAAACTTCTTTTAACTTCATGGTATCCACAAAGGGCCATAACTTGAGACTTAAGAGACTACCTACTTCTGCTTCTGTGGTTTGTCTTTAAGTAAAACAAGTAAAATAACTTCATATAAATGTATAGCAAGGTACATAGCAATCATTTTAAGACATGGGCACACATAGAGGAGAACAGGTAGAAACAGATGGTTAAAATAAGAGGTGTGCTTGGAGGTGAGAACTGTAGAATCTAGACAACATGAATATAAAATGTAAGCATGGGGATAATAGAAAAAATATCAAGACCTATAGAGACATCTTGGTAAATGTCAGTGAAGAATTTGACCTTTTGGTATCTATCATACATTCACCTGTCTTTGTTTGGGGCTAGTACCTCCAATGTCATTTTGCATTGCCTTACAAATCCTCTGATGCCCGTTCAGAAATGTTGTACAGGGAGGATCCAAGAAATAAGACAGACAACTTCAGCAACTACAGGGACAAAAGTCACATCTTCAAGTGTCTCAAAACCTAAAAATTGCTGTCCTTCTGCATCTAAGGTGTTGTGTGAGCATAATTATATTTCATACTTTTGAACATGAGGATCCACATTGCTTGGATTTAGGTGGAAAGGAATCCACTTACTTAGCCATGGCACCTGTAAACTTCCATTTTCTTCATCTGACTTCATTGCCTGAACTGACATTTTTTGGCAAAACTAGGTTGCTGTCAGCTATTCAAAAAAAATGCCCCTTTTTTAGATTTTTTTTTTAAACTAGTAGTACACTGATAGGGATCCTGGGGCAAGCCTGGCCACTGAACCCTGCCCCTGGCCTCTACCCTCTGTCACGCTGCCCATTAAAACCACAACCTACAGACAGCAGTGAGGGCCCACCATGGAAAAGGATGCTTCACTAGCCTTGCAATGGTGTTGGCTTTTCACCTGGTAACTGGAGGAAGAGTATGTGGGAAGAAGATTAAAGGTGAAGAGAAGTTATTCTATTAAAAAAATAGGGCCTGGAGGACCTTGATTGTGACAGAGTACTGAAACACTGGAGTCACCAAAATCCAGCCAGATTTTACACGATTCCCTTGACAGAGCAGATGCTGTTCAGACTAGCACTCAGATGGCACCATGTTCTCACTCAAAATTACCAAGCTCATCCCATCAAATGGAGGTCGAGGCCCACATCCAAGGCATCTATTTGGGACTATGTGACAATTCAAGTGTGTATTCCAGAGAGCTCTGACTCTCTGCAAGGCACCAGAGCTGCAGCCCAGCTGTGCTTCTGGACTGAAAGGATTTTGTCATCCCGTTTTTTGCTTTGGCACTGAGTTTTATAGGGGCATACTGAGTTGTATAACAAAGCACCACTGAATGGTAGATGTTTCATAAAGTAGATTTTTTTTAAATTGAGTTATTAAAAACTCCTCCCTCTCCTTTTTTAATTAAGAGAAAAAAAAACTCTGACCTGCTGACACTGAGACTAGAACAGCATACACAAAGGCACTGTTGATTACTGCATCTGTAAGCAGGTCCTGTATAAACAGCAGGGTAATATTTCCAGAGAAGCCCAAATCCATTTTCCACAGGGGTATAAAAACACATTCTTTTTTGTTTTCTGTTCAAGGGAATGGAGAAAGGTCTGAAGGAGACAGAAGCTGCTACAGATATGATCAGCTGAAGCTAATCTTGTCTGCAACAACCGAGTTGCCTGATCAGTGCTCTAAGTGCTCGGTTATTGATGCTGAAAGAGGCACTGCTCCTGGAAACCAGGCAGGTGCTGCAGCATTTCACTGGGCTAGGACCTCGGGGTACACCTTCCTGAAACCCTCTGGAGGGCGTGGGTTTAATTTTTGGGGGTTCAGTTGGCTTTGGTATGTTTGCTTTTGCTTTATTTTGTTGCTTCGGTTTTGTGTTTTTTTCTTCTTTTTTTTTCAAATTTCGCTCCCTCCAAAACAAGATATTCCTCCTATAAGATCTGTAGGTGGAAAGTGGAAGTCCTTTCTCTTTTTGAAATGTCTGTAGTTCAGATTAATATTTGCAATTTAAATTTTCCATTTAGTTAACATCAAACAATGAAGAGATGCCAAAAAAAGCTATTGGTTATAAATTATAGCACCCCAACAGCAAAACCACTGCAATATTGAAAATGCAGTAATAAATTTATTTCCTTTCACTTTAACAAATTCCAGGATTTTAATTTTGAAAATAACCTTGTAAGAAAATGAATGCCAACCTCCCATAAAATTCCAAAGATCAGCAGACACAAGAAATATGGAGAGAAAGAAGCACTGAACAGACAGCATGGTTTGTCTTGTTCAGTCTGCCCAACATCTGCAGCCCTTACTCCTCTTTGGTTTCCACTAACTTTGCTCAGTTTAGTTTCCTTGCTCAATTCTCCCTTTCTCAACAGATGATTTCCACAGGCTGTGGCTTAAACCCTGTGGCTGGCTGGCAGTGCCACCCCCTTGACCCTCAGGACTACAACTATTGATTTATCCGCTACTGAAAGTCTGTAAAAAACACACCCGCTTTATTCAAACACCCTGAAAAAAAAAAAATCTGAATACCCATATATTGAAGAATCTGAGGAAAGAGTGGAGGGGGATGATCAAACATGCCAGCTACTTTTTTGGCAGCTAATAAATTTGGTCACCTCCAGCTGCTGTACATCTTGCTGCGAGAGAACCATATTTTGACTGAGAGCTTCTCCTTCCTGCAGCAATCCATCTGCAATCCGTAGATTACCTGACAGCAGGCACCCCTGGGATGCACTGATCAATACTCCTGTGCAAGGAGGGTTTTCTTCCTGAGCTAACTGGGGATAAATTCCTGCTGTCCACATCCAACTCTGCACCCTCTAACAACTGCCCTTTATTCAGAGCTCCTAGGCCTGGCTGTTTGAGAGCTCTCTTTATGGCACACTGACACCAATCCTCCACCCCCAGAAAGACCTCACATGTGCTTGGTTTATATCACTTGGAGATAAGCAACTATTCAGAGAAAATAAAGTGCCTTCAAATATATTTAGGTTATTTTTCAACCTGTAAAAACAAGTGGGATGTATCCTGTCTTCAAAACTATTCATATTTAGAAATTTCCCCCTCTACCCAGAGGGAGGGAACAGTTCACTCTGTACATTCTGCATCCTTATACCAACATTTGGATTAAAAACTACTAGTGGCCACCTTTCACTTGATAGAATTTCACATTATTTTATGGGAAACAAGTGATATGTTATGATAAAGAAAACCCGAATTTACAAGTATTGTGGGCCAGATCCTTCTCTGCTTGTATATTTATCTTCCTCTAAGACTTTGGTAAGGCACTTCCTATCTTGTTTGCTACCTTTCCATCACAGTTTTGCACAGACTTGTCTGAAGGACTAAGGATATTTGATTAAATTTCTCCATTATGTAATTTCTGTTTGAAAAAATATTAATTATGTGAGTTTTCTTCCTGGTTCGGACCACATTTCCTCTGTTCCTACATGCATGGATCATGTTTGGTTACTGATTTCCAGAACCAGTGTGGTGTTGCATCCTCCCAAATGACATGCCTTAGATGTGGTTCTTTAACAACAGTTTTCTGAGGCTATAAATGGTAACACAGAAGAAGCCCCAAAAAGTAATTTTGGGAGTTCAAGCCTATACTCTAGCCAAAATATGAATGGTTCAGGCAAACTTGTGAAAGAGATGGTTGTTCCCCATGTGCAAAGACAACTCCTACTTCTTAAAAATCAGTTAGTTTGGCCACTGTCACTCTCCTGGGCCACCCAAGCCAAGGTGTGCTTGGTTTGCACTGATGGCCTCCACTGTCACAATCTTTATTCTACACCAGTTTTGGAGCTCCAAAAGGAATGACAAGACTCAGGCTGCCAGAGATCTCCTTATGGTCATTAGTCAAACAAAAAGAGTGAATTCTTGGTTCCTGATGCCCAGCCCAAGACCACCCTCCCTCCCCCAGACCTGGAGATACTCTCTGTCAGGAGGGGCAGTTCAGAGTGTTTTGCACAGACCAGAGCACTTGCTTCCCTGACTCACTCTGATTGCTCCCCTCTGTCCCTCCCTCCCCTGTGCTGCAAGGCAGAGAAAAGCATCTGCCTCTAGGATAGCTCAGGGCCTAACAGTAGCCCCATTCTTGCCTTTCTGGCAAGGAAGGAGAGTTAGGTGCTTCAACAACACATCACGCATGGGGACTGAGTGGGAGGGGGAAGGGATGAAAGAAGGCAGCAATTTCTGACAATATGTGCCATTTGGGTGCCTGTCTAACACTAATTTCAAGATAGAATAATAAAAAATTACCACTAACATAATTTATTATCTGTTTGCATTTCAGGATCTTAAAAATAGAGCAGAAGGATGATAATACATGATGTCCCCTGTGATTTCTATTCCCTAATTGCACAGATAACTTGCTTGATTAGTGCTGTGCTTTGTACAACAGGACTAGCTGGAACACAACGAGTCTATTTACTTCAGAAGTGCTCTGGATATGATTAGCAGGAGTGCATAAACGTACATTAGTGCATATTAATGCAGCAACTAATCTATGCTGTGGACAGAAACAATACATATTGTATTTTTCCAGCCAGTACATTTCTATTTGAAAATTCCTTACACAACAAGTGCCTCTGAGGTACTTACTTTAATTTTCCTGTTGCAATTTGTAATTACCTTAGATTGATAAGTCTGTTTTTCTAAATAAATTGCTTTACTGGCAAAAATATGCCCTCTTTGTAAGCAGATTATATCTTCTGCCACACAGCACAGTTAACTTCTTTCTCATTGGGAGAGGAGGGTTTGAACTCCTTGCTGCAAGGAGTTTTTTTTTATTTTGTTTTTAAATACATCAAGGACATTTTCTGTCCAGAAACAAAGCTACCCTGTAAATGATGGGGATGGTTCTGACATCCATCTTCTAACTAAGGATATTTGCATTTTTGGGACTTCCACTGTGCTCTCTGCAGCAGTGAGAAGTACCTTTTGTACACAAAAACTGGCACCAGAAGAAAGAGATGGTTTATAAGCCTGTTGTCAAATCATACATTTGTTGTGACCTTTTCTATGACATACATGCAGATTACTCACCATGACAAATATTTACCATGTAATATAGGAAATACAGTAAATAATATTTCTGATGCAATGGGAAAGTCATTAAATACCAGAAAATGGAGAGGAAGTTCAGCCCTTTTGTCTGTGGTGCCTTCAGGCCCCTGCACAGCACTACAGCTGAAGTACAACCCACAGGATACCCACCACCACTTGGCAGAAGAGGGACACCCCTCAGCAGGACAGATGAATTCATGTTCCCGAGCCACAGACAGCATGATTCTTTCAAGAGAGATGAAAACTAAACCTCACCCCAGGACCTTATTTTCAGAATTTGCAGAGATAGACTGATTTCAGTAGCATGTTTCACTTTACACTTGGAATTGCACTGCCCCCTCAAGCCTTTGGAGGTCATGCTCTCTTCCCCAAGTTCCTTTCACCATTATCCATTGTCAATAGAAGAGTCAATGATTATTTTAAAGTTATCTTTTTCAGCTAAGTCTCTGTAAGTGTTTCCATGTTTCTCCTACTGTCCAGAGAGCTCTTGGCTATGCTATTGTGACCTTCAGTGATTAACAGTTAGCATTGGGATCACCTCCAGTAGAATTTTATATATAAACATACAGGAGTTGAACAATCTTCTGTTCAAAAAGCAAAAAAAGATGAATCCCCAAATATGAATCCCAAGGAAAGGACAAGATGTGCTTAGTAGTTGCTGACTGTACAAACTAGACAGGCAAGTTTTCCTTCCTGGTCTCAGAAGGAATGCACTTACCCTCCTTATGCTGACGTCACAGAATATCCTGAGCTGGAAGAGACTCAACTAGGATCAAAGCCCAGCTCCTTGTCCTGCACAGGACAGCTCCAAAAATCCACCACTTGCCCAAGAATGTTGTTCAAATGTTCTGGTAGGGTTGGGACCCTGAACGCTTCCCAAGGGAGCCTGTTCCAGTGCCCAACCACCCTCTGGGTGAAGAACCTCTTCCTAATATCCAGCCTAAACCTTCCTGACACAACTTCAGGCCATTCCCTCGGGTCCTGTCACTGGTCACCACAGAGAAGAGCTCAGTGCCTGCCCCTCTGCTTTCCCTCGTGAGGAAACCAGGAAAAAGGATGAGGTCTCCCCTCAGTTGTAACAAGCACACACTTGGCAAAACCACTGCATTCCTCCTAACCTGCCTTCAGTGAGACACGTTGTGCTGTAAATTCTCAGATATATTCTCCTTGTCTCTTGCTAACCAAGCTTCACTGCTGGTAGCCAAACGGATGATGCCCGGATTTCATGAGCTGTGGAGCCTGGCAGATTCCTGTTCTGCTGGGTACCCAACCATGTCAGTCTGCAGCCTTGCCAACACTCAGGTGAGCAATTTCATGAAGGTAAAGGCCAATACCAGATCACCAGAAGGTGACTGATCACAAAGACCGCGTCACGTGCATCGTGTATCGCGGTGCCAGGGCAGTAGGGGAAGGGATGGTCACGAGAGCCGAGAGGAAGGAGGACCCTGTGGAATGGAGTTGTCTTTAGAACACTGCAGCTGGCCATGCTGATGCTCTGGGGGCTGCACCACGCTGCAGGAGAGCCTACAGCTCAGCAGGCTGTAGAGCAGAGCAGGCTGGGAGAAGAAACACTCTAACTGTAACCAGATGAAAGTACCTCACCCTCTGCCTTCAGAACTGGGTAGTTAGATTAGACACCAGAAAATTGCAGAGATTTTCTGATGGGATGCTACTCTGCAGTCTCTATCATTTTGTTTTCAATTTCTTTCCAAGAGTTATGGGTCAATGGCTAGAGTCACATATAACCACTTCCTCATGCTTATGGTAATTACTAACTCCCACTTTATCACAGTGCCTTTTATCTGAAGTATCCCAAAGCATTTTACAAATTCAGCAACACATCAATGTTGGACCTGATCCAAAGCACATTAGGGTTAATGAAGTTAATATACAATGTATTATATGCATGTAAACATTTCATAAATTGCTTGCAATAGCATAATTACAGTTGAGGCCATCCAAACAGCCTTAACTCTGCCCTATAGTGATGGAAAGAATAAAAAAGAACAACTGGATAAGTCTTCCAAAGACAAGCTGCATTTTTTTGCAGCTAATTCAAACTAAGACCACATTTAAATACTTAAATTATAATTAATGTGTACTATTGGCAAAGGACTGAGTTTAGGTTATGTGTGCCACTTAGCTGAACATTCTCATTCTTGAGATTTTTACAGTTTAACTATCAGGCTGAATTTCCTAGATTAAATGCAATTTATAAGATAAACTTTGAAATAAATTATTAGGGTAGAAGAGATGACAAACACTAGTTCAATTTTAACACTGTATTTATCTAACTATTGATCAAAATGAGCCTAAGCATATCAGCGTGCCGTCTTGACACCTTCCAGAGCACTTGCTAATGCATACTGCCCCAAGGAGTCTTTAAATTGGAGTTGCAGTAGGAAAAAACATCATCCTTTGCTTCACACCTTTCTTAATGCTCTTTCCTTAAGTAGCCTCCAGTGCCCACAGTTTGAAATAAGACACAAGCTGGATGGACACTTCACCTGACCTAGTGCAGGAACAGCGCTGGGAATCTCATGTTTTAAAACAAAGACTCTGGGCTTTACACTAAGACTTTTACAGTGTTCAAGCTAGCAAACCTATGGGTCCATTTCAGCCATCCTTACAACTTCATATATCCTAACAAAGGCCCACATTGAAACACCTCATGTCTACCCTACAGTTGGGCTGGTGTTTTAAATGTTGCTATAAATAGTAATTGCAATTTGAAGCTTAAATAGTTTGAAGTCCATCATTATAAACAGCTACCTGCTATTTGGATTTTGGCTCCCTGTCTCTTAGTGACATTGCTGGACTTCTGCTGAGAAAATGACCTACCAAGTATTGTCCAGTGTGAACTTGTGTTTTCCTCAGCACAAGAAGGAAGAGAAGATTGAGAAGAACTAAAAGAGCTGAGGGATAAATGACATTTAATAAACCAAAGCACTCCCTTAAGTCTGCTCTGGGAGACAAAGGGACAGCACTTTAGAACACTCTGTTATGATCAGTGCAGGAGTCATTCCCTGCACTCGGTATCGGCTCCTAAAGTGCTTCCACTAGAACAACACAATTCCCATCCTTCTTCCCAGTAATTCACTCAGAGTGTGCCTCAATTCACATGGGAGGGATTACAGGGAGATTGCAGTGCTTGTGTGGTACGCTGGGTTGGCAGCCTCGGACGCCAGTGCAGACGGCTATTCAGCAGAGACTCTCAAAACAGGTATAAAACAATGCAAGCAGATGTCATTTCCTCTACAGAAGGAGCTCAGCTCTGGAAAAGCTTTCCTTCTGCCTTGGATCAGGCTCCCCAGGGACTGCACAGCTTTTCTGCCAACTGAAGCACAAACTGATGCTGTCTAACCCAGCGTGCTTTCTGTGATAACTAGACTTGGAGCATCTACTCACTGCACAGTGACAACTGCCATCAGCAGCAGCAGCCTTCAGCCACTCACATGTCTGTTCTGAAGATACAGAATATTATCTTATTACAGAACAATACATTAAAATATTTCATTTGTCTGGAAAACATCACAGTTCTTTAGTTTAGAATGGAAAATATTTTTGCAACAAAACTCTCTTCTGTGTCAAGGCAGAAAGTTTGCACAAAACCCTTCCTGGTCAGATTTGCATTGATTTAATAACTATATGGTGTCCCATCACTTACTAACATTTTTAAAGTAATAACCTAGGCCAGCTTAATAAAGACTATGAAACAATTCCCTTAACTTTTAACACTGCAGATATTCATAAAAACTATGTGAAGGTGAAAGGGATGAGAGAAGTCTTTTCACCAAGAAGACAGAGAAAGGGGGACCCAGACAGGCTGTGCAGTTTCCACACTTGAAAGTTTTCAAGGTCTGCCTGGTTAATGCCCTGAGCAGCCTTGTCTCACATCTAACACTGCTTGGAGGAGGTTGGAGTAGGGGTCCCTTTGAACTTGAATTATCCCACGATCCTGTGGAAGTAATTGTCTGACATAAACACAAGACAAAATAACTTCAAAGTTAGTATGGGATTATCAAAGTGCATTTGATAGCAAGTGCATTTGAGTTGGAAAAAATCTCCCTCTGCTTTTCAAGTGCAGGAGGCCAAAGACCTGACTGATAAGGGCAAAAATAATGATGCAAGCTAGCCTTTTACCATGGGATTATCTCAACTCAGACATCCACAACAAAATTAAAGATCTTTATAATGGACACATTAATGAACTACACAATTCCCTTCTAAATTCAAAGACTTAACAGTTGTACAGCTTCTACCAGATATAGGCAACATCAGCAAAGCAGATTTGAGTGAGTGGAGTCCTGAAGGGATCAGGTTTGATGCAGTTCAATAACAAGGCACGTGCAGCTGGAAACACTTGTGAAAGTGCTGAGGGCACAAAGAGTATTTCAGCAGTAAGATTAAAAAGTGAGTAGGTAAACTGGTGACAGTACAGTGACCTGATAAACTGGCAATAATCTGAGAGTATGTTTAACACAACCATATGAAAAAAAAAATACCCTGGCTGGAACTATGAAATGAGTTAGAGAGTGTTTAAGGATCACAGTTAAGTTGTTCAAGAGCAGCTCTTAGGTGACATTAAATTAGTGGGGCTAATGTCATCTTGAGTTGCACACCAAGGGAAATGCATTTCTAAATATTGCATTCCAATTTAAGAACCCCTATTTCAGCAATATGGAAATAACAGTAAGTCATAAAAGTCAGTGGAAAAAAAAAAGACTGTGATTTTAATTACATTGCCCAGTTATTTAATTAATTCATGTAAATTTTAGTGGTAAAATTTTAGCATTTTTATGTTTACTGTTCATAAATGCCACAAATAAAAGAGTTCTCAAAGCACACAACAGAGGAAGGGTCCTCTAGTCATGTAGACAAAGAAATAATAGGAGCCAGTGACTGGCCTTACAGCAGCTTCAATTCCTGAGAACCACATTACAACAAAAACCTCCAAGTCCCTAGAACACTCTAAAACAAAACAAATACACAACAGTGGCTGTCATTTTGCATTGATGCTCATTCAAAAATGATTTTGTAAGAGGCACCTGGTGTAATTCTGAATGCAGATACCACAGGTGTGTGTTTTTAGGACTCACTACAGTTGTGCACCCACCAGGCCAAGAACCAGCAACTCTCAAATATAAGGGATCCATATTAGTAGTCTTCGACTGGCAGCCGAACTCTGCTTTACCTTCCTCTATTTGTGATTCTAACCATTTAAAATATTCAGAAGCTATAACCTCATTCGAACATTTCCACTCTTACTTCAATGGGGCTGTGACATACAGCACATAGGATATAAGTGTTAGGAGCAGACATCTAATTCCCTCTGCCAAAGGCAGGAAAAATTTGGATTGCCTTGAATACTTGGCATTGTGAGTGTGCACAAACCTGAAAGAGCATAATTAAGATGAACATTGGCCTGTTAAGTCTTTTCTTAAATGGTGCTAGTCATGGAGGGGAAAAAAAGAACCGCAGAATAAAAGAGTGATTAGAAGCATTAAATCTGGTCACTTGGCTTAAATCCCACCCTGAGTCACAGTCTAGTAGGCAATACAGACACTTGATCTCTTTTTCCTCCTCTGTCCTTTCCTTTCCCACTGAACTAAGTGTTATGCCACCCTCTGTCACCCTTCCTGTTGTGCCACTTTTCTGCAGACCTGCTTTTTCTACTTTGTCATTATCTGCATTTTTTATCACATTATCATAACCACCCCCAAAATTTCTGTTTAACCAGGGTCAGGTACTTTGCATAAGCATTTTGAGCAGATGACTTTATAGCCACCTTCCTTGCTGCGTTACAGCATCCCAAAGCTAAGGAACATGTTTCCATTTTTCAACTAATTAGAGCAATCAGATGTAAAACACTTTTAGAAAGTGATTGATATGCAGCCTATTTGGTGGGGTTTTTAGCTGGTTGGGTTATTTGGGAGTGGGTTATTTAATGGGGGGTTTTGTTGTTTTCAAATGGAGCTGTTTGTCAGTATTCTCATTGTACACTTCTCAAAACCAAACCTCTTCTTTAAGATAAAAAATATTAGCAATGCAGTCTAGCCTAGATTACAGCTCAAAATATCTATTCAGACAATAAATTCACCTACTTAACTTTTTCCCAAACCCCCAAGCCTTCAGAGCACTGCTAACAATCCAAGCTTTGTGGTACATCCTTCCATTTTCAGTGGCACTAAAGACAAAAAAAAATATTTTTTGAAGCAAACATTGACCTATTGTCTTTGCTGAATGACCACCAGACATCTCCACAGCAGTTGTGGTGTTGGAAATGGGGCTGTGGAGAAGCAATATGATATTTTAGCATTGCAGGAGAGTGAGAGCACTTCCTCGCCAACAGCTGGGTCAAAACAACCCACGAGGAATGGCGTGTCCTAAACCTTAGAGTTCTGTCAATTTACACCAGGACCCAAATACAGAACACTGCAGGAAAAAAGCCCTTGCTGGCCACACCACTTGACAGCTGCTTGCAAGGAGAACAAATTCAGTGCATTTGAGGCAGGTGGTGCCAGTCCATCTTTGTGGGCAGCAGTGTGACCTGGCCTTGCCCTCCCTGGCATGCCAGGGCAGGGAGATGCACCTCGCCCCCTCCCAGGTGTCACTCAGGCTGAGCAGTTCAGCAGGTGTTTCTGCTCACATTAAAGGCTTGCAAATGGCGCTGCTAATTGAATTACAAATTAACTCATTATCGGATACAGTAAGTAATTTCTTTAAATTAAGTGGAGATTAATTAGAATAGCTGGGCAGAACAACTGAAGCAAAATGGTCCCACCCCCGCCATCAACAGCTAAACCTGTCAAATTATTCTAATCTGACCAAAATTGATTTGGGATTATCAAGCTCATCTGTCAAAGTAGCATTAAAATAATTCAAAACTTAAGTGATTCTCCTAATATTAAAATTTAGGTATTTGACACCTATAACCCTTGAGAATATCCTCAAAAATAAGGAGTTATTTAGCTATGTTTCTTGAAAGAATGGATTCAAAGATGCATTCAGGTGCTTATGAAGGGCACGCTTGATAGTTGCTTTGGCAGATTAAAAATCCCAATAGAAAACAGCCCCTATTATCCTTTGAAACTTTATTACTTCTGAAATAGTTATTAGTACCAGAGTAATATTCCCTGATAGCTAATAATTACAGCGAGCTTTCCTCGGGTTGTACAAATACGTTCATGGTCACCAGTGACACTGCAGCTCTCAAGGTTATCCTTCATAGCACGACATTGTGTCTATGTGTGGAACAGAATGAGACAATAAAAGTGCTGAAAAAAATCCCAAACCAAATAGTTTTTGGAACAGAACATTCAAATACAGCAGTTTTTAAAATCTGTTCCTAAAGGAGGAAAAAATGGTCAAGCATTATAAATCATTATTAGCAACTGTAACATTAAGGACAAAGCCAATTTAGAAATAATCCATCAACTGATCAGGAATTTTCTTTTTCCTCCCATATGTATAAGCAGTGCCACATGAAATCACCCAAAACCTTACAAATAGCATTTCCACCTGCTGAAAAATAATCCATTAAAGTCTTTTCATGTGAGTCACAATAAAGTACATCATGATAAACTGTATTTTAATTGGAGACTATGAGAGGGAAATTAATTTCACCAATAACCTTCTGTGATAAGGAGACACACGGGTAATTTGATGCCAGCTTGGTCTTGTAACTTCCCAAGGAAAACTGGGATTCAAACACCATCATTTATAATCCCAGGAAGGGACTAGGTAGGGTGGGCCTAAGAAACATTTAACAAGCATGTAAAATATTAATTAACACCTCAAAATGCCACCTCTCCAGAAATGAACAATAACCCAGAGGACTGGGAGGGACAAGAGGGTGGTAAAAGGCAACAGCCCTGTCCAGAAGGGCTCAATTTTCTTTACAGTGACCAATACAGAGCTGACAACAGAACAGACACCATCATCAAAAAACTATTGGAAAAAACCAACCAACCAAAAGCCTCGGAATGCCCCAAGGGAAGTGCTGAGCACCCAAAGAGGTTATTTGCAGAAACTACAGGGAAAGGAAGGCAGGTCAGGATTCTGATATCCCTCAGGGTCTCGTGCCAGGTTATGAAATAACTAACTTAAAATGTGTACCCAGAAGCTGAAAAAACACTTAAATGACATCTTAGATTAAACAGTCATCACAGCAGAACAAATTTGACTGAAGAGTTGTGGAGATAAATGATGACAAACCTGTTTCTTTCCCTTTTAATGCAAATTAAAATGGCATAGAAACATGACAACTGCTTTGATGCAGCCACATCTTGGCAAGTCCTCTATGGCCTCTTTATCATTATGGAACTGGAAACATTTAAGGAAGAGATTTGCCATCACTCTGCCAAACCTGCTTATTCCCATCCCCACATCTAAACCATAGGTGTGTTACAATGCAGGAGTAGTAAGGATAAAACAGATAAATTGGAGTTAAACAGGAGTCTTCACTTCTGGAAAGGAATGAGGGAAGAAGGGGGCTTGAAGAGAGTTAAAAATGCTAACTGTAAGGCAATTAAAATTCTCTTTAAAACTACCTGTGGTACCATATTAGAAAGCAGACCATTTCCACAGCCACTAGAAGAGGTACCATAAATTAACCAAATGACACACTAAAAAGCTTAAACTTAAAATCTGCTAATCCCTTAGACTCAGCCTCTAACAATTTTGCAACAGGAACTGGAGCTCCTTTTGACAGAAACAGTAAATCATCCCCTCAAGCAGCATATCTTACTGCAAAATAGGTATGTAAGAAACTATATCTGTCCCAGTCAGTTCAGAACAGTGTTTTAGAACAGCTTATGATTACATTTTAGAAGAACTTTTCCCCCATTTAAAAATTACATCAGTTTTAACATTAAATCCAGAGATAAATTGGGCACTTAGAGATATTAGAGGCTTATTCAGTAGATGTTCTAGACATTTTGCTACCTTTCATGTTATTCTAGAGGCTAGTTAAGCTCATTGTTTGAAGTCCAAAAGCTTTTGGAAATTGATGTCTAGGGCTAAGCTTAAATCTTTAAACACTTTTCAAAAGCAAGATTCATTCAGAGAGCCAAACAGTCTTAGCAGTTGGCCTTTTCAGCAGGACCTATTTGCAAAGATGGATCTAAAATAGATTACTTTATCTGGCTGTTCCAATGAAAGTCATTTTCAGACAGAAATTCTCCAATACATCAGTCTGTTGTATTCACAGAAAGCAGCAGTTTCTAATTTGTCCTTCATACAGCTGCAAGTGGAGTGAAGATCTTAAATTCTTTATCTCAGTGGGTGAAGGGTAAAGAAGGGAAATGCAGATGTAAAATACTGAACTCATTTATTTGGACAGTGGATGAAGCAACCGTGATACGTTTATTGATTTGCTGCTCCACTAATTAACATAGTGCTTTCAGTCTTCAAGTTTTCATCAAAAGATTGAGCTGTTTAAGACAGTGTTTTCAAAGTCACTTCTCAGAGATGCCACCTTAAACCAGAGCAAAAGCTCTGTAATTTCTGGTTTTAATTGGTAATGAACAGGCCAATTCTCTGAAGATTCCAATCCATGTACTCTGACATGCAGGCTTGTGCACGACAATGTGAAAAGCAAGCCAAAAAAAAAATGTTGCATATTTGTTTCTAAGTAGCAAACACATAGCAACAGGATACCAGCATGGAAAACAATTCCCATTATAAACATGGAGACATCAGACCTGCATCCCTGATCAGACATCTCCCTCTCCCTCTATCATGAATGACTAGCAAGTTAACAAATACTTCCTTAGCAAGTATAAAGAGAGGAAGCAAAAAACGGGGTGCCAGAAATTGAGAACACTTTTCCATTAAATTCTACCATGCTTAACAAGGCAGCAGCTCATTAATTTCCTGAGATCTGCTCACTCATAGCCACAACAAACAACTACAGCTTGAACAGCAGGAATGGAGAGACAATGTTCTTCATGGTATTTTCATGTCTCCTGGCATCAAGGAGGCTGTGTTTATTAACACAAGCTTTTTTTTTTTTTAAATGACCTTTACACAAACAGCATCTCAGAAGGCAGAAGAGGAGCTATTATGGTCTTCATGAGCCTGAAGTCCAGCTTGTTTTCTTAACTCCTGCCTTTTCTCAGCAATTACTTAGAAAATTCTCTTTCATTCAGAATATCAGCACACATCCCTGACCTTTGTTCATTGCTTCATACAGATAATTAACCCACCAAAACAGTACTTTCACACCATGAAAGAAGGAAACAAGACCACTGCCTGGGAATTAATCTACTCCCTGGATGGCAGAACACACAGTCTCAGTTAACAGTCCCAAAAAGGCTTCTGATAATATTGTCTCATTGCCAACATTAAGTCATGACAGAGGTCTTGCCCTTACAAACACATCTACAGAAACAGGGCTCAGGGCCCTTGCAAAACTTGGAGGGTGATGACAAAGGCAGAGAGCTTGTGTTTCCCTCCCCCCTGTTTTAAGGAAAGAAAGAGGCAACAAGGATAAAAAATCCATAGGGCTCTGAGGAATGTGCTGCTTGTGAACTGGTGTGAAGTCCAGGGATTTCCAAATTTGATGCCTGCTTAAAGGACGTGTACCACTGCTCTTAAACAGCCCTGGCCCTCAGCTCACTGCTGGGTGCAGGGGTAGTCCCCATGTGGACAACTCTTCCTCTGGTTTCTGTCTCTCCTTTTTTAGTTTTTGCCATTATTTCTGGCAACTGAGAGAGCTAGAGGACCTGGACATAGAAAGATACTTTAACACTTCAGTGGATACCCACCCAGTACTGCTGTTTGGGTACAAAACCAAAAAGCAAACCCATTCACCCTGGGCTACACGACAATTTGCTTCAAAAGACACTGCAGAAAATAATTAGGAGCCATGTGTTAAGGAGCACATATTTTAAATTCCAGGTAAGCATCTTCCACAGCAGTGTGGAACTGCTATTCATGCCCAATACAGTTCAAGTGAACTATACAAGTTTAGGGGTTTTTTTCCCTGATGAATTTAATCATATTTTCCTTATATTAACAGCAAAATGAAAGCCTTTCCTTGTGTGCCAAGAAGCCCATTTGCAACTAATTAATTCTCAGGGTCTTTATGCTGGTCTTTCTACTTACAATTTTATGGTTCAAAAGAATAAAATGCAACCTCTTTGATTAAAACCATATGCAGAGCCTTTTCACTGAAAGTGATGTTGTGACAAGATGGCCTATAAGAGTGCTTAATAAAGCTGCAACTTCAGGTAGGATGAACATGTGTCAATATTATAAGAAGAAAATGAAGAAAAAAGAATGTGGGAGAAAAAAATCACAGGGATAAAACAAAATAGTTGTGGCCATACATTGGGATTCTACAACAATCTCAAATACAGCAATCTCAAACACAAATACAACAATAATCTCAAATACAGCAATCACAACAAAATGATCACCTCTTCCATTTATGTGTATCTACACTGTAATAAAAAAAAAAAAAAATCTTGCAAATCTTATTTAGAAAGAACTCAAGCAATTCCTTTGTCCCTCACCCTGCTGGATATTTCCAAGGGAGTGGATGGGGGAGGAAGATGTAACTGCTCCTACAACCATCAAGATTTCTTAATAGATGAACAGTGACAAGTGGATTTCTTGTCTGTCCATTTCACTTTGCAGATAACAGATTTCAGAATGGCACAAAAAAATCTCCAGACACTTGAGCATTACAGAGCCTGGTCCAGCCTCTGAATGCGCTGGTTTAGGAAGAGCTGTCTGCAAGCAGCAGCTTCAGGGTGACATGACTGAAGATCTTGGTGGCTGCAGAGGAGCAGTGTCTTGGTGCTAGCTCAGAAACAAAAGCTTTACTCCGTCTACCAAATCTGTAGTAAACATACATGCGAATTTATACCCTGGGACAAACTGCTTGTGACCCACCTCCACTTTGGGTCAGCTTTAATCCACAAAGTAGCCAACTGTGTCCAAAAGGTCATTCACCAAAACCTTCAAAGACGCTAGAGGACAAATTGTCCTCCAGGGAGCAAATCTTCTGCCCCGGGTGCCTCAGAGTTGTTTGCCTCAATGATCCACATCTCACACTGGAACCCACCAGAATTTTTAGGTAAGGAATTTCTTTCCCCTGCAGCACTGCAGGAACCTGGGTGCGGATCATGCCTATCCACACAATACTCACCAAACAGAAGCCGTCCAACAACCCTGGGCTGTAAAGTAGCTTTAAATTAAACAACTGAAAGAATTTCCTTTTGTTGGGGAATTAGGGAAAAACTCCATCCTACAGCCTCCCAGAGGCAGGTACCTATAGAAGCTGCTAAGAACAAAACCAGCTGCCTAATGCAAAAGGATTTATTTTCCTGGCTAGCAGCACAGTTCTTTTTCAGGATATGACTGTGTGAAGACGTCAACTATTTGTTTGTCCATCTAGCAGACGTGTTCCTCAAGTGTAAACGTACCTGTGGCCATGCCAAAAAAGAAAAATTATTTTCTCCCTTCCCAAGTCCTGTTAGTTTTACAGGGCCAAGACAACAGCATGCGAGCCAGATTTGAGTCCCCTCACACAACAAGGTTTGCAAGGCTGTATTTTGTCACACCTGCACAAGCACACTGAAAAGGCAGGTGTAAACAGAAGGTGTAATTTGTCCTGCTGGTGCTGATGCATGGGGAGGCAAAAAACCCAGCTTGAGCCAGAGCCCTAGTTGAATGCACAAGGCTGCCAGGTAGAACAACAAAAGCATCTTTTCAGTCCCAACCTGCACGTATTTTATATGAAAATCACTAAGGCACAATAAATATGGAACCCCACAAAGAACTTTTTTTACAGTCAATTTTTCAGAGGAGAGCTGCAATTTCTATAATGAACATGCATTAAATCCTCTATAAAAAAGTTAATTAAGAATATGTGTTTGTTTTTTCTACTCAAAATAAGTATTTTGCTGTTTAAAAATACAGTATGTACAGTAAATATGGTTTGGCAGGAAAGGTTTGTTGCAGAGGTCTATTGATATAGATAACAGAGTTCTTTTCCAGTGCAACTTATAACAAATTTAGACACTCTATGCATGGAAATAAAATATGGGGGGAAAAAAAAGCAGTACATGAAACACCACAAGATCATAAAAAAAGCAGAACAGAGATGTGCAGAAATGGCACAAAACCCTTGAGAAAAAGAAAGGTCAGATATTTGCTATTAAAATGGATAACTCAGGTGGATTGTTCCCCCCATCTCACACTACAGCTAGTTTCAGTAGAAGCAGAGGACCCCACAGTTATTCCACCAGCACTTTGGAAAAAAAAATCTTTAAAGAACTGAAGGTTTCCTTTTTCTGTCACACAGATCAAGAGGAAGACTTTTGAAACCACATTCAAACAACTCTATATTGATGGTTTCCAAATTTTCTCTAACTTATCCAAGAAAAGAAATAATGACAGTGCCCTGAAACAGGAGGCAGTAAATAAGGCTATCACAGAGGTGACAAAGAAAAATACTGAAGAAGGTTGAGAGAAAAACATGCATGGTTTGACACAGAGACAACCTACATGGAAGAAGAGCTACAGATTAAAAGGGTCTTAGTTCCAAGCAGAGAAACAACAGGAGGAAGAATTCAAAGAAAAAAATGTAGTTGTATAGTTAAGAGAGGAGAAATATCGAGTAAACTTCTAAAAGGGAAAAAAATCCTAAGCTTTACAGCAGTTCATAGTTAGAAATGAAAGTGTAAGTTTTGCCAAAGAAACCAGAAAAAACCCATCTTGGTGCCAAGCCAAGAGGAGGAAAGGGAGCCACAGACCATCCCTGAGGCTCCTGGTCACCAGCAGGAGTGAATAACTTCCCAAGGGATGGCTGGCAAACTCCTCAGCCCTGGGCAGCCAGCACTCATGCTCTGCAGCTCAAGTAATGAGATCCTTGACAAGATGACAGCTTCAATGGTTGGGACAGTCTCCTTATCAACACCTCATCCCCCAGCTGCCAGTAAAACTGGTTTCTAGCCTACTCAGCAGCTAAAGATTAGGTTTACCTCATGTATGGTAATGGTGGGGTGGATTCAGCAGGACAGAAGTTTGTTGGGATCAAAATTCTGTTCCCCAAACTAATTTTTTTTTTCTTTTTATGACCACTTGAGGAAGCAAAATGAGCCAACAGCCAGCAAACATGATAAACTAAGAGTATGGAAAGACAGTTCTTTTCATAGCACCCAGAAAATGAGACCTCCTCACCTGTAGCTCAAGAAGCCCCTCTGACTAACACCCCCCAGACAGGCACCACACAAATGGCAGAACCCTAGCCTGCTGCCTGAGACTACAACACACACTGTGCTCAGAAGGGCACATCACAAAGAACCCTGAAGAGCAGACCAGAGCAAACCCCTCTGACAGGACTCAGAGTCACTCCTGTACCTCCAGAGCACACCCTTCACACCACAAGTACCATCTTCTCCAAAAGCCCACCATATAGGCAGCACACAGATACCCCCTAGCCCCTCTTCCCTTTGGTGTATTGTGTAACACTCCAAAGAAATGAGAGTGAGCAGAGCAGGAGCTCAGCTAACAACAGGCAGGGAGAGACACACTCCCCCCTAAACTGGAAATGTCAGTGTAACTTGTTTTAGCCATATCATTTCACAAGCACAAAGTTTCTTACCTGTTTTCAGGTGGTGAAGAAGAAGCTCCTCTTTGCTCTAATTTGATGTCTTCTTCTTTCAGACAAGAAACCAAGCCTGCCTGTGAAAGCCTTCCTGGGCCCAGCCAGCCCACCTGAGGCTAATTTAGAGCCTTGACCATGGCACAAACCTGCTAGGGCAGGTGGATGCTGTGTGGGTAACTCAGCTCCAAAAGGGAACTTTGTAGGCAAAACCCTCATTGCTCACTTCAGAAATGGAGAAGGGGGAAATAATCCGCTCATAATTTAGCTGTTTTCCTTCCCTTACCCCTACTCTCTTTCCTTTCCAACTTTATCTCTTAGCCTGCTTTTCTTTTTATATTGAGCATTTCTATAGATCCAATTTCCTGAAAAGTAATAAGCTTACATGAAAACCTAAAGTCACATTTTAGACCTAAGTGAAAAAATGCATGGTTTATTCTGGTAAATTAAAGCCCATATGCAGGAATTGTTGGTATTTTACCAATTGTCTTTCACAAAACATTGACTGAAATGAACATTTGCTCATGAGCTAATGGGAAAACCTTCTCATCAGTGTGCTCTGCCTAACGAGTCATGGCAGCTCCTGCTGGACCAGAGCAGGAATCCAACTTGGCCACATCACCAGCCTTGCTCAGTGACAGGCATATAGCTGGTGTTCTGGGGAACAAAACTTAGGAAATATCTTTCCCCACGCAGAGGTTGCAATCCTTACCTGTTAGAAGAGCATGTTCCATGGTGTTGGTCTCACAAAGGTGTTTCAGGATGTTTGTGGGAGCCTTTGGATGCCAGGGCTTCTTCAGATGTGTGTTTATTTGAGTTTTACTGTTAAGTTCCTAACAGAACTGTCTCTGCAAACAAGATAATTCTTATGCAAATGTTCATAGCAAGTCATAAATAATATAAATTTGATTTAAAAAGAAGCTATTGTGCTCTGGTCTTTTCTGCCTGCAGTTGCTTTGTAAATGCAGGCTGACTGACTCCCCTGCAGAGAGGCACCTGAAGCACCACTGAATTCTTCTCTGGAAAATTAAAAGAACAGGAAATACTTAGGCTGGTTTCCAAAGCAGCAAGTTCAGTCCACAGATGGAGGTGCACGTGAAGCTTTCCCACTAGAAGTCTCTCCTCTCACACGTGCCTGATCTCAATGCTGGGGTAATTAATTCTCGTGTCCTCTCAACACATCTCCCCCCTCATTACCAAGGCTGTGATGATACTGGATGGTGTCTTGTCTAGTCTATTAAAATGCAGATTACATGACAAAAAGACCTTCAGCATCCAGAACTGTCAGCCCAGCACATTTCAGCTCCCGCTGGTGCTGGCTGGAGTCTCCCATACGTGGAGAGCTGAATATCTGAGCAAGGATCTGTGGCACAGATATCAGGACACTGCAGTCTTTAGTCACTGCTGGCACACAAGCAAATAGAGAGATATTTTTCTTCAGTCTGTTCTGTGGTATCTTGAAGACAAAGCACCTTTACTCTCTCCTCAAGATACTCACCCTGTGCTTCAGTGGAGGAAAAAAGTCAGGAATAATTAAAGAAGACATGTGCTGTCCGAACTTCTGACAGAAGCTTCTTTGATAAATAATTCATCTTAAAAATCTTGAGAGGTTTGAATGAGATGGCAAACGAGGTGCTCCTCTCGAGCACAAGTGCCTTCCTGAGTGACCTCCCCTGGCACATGCAGTTCATAATACCCTGGAGGGGGCACAAAGAGAAAAGAGTTTTAACAAATTTGTCAATGAAGCTGCCAAGTACAGGCATATGCTATAATCAGGTACTTGAATATCTCACAGCAGACCCTACTGTGCAGCTCATAAAGTATCAGATAACTTCTCACAACGAATTCAGGGAAGACAAGGGAAAACCTCACCCTCAACTCTCATCATCAGAACTGAAAAGCAATGTTACACATTAACAAGGGTTTGCACAGTGTGTGTCCTTCATGCAGGATTGCAGTGACAAATGTCCATGCAGTTGCAAACAACATGACATTACACCATTTAGACCTCAGGGAGCATCCTGCCAATTTTCTGTCCATCATTTATTTTCAGATCTGGTGGTGTGCACACTTTGAGTGCTCTTAGCCAAAGGTCACATCCAGTGAAGCTTCAGCAACAAACCATTTTGCATCTCTGGTTTTGAATTGTTTGATTTTAAATAGTTTGTTATACCTCTGTTCAGGGCATGTATCCATAATAATCAGAAAGGAGCTGAGTCTTCCAGCAATGCTACTCTTTAGCTTTCTCCAGCATTTACTCTTATATATGAACTGAAACAACATATATATGAACTGAAACATTTGCAGTATAAATTTTGCTCTTTTTAACCTTGCATCATTCTTCCTTGGATCTCCTGATCCCTGTGCTAGCGGTGTTTATAACAAATGTATAAAAATCTACTTTATCTGTTCTTACAGTTAACAAGTAGCAATGAATAGCCTTCCTAATGGTAAAACATACAACTAATATTTTAACAGAACCAATCTTTATAAATCAGGGGTCTTAACTGAAGGGCAGTTCTGGATAAGAATATACAGATCAAAAAGGTACATGTAAAATACACATAAATTATATATACATATTTGAACTAGATTAGCCTATGTGAAAATTCTTAAGGAGAGAGGAGCATTGAAAAGGTACATTTCGTTGTTGAAGGTACTTGAGCTAATCTCATGTAAAAAAAAAGTATTTCAAAGAGGTATTGTTATGTGACAAGTGCTGCATTAATGTGAGGCTCAGCTCAGCTCTGTGCAAAGTAGGGGTTCCCAGATGGTTTGAATTTGACAAATTCAAAACAGCACTAGGGTGGTTCATCAGGAAATGTGAGACGGATAAGAAGAAAGAGTATCTGAGCATGGCCTGCAGCGAACAACTCCATGCTCATAGTTTGAGATCTTGGAAAAGTTTTCATAGTTTTTCTTTTTTTTTCTTTCTCATTTGTATGTTATATGGGTCAATTACTTTAAACTTTGGATATTTTCCCATCTACTTGTCAGCCACCATTTACTTAACATAAATATTGATTTTTATTTTTTTTTGTCTCTGTTAATCAGAGATCATCTGTCAGACTCTTAAGATGTCTATCTGACCCTGCCAAAGGAAAGCTCCATGCAGACCTTGTTAGATTGCCATTACTTTACTGAGGGGGAAGTATTTTTATATCTGATTTCACCTTCTTTCCACTTCTGACAGAAGAAAAGTCACAAGCTGAATAAAGCTTACCTGAATGCATCCTACAGAAGCAGGAGCAAGGGCACGTAAGATTACTCACAACCAGACTTAATTAGGACCCATTTTTGATAACAAAACTGAATTAAAAGAATGGAAAAAGGAAAAAATCCAACCCTTACTCAGTTCCACACAGAAGATGTTACATATATGAGTATGTGTCAAAGTTACTCTAAGGACTGTTTTTGACTTGGAAATAGGTTGCTTATGAAAAAAGTTTATGAAAAAACCCCAAACACGTAAAGAAACTCACAGACATTTTCTTGCCTCATGTCTGTACACTTCTGTTGCTTAGGCTGAGAAAACAAGCACGACATTTGGGCTGCAGAAGTATTTAACACTTTACACATTGCTAAGAGGGAAAAAAGTTTTACAAGTTCCTTTATAAGAGCCTGCAGCAGCACAGCTGCTCTTGTCTCCATTCAGTAAGATCCCAAGAATCCTGTTTAAATGGGTGTTAAGCCTGGGAAGTCCTAAGGTGTACCTGGACAGTAACCACTCTTCTGCTGCTTTCAACTTCTTTTGGTTACATGTAGTGCACCTTATCCATAAAAGTCTAAACACAGCTGTGCCTTTTGATAGAAGGCCACAGTCCAGTTCCAATTTACTTTTATTTATTGGCTGACCTGGCCCATCAGTAAAGTCACATTAGACAGAGATGAGCCCCCTGCTAAACAGGAGGTGATTACACAGTGTCAGTGATCAAAGCTAATGCTAAGGAAAAGTTCAAGGCTATTGACAAAGAGGCCACAACTAAGAACCCTTTTATTGAACACCTTCTAATATTCTGAGGTTTTTTTTTTTTTAATGAGACCAGATAACCAAACTTATGGGGGCACCACAAAACTATTACTGGGTGCCATTTAAATCTTGTCATTTTGCTGACACCTGTTGTTAGAGAAAAATAAGCTTAAATCTGGTCCTATAAAACAAAAGCAAATTTTTGTTTGCAAGTCAATCCACAGAAGACCTGAGGCAAAGAATAAAAAAAAAAAATTAAAGAATGGAGCGTCACAGATACTCTTCCACAAAAATAACTAATGCAATTTATGGTCTCCCAATACTAAGTTGTATCTGTGATTCAGACAGGGAGAAATCTAATTTATGTGGACATCCACATCTCAAAAATAACAATCTTAAAAATAAGCAGGAAATGTATTTTCTCAAAATAAATTAAGTGGAAAAAGTCCACTTCTCTTACGACTGAATGATGAGACTGCTTTTACACAGTTTATGTAGGTTTTTTGTTTAGTGAAAGAGGATATTCTAAGCTAAACCACAATTATTTTACCAAGAAACACACCCTTGTGCCCTTACAAGAATGTACCATAAACTGAGGAGCTGAATGCAATAGACAGTATTGAGCAAATAATTGTTTCCTCCAGAGAATGTCATATTATGTGTCCTACACAATGCAATACAACTCATTTCACAATGCATTTTCACTGAAATACCTTGCTATTCACAGAAGTTATGTAATACCAAAGCATCCTATTGTAGAGTGCTTCCATGAGAGGGAAGTGGCATAAATGCAGGCAGATAAAAACTGAGCTACAAAACTTTGTGTTGTCAGCACTGAGGGTACTGGGCTCGAGCTGGCAATGAATAGAAAGTCTCCTACTGCAGACAGCACAAGGAATCTAAACTTTCCCTGTGCATCTCCAAAGTGGACGTGAGGCAGACAGCCTGGGAGGGTGAGGGGAAACTAATGCAAACAGCAGAGAGGGGAGAGCAGAATCATACAATCATTTGGGTTGGAAAAGACCTCCAGGATCATTGAGTCCAACCTGTGACCCAGCACCACCTTGTCCACCAGACAAGACCACTGAGTGCTGCATCCAGCTGTTTACTGAACTCCTCCAGGGTGGCTGTCTCCAGCACCAAGCTGGGCAGCCCATTTCAGGGCTTGAAAACCCTTTCCAAGAAGAAACTCTTCCTGATGTCCAGCCTGAATCTCCCCTGGCACAACCTAAGGCTGTTCTCTCTTCCTGTCACTGGTTGCCTGGCAGAAGGATTTGCCCCCTACCTGGCTACAACCTCCTTTCAGGCTACAGCCTCCTTTCAGGGAGTTGTAGAGAGTGATAAGGTCCCCCCTTAGCCTCTTTTTCTCTAAATACCCCCAGCTCCCTCAGCTGTTCCTCACAGGACTTACTGTAAATAGTCACTGCGCCCATCAATGCTGGGAGCAAAAAAAATCACAAAAATATTAATTCCACTCCACACCTGCAATGGTAATTGCAATGATGCTTCAGGTTCTTGCACAAAATTGGTTTGGAACTTAGGATGGATTTCTGTTGTTATTGTGGTTTTTGGTTTTTTTTTTTTTTTTCTTCTGAACTGAAATGAAAGCAAAATTTCCTGAAAAAATGAAGCTCTGACTTTTGTCCATCTCAAGAGACAGTGCTAAGGCTCAAGAATCAAGTGCAGGAATTAAGGCATGGCACAATATCAGCAGCTCAGAGGAGCAGGGTGTGTACTTTTATGGCTGATTGTGAAGCAAGGGACACTCCCTGATTTGCTGTTGACTCCAGAATTGTTCTAAAAACAAATGAAGTGTAATAGCACATCACACCATGATTGCATGTTGATGCCATTTCCTGAAGTGATGTGATGACACCGTGGTAGGACCATTAACCCATCTGTCACTTTCTGCATTTGTCTCAATCAAACTGACAGGGACATTGTGTAAATATGGCTTTGGGCAACGCAAACCCAGCCTTACGGACCTGACATAGAAAAAGGCAGCTGGCATTGAGAGGAGGGACTGACACAACACAGACATATGTTTGAAAGTAGGACTCTTGCTAGAGGACATTTAAATAAAAGATTTGTCATTCCTCTCAAGCAATTTGAGATTATTGCTAAGGCACCCTAAAGATCACTGTGACTTTTTGACAATCTGCCTGCATGTATTATACAGAGCATCACACTAAGCATCAGGAAAAGCAAATTCCTCTGAGGAACAGAGACATGCATTTAACTGTAGCCACACCTGAAAATACTGCTGGCTGCACTGGTAGGTTTAGAAATACTCTTCAGGACTATTAGGAACAATGTTTTGATAATACTGTTGCCCATACCTTGGCCAAAATTTCCATTTCCACTAACTGAAATTCTGGTGGATTGATGATTATAAGGCCTGGTTTGAACATGGCAATACAGATCAGATCCAGTCTTCCCTTTCATATTTATTTAAAAAGATAGAAGTATCATTTTTATGCATTTTTTCTTTATGACATGATACATCTTTACCATATAACTTAATCTCCAAAAATGCAACAAGTGCTATTGAAAAATTATCTTCTTTTTTCTTAGCTAAATAAAGAGATGAATAACCAATTTCTGTATACAGCTTACTGTAGAAAAATGAAATAATAAACACATGCCTGCAAAATTTTCTCCTTCATGCCTTCCCTTTTATCCTAGTGGTCACGGAACACAGTTTTTCTGCTGCCTTCTAACAGATTTTGGTCTGTTAAAGTGTCATCCATCTTGCGATGTAAATAATGAATAAGTACAGAACAGCTTCCAGAAGTGAAGACAAACAGAGAACATTTTCTGGAGCATCCCAAAAAAAATCTACAGAACGCCTGCTAGGACACTGACATTAGGAACTAGTATGTAGAAATAGATAACAATGAAAGCGAGTATTTAAAAGACCTGAGGAATAATGACAGACTTAAGACTGAAAACCAACAGAAATCATATTGCAATGCACTCAGTGAGAATTGTTTTGCTTTCCTAATATTTTTTCACTAATAAAAGGAAGAGAAGTGTTAAATTCTAGAACATTTCAGGATAGAGCAGATGAAAAAGCCAGCAGTTGTTTAATAATTACTAACTAGAGGCTAGAAATAGGAACTAAAAGCCACAGAGTCCACAATGATACTGCCCTGGGGACATATTTGTCCCCCAGCCTCTAATGTCCCTCAGTGTCCCAAAGTTACCTCTCTCCCTGGGAAAAAAACCCAAACCACTATAAATTTCTCTATTCCCTGCTACCCATTTTTTATTCCCAACACCCAGACTCTTTATTTGTTGATTTTGTTGCCCAAGTACCATTTGATCAGGATCCGTTCCATGACCCTGGTGACAATGAGTCCACCCCAAACACCGTGGCCAGCAGGAAGAAGTGACCAGCAGCTGAGGCCATCCTCAATGTCACTCTCAGCTCTGCCAGAATATTTATTTCCAGATCCAGGCGGCTGCCTTATCTCGGCTGAGGGAACAGGGCAAGGGGTGGGATCAAGCTACTGAAGTAGGAGCAAATGGAAGTGCCTGGGCAGAGGGAATCTCCCGCTAGCACAGACACCAAAAATGTACTTCAGCCAGGGTCTTTGGTGCTGCTTCTCCCAGAAGTGCAATCCGAGCAGAAAGAACAAAATGAGGAGGTCGTGTGAAAGCTCACCTGTTTTCCTACTATATCAATTCCCTATTAAAATTATTACCTCCCCCAAAAGCCTTGTCTAACAAATAATACCTTGGTTCTATCTACCAAGCTATCTTTTTTTTTTTTTTTTTTAATGCCTCAATCATGCAGGGATAAAGGAGCCGCAACTGTATTTATTGTATTTCCCTAAGTGTAATCTCTCTCCCCAGCAGATGTGACAATTTACTGCCAAAGTAAGTTCATCACACAATTAGTGGTGTGAAAGGAAAGCCTATTGTGTACCATAATGGTTTTTCTCGCCATTAGCAGTGAATAATTACCGACACCGGCTGCAGGGCAGGCGCTGCATCCCCATCTCTGCAGCTCCGACAGCGCTGCTCCGCAAGCCTCAGGGACACGGCAAGGAGAAGGAGATTCCTGATGGCTCGGGATAAAGGCAGGGCTCTGCTTCCCCCAGACCCACGTGCTCAGGTGGCCCGCACGGCTGTGCCCCCGCTGGCATCAGCCCCCTGTAGTCACTCGGTTCATCTGATGCAGGTACATTTCTCCCCCATTGGTGGTATTTGGGATGAGACGGTGCTTTATGGTTACAGTAATGACTTTCCTATAAACTTTTATCGCATTCTATAATACAGTTTCATAAATATTACTAGCACAATACTTAGTACAACATTTTATTTGAAAGCCCATAAAGTAATAATAAAGATTGTCAAAACTGGATCTTTAAACTACACGACATATTTTCATATAAATCACATTCTAAGAACTGACCCTGCCTCACTCTTTTGGTGCATTCAGCATTTCCTGTGACAGGTACACTGTGTCCCCAGTGAACAACTGTCTCTGTTACCATTGTTACCATTGCCAACTTTTCTGCCTTTTTACGTATTTTTCTATTTTGAGGTGGTTGGCTTTTTGGGCTTTGTTGGTTTGTTTGGTTTTTTGGTTGGTTTTTTTTTTTTTTTTTTAATGGGTTGAGGGTTATTTTTTTTCCTTGAGAAATCAGAGACTGTTGTTTTCTGGTAAAACTACAACAAAGAGCTAAAATAAACCCAAGAGAACTCCCAAAAGAGTCAATACATCAGAAATTTATGAAGAGCCAGCTAAGAGTGTAAAGTTAATGAGCATATATCGAAGCCTGTTAAACCACCATGTACAGGCTTCTCATCTGGGAGTAAGGCAGCCTTCAAACTACATTATCCTAAGAGTACTTTGCCCCAAACAAAGGCATGCACACTGTACTTTAAAGGCTTTTATTTGTGCCCATTAACTTTACTTGAGCTGGTTGCATTCTCCTGCTCTTCTCTAGGTAAGTTCTCAAGTTGCTGTTTCTCTAAACCATCTTCCATGCTGAGCAGCAGTTTTCCTTTTCCAACCAGAGGGCCACAGTTATCCCTAAACCCCATTCATCAATTCATTCCACCTGTCCATCAGTGATTTCAACAGGGCATGAGGCAGTCACCCTGGGGAGCCTGCCACATCCAGGTCCCTTTTCTGAATTCTGCTGGAATGGGTGCTCTCTTTATGTTCACTGCAGTGAGAAATAGGACATACGACTTTGATATCTGATTCAGATGCATAAGGTGGGTGTACAAATAGTACATCCTATCTTTTGGGACATGCTGGGGAGCCAAAAGGAAAAGAAAGTACTAATGAGATTATTCAGTGAGATGGACTGAGTGCCTTGGTTGATGCCTCAGGATAGCTGATAAGAACTCTACCTCACCCAATTTAGAATTGAGTAATATTCAGAAAGCATTATTGACACAACAGGAAATTATTTCTGGTTTTTAAATGCTTGAAAATACATGCTCAGTGTGAGCCAGATGCTGGCTACACAGGCATCTGAATTCACAACAAGCAGCTTGTCACAGCCACATAACTGGCAAATCTCTGGGCAGCTTTCACTCCTCTCACAGATGCCCCATTTCTCAGACTAAGTTTGGCTACCTCATATCTGAACTTCTTGGATGGTTTTTTGCTGCTTCTGACTGGTGCCTCCACTCCTTGCTGGACTTCCAGCCTACGTCACCTTTTCTTGGAAATATGCTTGCAGAGCTCAATTCTGTCCGTTTTCACTTACCATGAACTACCACTCCCACCAAATATATCTGGCCTGCTTATCCAGCTCTTATCCCTGCACCTGGGCCCTGCTGGGACCCTGGATTGCCCTGCCAGCTGGGGAGAGGCAGTGCATGAGCAGTGTGGTCTAAATGTGCACATGCATTTATGCCCATCCCAGGCCTAAACCCTCACTGCCAGCAAGCCTTTCCCTTGAGAACATTTTGTGGTCTGCCAATAAAGACAACAGAGAAAGTTCATAAAATTGCTATATTGGCTGTCATTATAATGGGATTGTGCGACGTCACAGGTGACTGATCATTTTCCCCTGATCAAGATAACTGTTGTGTTGAGTGGATGTGAGAAAAGAGCCTCCCAAATTGTGTCCACCTTTCATCCATCTCCCAATCCTGTCTGTGTGCTCAGAAAGCGCATTGCAGCTAGCGAGCAGGGAACAGCTAATCCCCTGTCTTTGTAGTGGTTCAGACCAAATCCACTCTTTTGCCCTCTATCACCTCCCCTAAAGCAGTTGCACCCACACCAGAGCTGTCTTCACCAGCTGCTCTCTCTGGTCCCTGTGCTTTGCCTGCCAAGCTGGTAATACACCATGTTCACAAAAAAAGCTGGAAGATATGGAGCAGGATTGAGGAATAACATTTCATCAAGAAGATTCATTCATCCTAGGCTATTTAGGATCTGAAATTGGCACCAGCGATTCCTCAAAAGATAGATTGCAGAGCTGCAGAAAACAGGGTGAAAAAAAATTTGAGAGGTCATCTAATCCCATCCCATCTCCAAAGGGCCATCTGTGGCACATTTGTCTGACCCGTTCTCAACAGCCTTCAAAGTCCAAGTGCCTGTGATCGATCTCTCAGGGAGTTTTAAGAGTGACAATCCCCAGGACGTGGAAAGAGGCATCTCTGGCTCCGTCCTGGCAGCGCAGCTGCACTGCACAGCTCCCACTCGTGTCTCCACAGGCTGCAAAGCGCTATCTGGGAAAGCTGGCTGCTACATTTCCCAATGCCAGCTTTGTACAACAGCAGAGAATTCCCCCCTTGGAACAAATCCTCTCACACACACAAGCACTCAGAAGACTTTTTTCTGGCTCCCAAGAGAGTCGCTGCTGAGCCTGGAGCATATTGTGCTGTGTGGGAGGATTTCGCCCCATCCTAAACTTCCTCATAATTTCTCTGTCAATTTCAATACATCAAATTAGGGATTTCTAGCAAAGCAGTATGGAAGAAAAAGCACTAATTCACACTTTTCTGAACAAAGAGTTACTGGCCAAGAGTCATGCATTAAGTATCATCTTTTTAAAATTTCATTTTGTAGGTTCTTCCTCCCTCGCACCAACCCACTAGTGCCTGAACGAGGAACCTCCATATTTTTTCCAGTCTTTGCACACCGCCTTATTATCTGTACAATTCCATTTGGATATTTAAAAACAAGGCTGCAGCCACTTCCAGCTGATTTTTCCATAAAAGCAAATTGCTGTTTAATGTTTTCAGTCTTCTCGCTCTGCAGTGCATCAGATGATGACTAGGCTGCTTTTTGTTAATCTGAGCACTAAACTTAATTGTCACTCAGAAGTAAATTCTTCTGTAACACTTCCTTCCCCTTCTGTCATCCTGGGTTTCTCATCAAACTGAATTAGCTTGTACATGGTGATTTGTTTCCTTTTAAACGATGCTGATTAAAACAAAATCCCAGTCTGGTAGCATGCAACTTGGCAATGGCAAACGAAGAGTAGCTGTGTTCTTCTGAGTATGGACTTTAACAGGAGTGAGGAACAGAAGCATTTTTCCTCTTTATTGCTCTCAGTTGGGTTTTTTTGGTTAGTTTTATATATATATTTATACACACACACACACATATATATATGTAAAAGGCTGCACACTACCCTTCCTTCGTAGCCTCTTCCCTTTTAAAGCAACAGAGTGCATCTTCTTGCAGATTCTCCACTATTAATTGTTTATAATGCATCTATCTGAAGGAAACACTTACAATGGTATCTCAGCAAACATTTCATATTATTTATATCACTAAGTGCTCTAGGAAGTTTGTATGAGCTGTTCCCTCATGGCTGAAATAAGCCTGCTTCATACTTACCAATACTCTACTGCCTTGGGACTTAGGGCGGTAGACATACATTTTAAAGTTACATAAGATCAATTTTTTATGCCATTGAAGTGGATGGGCTTTGTAATTAAATTTATTTTCGGTTGTCTTTTTTAATTGTTAATCTAGAATGCTACTTAGCTTACATTTGCATCTGGAAGCTGAAGTATTACAGAGTATTATGGTATGTGAGAGCTATGTTAAAATATATTTTCTAAGAAAACTAGACACTCACAATTTTTGGGTAATTACAAAAAATGTTTTATAATCAAAAGGGCTCAAGAGAGGAGGAATTCTCTCTCTCCTGAATTTTTATCTGTTGATGGAAATTGAATTCATTAAGGTAGAAATAATATCCATAAGTAAGGAATAGATATGTCTCTATCTCTTCTGAGTGTGAGCACTGAATATCATATGAACTTACTAATATTAAAAGAACAGAAGATGTGATGGCTACATTATGCATGAACCTGGTGTAGTTTGCTCCTTTAGACTTAGTCAGCTTACTTGTGCTTTTTCATTCCTCTTACAGCAGAGATCAGAGAGCAAAAGATTCCCTTGGCAGAGAAGCTAAATTGGATAATAATATATTAAGGGTAATAGGAAAGTGGAAGAGAAGAGGGAGAGTTTTCACCCAGCAGCCTCCAAAGATCATTAATGGGAAGTTAACACTGCAAATGCCAGCTGGCTTTCCCAATTTTACTTTTTAAGTGTGCCAATGGAGCAAACAACACAAGAAACTCTCTGAGGTCAATGAATTGATTTCCCTGCCAGGTAGGAACCATTCCCAAGAAAATGTTTGCTACTATCCTATTTTGTTAGCTTAGAAAGTCCCAAGAAATATTTCACTTGAAATAGCAAAAATCATATTCTACTCTGATGAAATGTATCTTTTTAATATTTATATCTCCCCGAGTGATGATCTCCCCACAACAGGGACAGGATGGTAGGTACATAGACTGCTGCCAGCTCTCTTCCTTTTCTACTCAGGAAAGCATGCTTATTCAGAGCAGCACTTAAGTAAAAGTTTAAGTGCTTTCTTGAATTTGAACCAAAATTGTCACTCTCTAGGTGATATATATTTGGCTTGTTAAAGCTTTGTATTTTTTTCCTACTGTTCTTCCAGGTAGGGTTTATTTGTTTGGTTTTTTTTTTGTTTTGTTTTGTTTTTGTTGTTGTTATTGTTGTTTTTCCCATGTTGCTTATCTCTGAGACTTCTCTTTTTTTTTTTTTTTTTTGTTATCAGCATTCTGGTGAATGCGTTTCAAGAACCAATGGAATTGTGGTCATCACTCTCATATCCACCCACTTCATTAAATAAGTTCAAAATTTAATTAGGTTGCTCCTTGTTTTTAGCCAAAAATCAAGCTAGTAAGAGGATGACTTTGAAACATCACTTATTGATACATTTCACCCTCTAAATCCTTAGGGTTATGTTGAGCTATGGAGAGTTGAAGGACAACTTTTATTCTGACTTTTGCATCCAAGCAACTTTTCTCAAGTGCGTTCCTTGGCAGAAGTGACAATCTCAGAACCGTCCAGCATTCTAAAGATACAATTTGCAAAGATACAGTATTAGATCCTCAAAAGGAGGAAGACAGCTGCACATGGAGCGCTTTGGGAAGCCTGTCTCAAGTGTGACAGTTAGCAGGCTAATGCTGCACTGTTCCCTTTCAGACTGGACCCAGGCTCCATGTGTGTCTCCAGCTCCTGTGTTTGCAGTGTTGGAAAGAGCTGTGTAATTGCAGTGCAGATGTATCCTCAATAACATGGATTATTCACCAGCCTCCAACACACAGCTTCTACAAGAGTATATGGAAATTGCTAAGGATTATATACAAAGATATTATTAACAACACCTGCTGACATCCTATGACAAAACCCCACTTGCAACAAGGTTTTTGGAAAGGTTTCACCATCTAATTACACACAGGCTTCTGTATGTAAGCAACAATCCTTGCTGGGAAAAGGAGATGAGGATTCTCTGACTTCCCATTTGCTGTTTCCAGAGCTGAGCAGGTTTGCAGCAACACCCCCCAAAGTTTTCTGTTCAATAGAGAATCCATGTCAAATTAACACAGCACACAAAAATAGCCCAAACTATCCCTTAAGAAATAATACCTTGGAAATGAGAACTGGACACTTCAAATCAATTTGACCTGCATGAATAAGTGTCTTTTTATACAGTAATAGGGTGCATAGACTCTCATTTCAGCAGTGGAAACTCTGGAGAACAGTGAGCTCATAAATCTGTAATACACATGCAGGCTGCATTCGAAGTTTCATGGGGAGAAAGAAAATGACCTAATTGTGCATTTTTTTCTTTTGAACAAAACCAGAGCACACATGTGCTGTGCATGTCTGCATGGACAGAGATGGCTGGGCATCACACACCAGCTAAGAGGCCAGTATAGTCACTGTAATGTGTTTAACCAAGTTGCCCAGTAAATTGCTTGTGTGAAACTGGGAAAAAAAAAAAAAGGCAGCATGAAGGATTTTCTGTGTCTAGCTAAAGACAGTGGCTCAGAGTAGAGCCATGGTAAGAGCCATAAACTTTTCTGTGTTCCTGACTGGAAAATTTGTTAAAATAGTGGTACACAATTCCTAGTGATAATGATTATACAAAGAGAGTATAATAAATCCTATTAGACAAAAAAGTCAGTGTGTTCTGTTTTTGAAATACAGTTTAGTCTAGTGAATAAGAAAAGTGATCTTTTGCTTCTAACAACTAGGGGAAAATAAACTGGATTTTAATTAGAAAAGAAGTATGATGAAATTAAAGCTAAAGGAAGAACAAGACCTTAACAAAACTAGCTGAAGTGTTTTTTAAAAAAAAGTGTTTTCACTTTTTAATTGTAAATTGAATTAAGAAGCCTATAGTTATTATATAAGGAAGATAATGACAAGAAAATATTCAGCTGGAGAAATGCTTTAGAAGTCAGCTGTGATATATTCTTACAGCCCATGGAGCAGAAACATTTCTTACTAGGAAGGAGGAAGATTTCTTGCTGATACACAATTTATAGAACCATAGAAAGGCCTGGGTTGGAAGGGACCTGAAATATCATCTAGCTCCAACCCCCAATCCTTCTCCTTCTTTGTCACTTCCCCTTCCACAAAAATTGTGGGTGGCAAATATTTTCCAGCTGGCCATCAGGCCTCCACTTTCACAGTTTGTTTACTTTCATTAGCCACAAAAGCCAGTTCTCTATTGTCTTAATTCACAAAGGTTTTAACAAGCCGGGCCTTAAGGAGGGCAGGGAGGGCATCATCCTGGGCTTACCAAGCTGCAGTCTGCTCACTCATCCTTTCCCAGTTCCATGCTGCTCTCTATCTGATAAACTTTGCTTTGTGGAGGAGATAAGAAAATCAGAGAGATAAATCTCTCAGAAGAGAAGCTGAGCACACTGTCTTCTGCAGGCACCAGCTTGTAAGTATTCACACTCTAAGCCTAAATATTTGCTTCTCCATAATGGCATCTTAGCCAGATTTACAAAGCCAGGGGAGCAGCTCCTGTTTCATTAAACAGGGTGTCCTTCCCTTTCTCACAATAATCTCTCCAGACTGTATTGATTCAGACAACACAATTAGTGCTGACTCAGATTAAATACAGTCTCAAAAACCACTTTTTTTTTCTCATGACAAAAAGGCAGACTGAAGACCCTTATGATTTGTACTGTAGCAACATAAAAATAGAAAAGAAAATTCTGCAAACATTTATGGAACCTTTACAGCTCTATGTAAATCAAATACAAACCTGAAGTAAAGTCCTTTGGGCATCTGATAATGTGTACAGTAATTTCCAGAAATATAGAAATAATTGATTTATGTTGCTTCAGAGAAGGATCCTTGGAGCGAGGACCATTTACCCATAGGGATTTGGAACTGCTTAGTCAGACAACCAAGTGGAAGTAGAAGTCACATTTAAACTCTGTACCCAGCAATTAAAATGTGGAGCTATTTTTTCTTACACCTTTTGACTTCTTGGGAATAAAAAAACTCACAAAACCAAAAAAAAAAAACAAACCCCAAACCCGAAACTCAGGGAAAAAACCCACAACAAACACAACAAAAAACAAAACCAAAAAATCCAAAAGACCACACATCCCCAAGCCCCCCCCCAGAGCTAGAAGTCTTCTGTCCTGCTTGCTTGGATGGAAGCTCCCCACCTTATGGATTTACTGACTTTAAAATGCCTATTGACAAATAATAGGCCTTTTTCTGAGAGCTCTGTCCTGTTCCCTTTTTTTTCTGTTGCCATCCTGACAGGATTATCTGTGCCCCTTTGCTTTTTTTTTTTTTTTTTTTTTGTTTCTGCTAAAATATAAAGACCTCATGAGAGCAGGGCTCCCCTGGAGGCAGCAGTCACTGTCGGTTGTTGCGTTCTCGCTTGGATGATTTCTGCCATCGAGCACAAACACTGGCCAAAAACAGCCTCCACAAAAACGAACACTAGCCACAAAAATGACACCTTCTAGCAGGAATGACATGTACTTAGCACTGCAGCCTGGCCTGCCAAGCCTCTGGTGCTGGGAGCTCAGCTAGCAGGTCTCCCTGAGCTACCAGCACGGCATTTTTCCTGTACAAATGGTTTTTCTGCTTTTCCTTCTCTCCACTACAAGTCAGCCTGTTTTAATTTGTGCAATTCTGATTTTTTTTGTCAGTGGCTTGTCATCACATTGTCTTCAGAATACTTGAGAAACATTAATGAAACACAAAAATGCACTAATTTGTGAAAATAATAAGCATTTCACTTAGAAGGAAGGGAGTACATTTACACCAGTAGTGATGCAGACAGACATCAGTCATTATCCTACCTACCACCTCACCCAAACTGTGGTCTCCTTGCATTAAAAAAGATGGGAGATTCACCATCAGATTCATTATAATGTGTCCAAAGATATATTTTCATCTCCTCTGATGGGCCTTTCTCCATTTAACCTCTTGTTCAGGCATTCAGGAAGAAGCACTTAGAAACTTACAGAGTTTCTAAGTTATGGCCCAGGGACATCAGTGTGCTGTGTATGTCCAAAGAAATTGCTGGAGAACATTTAAATGTAGTTCTTGCTAAATTACAGCTCAATTAAAAAAAAAAGCACAGAGAAAGGAAGGAAAAGGCTGTAACAACTACCCAGACACGGTAGCAGATGGGAAAGAACAGAGCCTCTACAAGGTCATATAGAGCAGGTGGCTGCTTGTTTATAGACTCCTATTTTCAGGAGAATATGTATTTTACAGTGTGAATTATGAAATATCCCCTATTTACTAGAAAGGAGGACTAGAACCTCTCATCTCCTCTATTACGTTTCATAGGGGAACCTGTGCTTGGGTTTTAGACAGGAAATTATTTTTTAAAGTTTCTGTATTCCTCAAGAGAATCTTGAAAGAAAAGCCTGTGACCGCCAAGCCTGCAAATCTCCCCTATCTGGTACCACCACTGTGCTGTTGGCCTTCCCTGTGTCTCAAAACCACACACATCCACTGCCAGAAACCAAGCTATTACAAACAGGAGGTTCATGAACCTGAAGCCAAAGCCTTTTAATCAGACTCCAAAATTCATCAAGTACACAGATTAATTCCTTACTGGTGTTAAAATCAATATGGCACTAATGACTGGAGCAGAACAACCTGTATAGCCACTAGTTTAAATTTTTATCTTTTTGAGGCCAAAACAAACTGAAATGTTGGTCTGTTTACCTCTTCCATAACATGGCTAGCTGAAGTGCCCCCAGGAATGGTCCGCCAGGGATGAATCCAGCAGAATTTATTTCAGTGCATCTTGAAAAATTACTTCATGAAAGTTAAAGTATCCTGATCACAGTGATCAATCGAAATCCTGCTCAAATGCCAACTGTTTTGACACAGACCAATCTTTTTTTGTCTGAGAGACAGCACAGAACCTTTAAATGCTGCAGTATTTGCTAATATAACAAGGAAATTATTGCACAAGTAATGTCCATGATGAACAAAGGCAGAACATAGCTGCCAGATCACTGGGTTTCTCTAACACACATCGATGGAACAATCAATAGGTTATTTTGCAATTTTCCTAATAAAATATTTAATGCATGAGCAATATAGAAAAAATTTCAACTAGACACTAAACTGAGCTGCCAAAAGGAAAGTAAAACACTGGATATGTGCTACATGATTGTCCGTGTGTTGCTGCTGTTGTTCACAGAATGGAGCTCCACTACCTGAACACAGGAGCCCTCCCTTGTCCTTCAGTGACTTAGAGCCAAGAGCCTGGTTCTCAAAATAGTTATTATTCAAAGACTTCCATAGCCAAATACTGTTGAGAAAATTAAGACAGCAAGACTACAAAAAGAGGATTTAATCCACTCAAGTCCAAGCTCTGTATAGGACCAGAGAGTTCGTCATACCCACTCTCAAAGAGAGCCTCCTTCCCTTTCATCAGCCCTTTTTTCATTTCTCCCCACCCCCAAAGTGGCATTTCCTACCCACAAGCATTTCAGAGCCTGCTTTACCTTCCCATTCATATTGTCTTAAAGGGATGCTCTAAGATTATCACTCATCTCTGGCTCCCTTTAAGGATAAATCCTCCCAGCTGATATCAACCCACACAACTTCACTGAAATCAGAGAGATTCACCTTAATCAGTTTAATCAGATGACTAACTTTCTGCCTGCTTCTTCTGCTTTGTCCAGTTAATTCACGCTTTTTAAAGGGATGGATCCACACTGTTTTCTTTCACTCTACTTCTTAAGGAGCTTCCCAGTTTTCCTTGTCACTGCTAGTTTTTCATCTACCTCAAAACATCTTCAAAGTCTGTTCATTTAATTCAATCTTCTATTCTACTAATATTTAAAAAAATTTCTGAATTATGTAATCAATTTCTCTATTTTGAAATTTTGCTATATTACGAAATTATCATAAAGGCATTGTAGGAATTTTATGTATAAAATTACCTTTTAAACAAAATACACAAATGGAATATAGCCTATATCGAATGTTTCCTTTTAGAGGTATTGGAGGAAGGAGAAAGGCTGCTTCTTTCTTAATGTGGGTGGTGGAACTGAAAGAAAATGAGAACTCCAATCTGGAAGAAAAACTTGTTTGCCATTCTGAATGAACACTCATGCTACCAGCAGTTATTTTTACCTAGCCCATCGTTTTGCAGCTGGGTGAGGCTAACAAAATCCTCTGAGAATTTGGGGTTTGGGCGACAGGGGCTCCAAGCTAAAATGCTTCAACACCCTCCATCCTACATAACAGATCATGGAATATAAATTATACTCTCTTCTGCAGCTCTGTCGGAGGTAGAACGGCAGCCTCTCAAATCAGCACGCTGAAGAACACTTTTACAACCAGGAGCAAATTTAGTTGCACATGCTGGGGCACCCGGGGCGGGGAGCCAAGAGAGCGTCCCCCGCCACACACACACACACGCAGCCGAGCCAGGAAGCGTGGCATTCACACATGGCTCAGTGCTGCATCTGGAAACACCCCCCAAAAACTCGTGCTGGGCACCAGCTCTGAAATAGTTTTAGAAGTAGTTTCTGGAAATGCTGTTGTTTCAGTAAATAGCGTGAACTGAGCGCTGTCATTTCCTAAACCACAGGAAATGGTGCATTTTTAAGGCTTGGAGATTAAGCTGGCACAACTACTTTATGCAAAGATAACATTTTTAAGGATGGGGGGTTTTTGTCTGAATTTTTCAAGGCACAGCAAGGTTTTCATTATGATGAAGGGTCTCTATATCAGGAACCAACAATCATAAAAGGTAAAACCTCTGAAAGTTATTTCAACACACTGTGCTCTTCAGCTGATGCCAAGTTTGCAGACTGTGGATTTAAAATTTGACCTACCAGAAGAACCAGCAGAGGTCAAAGTTGTTATTCACAGAGCCCCAGTGACCAATGACTAGCACAGCAAGGCAAGTTAGGCAGAGATAAGGACAAAAAGTAGTTCTCTGTCTCTTCTCTATCTGCCTGGAGGGAACGAAGACACCTACTTTTACAGCTCCAATGTTCAAATACTTTTTCCTTTCATGTGGTTACTGTGAATGTTCTCTGGAGTATTAAATGAGAGGAAGGCATTACAGTTTTTAACTTTGATGCTCTATTAAGATGAATATATACCTAATGAGCTGAGAAATTACCATTGCTGCTTTTTTTTTTTTGTGCTGCTGTACAAGAGTAGCTAATCAGGACAGGGGCATGCTCTTTGTGTTCCTAACCCAACAGCAATGAAAGTTAGAAGATCATATTCAAACATATGTTTAATGCAGCAACAACAAAGGCAGTAATAGCTTCTGCTATAAAAGGAGGAGTAAAAGGGCATTTCTTTTTTTATTTTTATTATTTTAAGCGCTACAGTAACTATCTCTTGAGGTTCAGATGTTGTTTGGCATAAAACTTGAGGGATATTATCTGTAAACCAGCTACACCAATCAAAATTGTAAACATTTAAATGTCTTAAGACAAACAACAACAAAAATAACCATCACAACTGAAACCACTGATTATTCTGTGAGAAAAAAAAAAAGGTTTTAAGTTAATTTGAATGCTATCAAAGCTCCTTAATGCAGTGAGTTAATCCTGTTAGAATTTGAAATGTCCTTGTTTCTCCGGTCAGGCTCCTTAAGAACAAAGCTGTATCTAGTGACAACATGAGAAGATAAAGCCAATTATATTCCAGCATTATTGACTAATATTTCCTACTTGTCAACTGGAGTGTGGCAAGCCTTATTCATACTGTGATATGTGATCATGGATATGAATCTCTGTTTCCCCCTAAGGGAAATCTTGCAACAAACAGTTGACAGAGCAACAAACAATTTCCAAAGTAACAAATTAAAAATCTAATAAATACGATGCAAAGAAAGAATGTGAGAATTTAGGCATTTCTTTTAATGCCTAAAACAAAGCACAAGTTTTCCTTCCTTTCAAAGATACCTAAGTGGAAAGGTACTACTGAAGTAATGAAGGGAGCACCACCACCTCGACATCTTGCCAAGGTCCATGTCCTGGAAGGTTTCAGTCCCCTGTGAGTCCCACAAATGTTTTACCAGGTAACATTACTCAGGTGGTGAAAAGGCCCAAATTCACTAACAGCACTGAAGTCCTTGCACAGCTGAAAAGCAGAAGTTTGAGTAATTGCAGCTCCTTTGGTAGGTACAATGGGCCAGGAGCTCTTTGAACCAAACCTTTATAATGGTTACACTACATTCCTGTAAACAAACCACAGGGAAGTATGTTCCCTCTTCCCTCTGCTCCTGCAGGCATTCATTTCCAGTGCTTACAAAAGGCAAGATGGTGTTTGCTTGGAAGTTGTTTTGTGTTTTAGTCAAGATGTTGCTCTTCTTATGTGTCACATTTAGCCTATGGCAGAGGTGACATAAGAAAAAAATTCCTAAAGTCTCCTTTTAAAAAAATCATCAAAGTCCCAGAAGATTTGGTAACATTATAGAGAAAATAACAGTAAGAATGATTCATCCCTGGTTCTCTTTGATGCTGTTTTGCTTGTAGAAGACGCACTCCAACATTTTGCAAGAGTATTTTCCCTTTGATAGAAGTATTACTGCAAAATGTGGTCCAGAGGATTATGTTTCTAGGTTGTGCTAGGCCCCCAGTTCTTCAGTGACATTTGTGCCAGCCCTGTAATTGTAGTCTGAATTTTGGCCACCCTCAGTAATGACTCAGGCATGGGACTACCCTGCTGTACATGTAGCCACAGCACATTCTTGTGGTGGGGTTGCTTTGAGGGGGACTTCAAAGGACATTATTTTAACCCAGGTGCTTGGAAACAGAGCATCCTGAGCTCTCCTTCTACACAGTAAAGGAGCAAAGCAAGCTCTGCTCATTCTGGGCTCCTGAATTCCCCTCACACTGACTTCTGCCAACACAGCAGCAATCAAAAGGAATCCCACAGGGGAATCTGAACAGAGGGAATGATTTTCTGGAGATAAAACGTCACACAGAAGGAACGAGAGAGGAGGAAGTGTCATTTTAGGGTTGTATTTAAGCTGTGATTCCACTTTGAAGGCAAGACCTGATAGAATCTCACTTTCCCACAAGTAATTTGCATCCTCCGTGCACTTAGTCACATCAACTAGCTGCACAGGAAAAATTAAGCGTGATTACTACTTAATTATCATGAGATCTGTGCAGCCAGAGATCAGCAATAATCCCACCTGATGTATCAAAAATGCCAATTAGGATTGAAGGGTCAGGAATGATTTTTAAGAGGAAAAATAATAATAATTTAAAAAGAAGCAGGTGCATTTCAGATAATAAAAATCTTATTTTTTTGCAATTAATTCACTTCTCTTCCTTTTCCCAGTTAACGGCAAAGTAAAACAGGACTAGAAGTAACAGAAAAAGGAAAGAGAATCCCAAGTTTGAGGTTCTTCAGGATGTACTTAGAAGCAGTAAGTTTCAAGTGGAACATGGAGAATTTTCACAACAGTTTATCTTTTGTCTAAGCACACATTATTTTAATATAGCATTTCAGTGAGCATAAATTTAGGTTCCAGCATGCATGGCTGCTGAGGAGCATGCCACAGTCACAGCTATAATCTGCTTCACAAAGTTACTGATACAGGTGGCAGAGGAAAAGAGAGCAAAACTATTTTACCCTAATTAACTGGCCTATCATGGAGGAAGAGAATGGGAAAAGGGGCACTTTATTCAGAACATAAGCAAAATACCTGTGAAAGTCACAAGATAAGTAGAAAAGCTCTAGAGCCTACATCAACCAATTTTCCAAACCCATTTTTCTGAGTTGTAGCATGCTTTATAAATCAGCTTAAGACTTATTAAAATTGTTTAAGAATGCGAAAGAAGAAACAACAGGCTTTGAAGAAAATGGAATTATTTTACATCGTCAGCGATATGAACTCAGGAAGGCTGTTTGGCTGCTGGGGATTTAAGAAAACCTGCTTTGTAGTAGTCAGCACAGGGAAACTCAGCAATTTAATAAACAAATCCAGTGGAGCATGATGATTCTGCCATCCTGCTCCACCAGGATGAGCCACAAGGTCCGAGTCCCTTGCGCCACTTTGTAGCGGACGTTGTTAGATCGGAAGCGCTGCTGCGTGCACCCGCCTGAACACGCAGTGATTCTGCTAAGTACCTCGCTGAGAGAGGCCTCAGGGACCACCAGCACTCTGCTCTCCCCTGTGGCTCACTCACTACAAACCATCTCCTGCCCCACAGCACAAGGCTGGAAGCTAAAATGAAAAAAAAAAAAAAATACAGCAGTAATTTCTTTCCGACAGTGATTTGACACCCAGCTGATGGAAGGAGGTAAACCCTGTAACCTCTACACCTTGGGTTCTGCTAAAAGAGATTCTCTCAAAGTACCCATGGGGTTATGTATTCCTGCTAATAGCAGCAATAGGATGGATGATAAAATTATGGCGGTGTAGAAATGCTCTCTCAATTAATTTCCCATCATGTTAAGGCCATTATCAGTGGATGTCATCTGGTGAAATGGAAAAGAAAAACACAAACCCAGAAGCCTTCAATACCTCTGAAAGTTTCACTCACTTAGCACATGATATAATTGCAGGGTAGAGCAGCCTCTTGAAATAGTTTACCTTCAAATAGAGCTGTAATGGTATTGATTTAAGGCATTGACAGGCAGAGCTGCTTAAAACATAAGCATAGATGGAATTAAAAAAGAAACAAGTACACAGCCCAGAAGGAAAGCAGGCAGAGATTCAGCTCTCATCCCCCCAAAAACTGGTTGATTCAAGATTTCTAGATGTCAACCAGAGCCCTTTTGTACCAGCTTTCAACACAAAGCTCACAGACCATTGTTTTACAGATCTTTATATTATACCATGTTGTATAATGCAGCTAGTTCTCTAAAGGAGCTGTTTCTAACTACAGGTCTCCTTAGGTGTTATCTGCAGCTTTTCAAGGGGAAGATGAGAGTTTAGAAAGGTATGGATGGGAAGAAACACAATGTAACCTCTGTGGAAGGGCTCTCACATATTCACACACAGATACAGGCGCACACATATTCATATATATGAAGGTACATAGGTATTTATGTGTGCATGTATATTTATATGTATAGAAATGCACAGCCGTATATGGTAACTAACTAGAACCTATTCTTATTTTGTCAAAATGAAGACTCTGCAAGAAAATAAAACAGGCAGGCTTTGCTCTCTTTTCTTCACAAGCTTTCTGTCTCCTCTTTGCTCGCTACCTGCCAGTTTTGTCACTGCCTTCCCAATGCAGACAGGGACGTGTGTCAGCATGGAGCAGAGATCTTGGGATGCTGTGGGGACAGCTGAGCCGAACATGTAAGAAAAGATCACTGGTGTATGGAAGGTTCCTTCTGTGTGTCGATCTGGAGACATGATTTCCCCTACTATAATTAAGGTATAAGACATATGATTAAGAATTAAAACTCAGCCTAAGAGAAATTGTGTGTGCCAGGAAGAAGTGAGCAGAAGAACATTTACAGTAAGACAGGCAGCAAGAAAGCAATGAGCCAAAGCCAGCTGGAAGGGTTAGAGACTTTCTTTAACATACCCAAAGAAAAACGTACATCCATAAGTGAGAAAGAGGACAGAATCCTCTGGGCTGTATTTTTGTCTCTCCACTTTTGAAAATGTACAGGATATATCAGGGAGGCATTTGCATTTATAATGCAATTGCAACAGTCTTCTGGATATGCACGTGCAACTATTCATTGGTACAAAGCATCCACGTCAATTCTTATTATAAAAGTCAAAATTCCTTTTGGCTGTAAGAGGAACTGCTAAAGCCTTAACATTCCAGGGAAAACCTCTAGGCTGATGAACATGAAAATGTTTCACAGGGTGCCTCAGACTGTGGTCCCATGGCTTGGTTTCAGCTGAATAGCACCAAGAGTGCTCTGTGATCCAGCAAAGAGATGACTGCCTTGAACCAGACATCACCCCAGCAGAGTTTACAGCCTGCTGGGATTGTTACTGCTTCCCTCCCCTTTCCATACTGTCTCAGCAAGCTGGATGGCATTGATCCTCGAGACAGGAGTTAGTAAAAACTAAAACAAAAACCAAAGACATAGTTGTGTTAGGCAATCACCACACAGGCAGATCCAACAGGGAGGTGCTTCCAGCAGCAGCTGCAGTAGGGCAGGATGCAGTTTGGTGACATTCTGAGCGTGAGGATGTCTTCCAGCATGGTTCAGAAAGCATTACCAAAGATGGCTGGACTCTAATTCCAGATATCATAGCTCTGAATAAAAACAGGTGCCCAAATGAAAGAATGCCCTTTAGCAGTGGGTACTACTGCAAATAAGTCACCAACTGAATCCTACATCAAAACTCAGTAGTTACATTGACTACCTTTTTCCCCCCTCCAGCATTACAAGAAACAGTTCTCAGCACAGCTGGCATCTTGGGAAACTTCAGGCAGAGAAAAGCATTGCTCTGTTTGTAAAGATTCCCAAATAACCTAAAAATCAGGAAAAAAAATACTTTTGGAAAGAAGTGCTTCTCAGCTTGCTGAGGTAGCAATAGTTGCAATTATTGACAGCTCAGAAACATAGGATACAATTTTAGGTCTGATTCTACTCCCCAAAACGAAGCAAATGGGACAGGGCTTTGACTGACACCCCTGAGACTTGGGCTCCTTTTGCCCAGTGTGGTCCTGACCTGGCCCTACCACTGCACTTGCCTCATCCCAGTCTGTGCCTGCCTGAAGGAATTACTCAGTGGCAGCAAAAGAGATCTTAACCTTTTTCCATGGGCAACTTCCTTGTTTCAGCTGCCAGCAGCTATAGTGCCACTGCATTAAGGACTATCTGTTCTAATTTAAATGGGCTGCTTTACAGGGCAAAATGGAGAAATGTAGACTTTATGTCTACATCAGGGGCATCTTCAGCTTTGAAGACTGTGTAAGTCTTTTAAGCATCTCTGGATGTCAGCCATGTGAGATGTAAGTGGACATCTAGGGCATGTTAATAGTTTTATTTAAAAAAATGTAACCTGTAACAGAAAAAGCACCTCTTTTTTCCTCAAATGAAAGCTACAAGAGCAAAGGCAATCAGCTACAGATCCAACTTGGAATCACTGATAGTAGGGGAGGGGAGCCCCACACATTCACCTTCAAAACCCCCTCTAGCCATCACGTCAAGCAGAAAGATGACACAGTGAAATTTTCCCAGCAGTAGTGGATCATCACCATGTTTCTTGCCATAGCAATTGATGTTTAATTCCAGCTTTTTGAAAGTTAGATCACTGAAAATGCCTACAGCTGCTCTGTATCTGCTTCACTTCAATACCTACCTGGTTTGGGAACCAGCCTTTGTAGCTGGTTATGTAACTTCATTTCAATCCTCATTAAAAAACAACACATACCACTGAACTCCTCCCTGCCCCAGTGACTTGCATGTCCCTTTGTTTCATGGGGCAATTTCAACCACTTCCAACAGCCTCAGTTTTGACTGATATTCTTCCTCTATCTAGACTGTGAAGAAAGTGATGCCACTGACTTTTTGACTTGGCAGGACTTCGGCTTGAGACACAGCTGCAAGGATCAGCCACGTGAGTGAGTGTTTCCCCAGCTGTGCTGCAGCCACAGGATCTGGAGAACACCGGGCTGTGCTGTTACTTTACAAAAATACCCCAGGATTTCTGTTAAATTAAAAGTGGAAGCTTTTGACATTTCATCCCAATTCTGAGTGTACAGTTTCTGAAAACTCAGAATATAACAGAGTCAGAATTTGGTGCCCAAGCCAAAACATGAGACATCATTTCAATTTAGCCTTCACTTAGTGGTCAAAGCCAGGCAAAATAGGAAAAAAAAACCAGCTAAAGGTACAATAAGAATTTTAATAAGAGCAAACTCCAGCCCACTCAGTCCCTGCTGTGGAATTGGCAGCTTTTTACATCCTCATGAGATGGGTGAGGCACAGAATTACACAAATTCCTTATAGGGTTTGACAAGTCCATTACACCTATGATGTCTTTAACCTTGTACTACTTTATTGTACTGAACTTACGTCAAAGCAAATATTCCAGAATAATTGCCTGATAATGTTTGACTGCTGTGGCAACGCTGCAGAAGACACAGTACTGAGCTGTTCCTCCAGCTCCTGGAAAACAGTACTCAGCTCAGCCGTGAGGAGGAGATCGAGGAGCCAAGTTAAGTAGAAGCTGATGGTGACATTTTCCCAAAACTAAACTGGAAATATTTTATAGTGACTAATAGCTGAAAAGACTTTTGATCTGCTAATTTTTAATTGTTGCTTGCTTCTGTTTGCCAGTCCTGATAGTGAAGGGAAACAAAGAATATAAAATAGAGGGAAGCATTACCTCTATTTCTGCTTACATTAGGGACAGAAATTACTAAAATTTTCCAGCCACCTTCTAATGCCCCTTTTCCAGCTTCCTGGACAAAAAAAGTGTTTAATTTGTGGAGCAGCTGTATTCAGTTGCTGCACAGTCCCTTTCACCCTGGGTGGCAGGGTGGGGTGGCTCCATGGGTTTAGATGACACTGCCATCACAAGATGACACTGCCAACACTATCTGGGTATGCTAAGAATAACAAAGCCCTGAGTAAGATAAGAGGAGCAGTAGCTATTGTGGTGTTTGCCAAGAGCTGCTAAAAGGTGGATATGTGGGAGGGCTGTTTAAAAAGCAAGAGGCATAGGCAGGTAGTTATAAAGTGAGCTGTCTGCTACCACAGATGAATCTCTAATCATCAAGAGTCACTGCCATGCACTGAAGATTGCTTGTTTTAAACAGCAGGAAGAGTTACTCACTCTCTACAAGTCTTTAATTTTTTTAATTAGCAGCAGGATAACCAAGAAGATGCCAAACCTGAGTCCCTGGCACACCAAACTTGAGTCCTTAGATGATCTCAAACTTTTTTTCTCCCTAACATCCTGAGTAATTGAAATGGGATAAACCTAACCACAAACCCACAGACATGCCCTGAATAAACACTGTAACACATACAATGTACAAATAAGATCACATATTCTATGTTACACAAACGTTCATAGTTTAAATACTTAAAATGGTAAAAAAAGATAACAATTTCCCCAAAAAAGACAGTCAATAAAAATTGGTCCCAAATAGGGAATCTTACTTTTAGAAATTAAATGAAATTAAAGAGAAATGATGAACTATTTCAGCCCTAGTTATTTTTTTAAGATCTTGGTACTGTTTTATAATGATACTGTCATTCAAAGCTGAAGGTCTCAAAGGCTTGTGTGCACCACAGAAATACAGGATTTGAAAGTCCTGTATTGTTTTGAGGCAGGGAAGAATTAAAATACTCTACATACAAAAGGTAACACCACACACAGATAGAAGAGAGAAGACAAAATCCAAGCTAGAGTCTAACTTTCCTAGGTATTTCTCAGAAATGCCATCTCCAGCCTCACATGATTTATTCAAATCAAAGGAAGAGGAACAAAGAGCAAGCAGAGAGTCCTCCTAAATCCCATGCCTCTGCTCTAATTATTGACCTATGCTTTCCTTCAGCACCAATTTGCTTTCACACAGTTTAATCAATTTTTAATCCTTGATTAAAAAAATAAATAAAATAATACAAAATCTTTAAACCATTCATCCCCAACATTCATATATTAAATCTAACACACATCAAGACAGAACATGGTTATTTTGTGTTATCTGAATGTGCAGTAGTGCTTTCACATCTCTCAGACTGTGCCATTGCTGAATTCAACTTTCTGTATAAAAATCAGAGCCAAAGGCAAATAACCAGTACTGCACCTACCAGTCCTGGATCTCAAAAACCTTAAATAATTTGCCTGGCAATGCTGAAGTGTATAGAAAAAGGATTTAGTGCAGCAACAAGATATGAAATAAACATCTGTATTCAGTCTTGAAATGCTTCAATTTGCCATACATCTCCCAGCTTCTAAGCACACGCCCTGCCAAAGGCCTTTCTGATTAATAGCTTGGAATCTCCTTCCATGGCTCCAGGGAAAAGGGAGTGGATGCACTAATCTGTTATCCACCTGTCTTAGTATTATGTAATACAACACCTATTTTATCCAGGAAGATTCATCACCATTGACACCATAATAATCACAGCTTAAATTGCATACCAATGAACTCCCAATGCTAGCCCTAACTCACCCTGCTAACTAGAGCTGAATGAGATTTGTCTGTCAAAAGCTAACCAGGAAATCTCTATTTATTTCCTAAATAAAACAAAATGGTTATTAATTCATAGTGAACCTAAACAGTTAGATTAAAAATAACCAGTTAAAAAGAAAAAAAAAATCTTTCTGCTATGCAACTGAGCACAGTAAATACAAATAAACAAAATTTATTCCTCCTTCACAGACAAATGCACTTCTATATAAACTAACAATATGTCTGTTTTTAATGAGACATGATTGAAAGCTTAGTCCTGCTTACATCAGTGCAGAATCAGATCTGCCACGGGTCCAGTGAAAGATGATGTAAAAGAATAATAATTGTGACCAGGGTTACACCTTAAGGACCCGGTAGGGCTTGAATTAGAGCAAGCCTAGACTGTGGGATGTGTTAGATTGTATAAAAGACTCCAAAAACCTCTTTGTTGTATGGGAACAAGGGGGAGGTTATTTCACAGCACCTCAGATCACTTTGTCCACTCCCAAAGGGAGAAGAAATCTCTGCAGTTGTGAGGTCCTTTCTGTTATAAAGAGAAACCTTTGAAGAAGTGACTTCCAGTGACACACAATTCAGGACTGAAAACTCTTAGACTCACATTCCTTTCATTAATTTGTGGGTAAGCTCTGGCTGCCTTTAGTTTCTGAAAGGAAATATGGACTGGCGACTGCAATATTTCCTGTTATTTTAAACATTTTACTTTAAAGTAAAATACTTTAGCATATTTAGAAGAATATTTGTGCCACAACCAATTTCCACTGCTGCAGGAACTGCTCATGTTCAAATCATGCATAATTGGCAGCTTTTGACCATTTTTTACCCGAGAAAAATTCCCCTACCACACACGTGGGCTAGGGAGAAAGTATCCCATCTGCTGACTGGCTCTGCAGGCATCTGGTGAATCCTGTCTTTTCCTGTTCTTAACGAGCTGCAGAGGCTGGCATGGCCAACACCATGAAAGATAATGTTGGTGTTCAAAGAAATCCTCCTTTGCTCCTCCTCAGTCACTTTCAGCAGAGGCAATGAGGGCACACCTGTCCTGCAGCCCTGTCAGCGGAGGTGAGTTCTCTCTAGCTGGGGATCCTGCCTACAAGTTCAGTTTGTCTAAAAGGACACCCTGACTTCATTCAAACATACATTAGAGGTCCTGTAAAACAGCAATCTACCAAGAAAGGCTGCCAAGAGTGTTGAGTTCTTTCTGATCAGTTTGAGACCTTTGGGATGGTTTAACCTCTTTCTTTTTTGAGCAGCACCATGATTGATGAAGGTATCGAAACTGCACTATTTGGAGGGAGCTCCACCTTAGAGTGATCTTCCAGACTAAACACCAGCAGCAGGCCCATTGTACATTTGAGCAAAAACATGTGGAACTTTCACTTCAAGAGATGAGCTTGTTTCCTGGAGTCTGAGCTCGATAATTGGTAAGCACTAAGAGATTGTCAGAAGTCCTGGGCAAGTTTTGTATTTGGAGGCAGCAGGTGCAACTTCCCACTGAAATGAGAGACCTGCAACAGAAAAACTATTTTCATGACTCTGAAATAAGCCTTCTTCCTTGGTCCACTAAACCTAGCTTTCAGCTGTTGCAAAAAAATTGAGCACTAAAACAAGTTGCTGCAAATTTTTATCAGGTTTTTGTTGTGTGAAACTGAATACTGTTTTTAGGTGGTATCTCAGGCTAGGGAAAAAGTGATTTAAAGCTTCATTAGATAAAAGACATACCATCATATAATTGATATTTTCACAAATTTTAGATATTCTAATGGTACTCCTTAGATTCTGGAAAACATTCAATGCTCAGGAGACAAGTGAAATAAATTGAATCAATAAGTAGATGGAAAATGCCTCAGTGTGGTATGAGCAGAAAATCTTCCAGCATGTTCTATGTCCCTGATTACCAGTGGGCTAGAAATACCTCAGTGTCAGACTCCTTCAGTAGGACTACACACATCCAATGGAATCTGACATTCAAATTCCTAGTGAAGACCAAATATGTCTCTACTTGCAAACATCCCATCCCTTAAAGTGATATTTATACCCATGCCTGAGTTTGCTCTGGCATTAGGAAGAGGTTTTAAAAAAAGAATAAAATCGTGCCAAAATGCTGTTTCCTCTCTCCCTCCACCCCAGCCTAGCCAGCACATAAACATGGTGCAAGCTGCACACCACCATGCATTGATGCTGGTGCTCCTGAGCACACAGGGCTTCCTGCTGCTGAACTGCACACCAGTGAAAGTCCTGGAGCATGTTGCTTCAGGTAGTCCCACACAGAGGTCAAAAAGATCACTGCTCTCAAAGCATATGGTTTTCTTCCTTGTATGAACAGAATTCACTGCATCTGTGATAAAAACTGTGGGGGAGTAAGGGAAGCAGTCACAAGAGAGATATTTTTGCTGTAGAAGTAAATTTCTGGTTTGTAGTAATATTCCACTAATAAATGCATAAAAATTTGGATTGTGAATTATTATTTACTGTCCTGATATTTGACTTCCTTCTAGACCACTAAATTAACATTAATAATGTATCCATATACTTGTGACTTTATGCCCAAAATGGCACTGTGGGCACTATTCTGATGCTTTTATCTATAGATGTCTGTATTTGTACTACAGCAGTAACATCATTACGCCAAATTATTTCATACTGGGAACAAATAATAGAATCTGAACCAGGAGAACTTTCATTTGTTTTACTGTGCTTGTGGACAGTGGAACTTTCTCCCAAAGTGACAGTTCAGCAATAGTCCACTCACTGACAAGTCAGAGGTCTAAATTAATTTTTTCTCTGAGATGGACCGAATGTTGCTCATTAACCTACCAAATATCCCTGGCAAAGGCTCCCTAAAGCAGGTCTGCTTCTGCATGGTATTGACTTTAACAAAAGATAGAAAGGAATACTGCATTGTCAAAACCCTCATGGTTGGTTTATAGGAACCATTTCCCATCCCATTCACTTTTTTTAGGGGCAATGGCAGGATGCCCCTACAAGTTAACTCAAAGCTAATATGTCTTACCTACAGTTATATCCAGTGTATACTCATAAATTAACTCCTTAGTGACAGGTATTTCCTTTACCTGAAGACGTCACTTTGCCTATCACAGCTCAAATTATTACTTCTCATTACATTTTCAGTAGTAACCTAAAAAAATGTTACATTTTTTTATGCAGGGTATGGTGTAGTTACTTGCCTTCAGTCTATTTTTTATAAGATCACAGAAGTAATTAGAGCAATTAGAGAGGTTATTTGATGTCTTTCTGTTACAGAGGCTGTCAAGTCTAGCCCTTTCTAGCAGAAAGAAAACATTCCCTGAATCCATAAAACATACAAAGATCTGTGTTCTGGTTGAGTTTTTAAAAATCTATCCTGTGTGCGGTTTATAATCTCTCAACTCATATTAGTCACCTGGGCCTGAAGAAACATTTTGCAGGGTTTCATCATCAAGTCCAAGACAAAACTGTCAACAGGACATACTGCTTGTTCTGTACAGTCAGATCACACTTGAGTTTTAGCATTACAGCAGTAGAATATCCTGTTTGCTTGACAACAGGGATCCTACAAATTCATTTTGAACATAGCAGTTCCACCTAAGTAGAGCAGCATCCCTTGATACGGAACATTATTGCCAGTTATGTTAAAGGAACAGAGCAAATGCCCTGAGAATGAAAGTGCATGTTACTGCCTCTCATGAAACATTTATCAGCAAATGTGGATACTGATACATGCAGGGAGGCTGCTCAGATACCATTTGCCTTTTTAGACACACTTCCCAAAAAACAACACAGTTCACAAAAGCACTTCCTCAGAGTTCTCCACGTGAGGGGTTTGATTACATCCTCCTGCAGCAAAGCAGGAGGCAATGGTGCTCTCCTCACCCTGGATCCTTCCCCTACACCATCTCAAGAGGGATGAACACTGCTGCTCATTTCAGAGAGAAGAACAGATCCTGGCACGTCAGACCACCACTCACTACACGGCAGGGCCAATTTTTTGCCACCTAATGAGAAGCTGCAGCACAGGGCTGTAAGATCTTTTAGGGAGAAAGATGCAGCCTGTATTTAGGGTGAAGCTAAGAGCTATCAAATGAGCTGAAAGTCCTCCCCCGCCTTCTAAATAGAAACTTCCTCACTTTTCTCTTTTCAGAGCTTCCTGCTCACAGTTAAGTTTGCCACCACAGGCAGGTAGTCCCTTTCCTTTGTCCACTGCTGCTCTGAAGGTTGATAAAGTCTTGTCTGCCACTCTGCAAAAACTCAGATTGGGAAAAGTAGTGTCAGGAATAGGACCACAGGTTTGCTGAGAAGCAGCAGCATCAGCTTAATGAGATTTCTTGGGAGTTTTCCTTCTAACCTTCAAATAGTTCTAGACATGTGCCAGGATGTAGACAAGGACTTGTAAGTTATTTTTTCTCTGTATCCTTAACTGGTCTGTTTAGCTGGCAAATGCTATAGTGTTAATTACACAGCATGGGGATTTTTGTCTGCAGAATTAGCAAGGCTTTTCACACACATTTCACCTGAAGCCTCAAAGGCTGGAAACTTGATATTAATAAAATTAAACTAAAGCAATTTCTGAGGGATTTGTGATGGGGGATTCTCAGCTCCAGGTCAGCCCTTGCCTTGGGCTTTTTTCGGGTTTGCTGTTCTATTGCCTGTTTTGACCAGCGCTGCTGGGCTCTCCTGCTTTATCTGAGCACAGAGCAGCCCAGTCAAAGAGCTGCTGCCCTGTTTGTCAACCTGCCCTCTGCCCAGCCCTCCAGGCCCCCAAAAACTCACACCCAGCACACCGAGTTATATCTGCCAGCTCAAACGCTCTCCGACCTTTTAAGCATTGTGCAAGAATGATGCTCCAACTCTTCTGTTTTCATCAGAAACACGACCCTCATCTTCACTGTCTGGAAGAGCTGAAGTGTCTTCAAACATTTCCTCCTACACGATCGCCCTTCAGTGAGGGGAAAGTAATAATGTGCTAAAGAGCCTAATCTGTTTTTGTCTGTTACAGGTGAGTACCTTCCCTTCCCCAGAGCCTGCTTCTTCAGATCTGCCCTTTTCCAGAGGCGTGTTTAACCTAAATAAAATTAAGGGCTCCTCTTCTGCCATGAACAATATTTTCACTTAAAAAGATAAAGCAAAATACACGCCATCAGGGAAAGATTTAATCAAAGTGGGAAAAAATATAAATTACTTTCTATTTCAGAAAGCGATTCTTGGAAGCTGTCAAATCTAAATTGGTTTTATTTGGCTTTTGACCTTTCCTGCAACAAAGCACCTGAATTCAGAGGCCAGTTCAGTATCATGTGTACAAGTGGAAAAGTTGACATGTGTATCCTCCGAGCACTTTACAATCAACTCTTGTGATCTTCAGAGAACGGAATAGGCACAAGATGCAGATTACAGCACCAGTGAGAAAACCCAAACCAGAACTGAAGTCTGAGATCTGACAGACATTTTAAAGGCTATAAAGAGGACCAAGGGGCACCAAGGATTTGGTAGAATGTGTGGATTTTTTTTTTTTTTTTTGCTCCAGAGAACTGTGGGAAGCTGTGCATCTCGGAGAACTGGCAAGACCTTTACACTCAGAGCTCCTCCGACTGTTGGCACTGTGCTTATGCCAAGCTCTAGATAATACCAACGCTCTGGAAAATTCATGGCATGTTATGGGAAGAGTTTCTGCACCTCATGCAAACAGCATTATGTTTGATGCCAAGCACTTCAGAGCATCTCAGACTGAGGCACAGTGAGGTAGGAGAAAGCACACACAGCCACATGCACACCACTGCTTTAATTCTGATGCTACAAGGTATTCCATACTCAGAATATTCTGCAGTTTCAGTAACTCAGGGCAGTATCTCTTTTATGCAGGGTTATTTAAGTCTGTTTCATTAATGAAAGAAGATGGTTACAAATCTCATTATTTCAATTCAAATCTTTGGCTAGTCCTTTAGAAGCAGGTCCCTGATCTCTTTCTAACTGAAATGGTAAATTTCAATGCATATATATACATAGATATATGTACACATATAAATTTATATATCTATGGCCTAAGTACTGAAACTCCTAATCTCCTTATATTTGCATGGAAATAAAGTATCTTAGAATACTACAGGTTCCATAGATTTGTCTAAATTCTGATACATTTCTTAGAAAAGAAAAAGAAATACAGGAAGGAATCCTTATTTCACTGAACTAACTATAAATGCAGAGCCAGAACCTCCAAGCATAAATCAGCATAACTCTGCTGAGGATAGTGCTAATGGAAATAGTAATTTATACCAGCTGAAGTACCATCCCATATCATTTGGAATTGTTTGTAAAGACTTTCTGTTTCAAACACTGCCTACATTTATTTGCTGAAGCAGTCCTACTAACTTTAATTGAATCAATTCCTTAAATCGAGCAGAGTTTAGCCTGTCTTCTTGTATAACTTATGTATAATGATACAAATGTTCTGCAAATACACCAAATAAACAAAATAAACACTGATCAATGTGAACAGAAACATGTATTTATTTAATTCTGGAGCCAGGTAGCTTGCAGTTTATATTACCTGAACTTTATAGTTTATATGGTAGCACTTTTGTATACACAAGCTTTTGCTAATGTCTGAGAGAGTCCTTTGGGTGATTTAAGAAAGAGAATATTTAAAACTACAAACATCCACAACTTCTCTTCGTTTCTACACATTTTCTTCTGAAATGATCCATACTTCCTGCTCTAAACTAAACCGTTTAGTTTATGCCCATTTCTTTAGCAACACTGCGTTCCTACAGCTACATTGTTTCTGAGGCTTTATCTTCTTATTTCAGAAAAAGGCTCATTAGCCACACAGAAAAACTTGCTACTCAGAGCTTGTTTCCCAACAGCATCCACAGTTACAGTTACAGCTTAAATAATCTTTTAAACACCACTGTTCCCGTCTCTCAGCTCCTTTTGAATTTGAGTTGTGTTGTGCATTTTTATTCTTAGGACGTTAACCTTGAATTGTATGCCTGCACCAAAACAGAGGCACCTAGAAAATGCTTCTTACTTTTCTTTAGACTTTGATAGTCCACAAGAATTAGAATTTAGTTGTCAGCTCCAAGCAGCCTAGATCAGAACTTGCACATTTGCCCTGGGCACAGGTTAGATGTAGCTTTCACACCACACTTGTGCTGAACAAAACTCAAGGACCTTCAAACCCCACTTCTCCCACCCAAACATCTGGAGTTTTTCATGCATTTGGCAGTTATCCTCTAAACAGGAAAACCCCTTTGGATCAGGTTTGTCACATGCAGTTTGGATGGTCAACAAGAATTCACTCAGGATCACAGTATCCACTGCAATTTTAAGTGAGTACTGTAGAAATAGGTGGAGATTTTTAATCAAAAAATTACATTTTTTATTTGTAAATAAAATGCATCTAGATAGTCACAGAAGATGGCTTTGGATATGCAGAAAATTAATATATATCTCAAAACTTACAGCAAATTTATGAACCCAAATTGACATCTTAATAGTATTACTATTTGTTCAACATAACAATAAACCAGACTTACTGAAACTCATATGAATGAAACTAATAGAAGACAGACAAGCCAGAAACAGACATATTTATGCACATATTGGGATTTACTTTCAAAATCAATTTTTAAAAGAGTCCCCAAAAGACTTTTTTTTCAGTGCATCACTGTTAGCCTCAATCTCTTTTCCTACCTATTAGAACTGGAGTGGAGAACAACTGAAATACCCTCTTCAATCACTCTGTTATCTCTTTTGGGGAGCAGCCACATCATACAGCATGATAGTTGCAACCATGACCCTCTATAGTAATATATTCTCTTTGCTAAATTCTTATTTCTGGCCTTTATTTGCAGTCCTTTGGAGACTGAGTTTCTCAAGCAGCTGTTATGGTGGCACAAAAGCTGGGATTATAGCACTTTATTCCCTTAAAGAGGAAATACTCAATAAAAATTATAGAGCAAACTTTCTTCTAGCTGTTTTAGTACAGCATCACTTTAACTCTATTTATATTCTCAAAATGATTCTCTTGATATATCTTAGCAAAACCCAAGACTTTCTACTTACATCACTGGGTGATTAAATAATAAAATAGACTGATACCCTGGACAAGGAAGGTGGTCTATCCTCAAAGTTTTAGCTGACCTTTTTGGTGACCTGAGAAAGGTCATTCCATTGCTTTCATCACTTTCTGATCCTGCTTTTGTCTGTCTCTTTCCCTGCTTTTATACGGTGCTGGTTGCGCTGGTGTTCCTGTTTACTAGACATTAAAAAAAGAAAAAACAATTCGAGCACAGTTAAAAACTAGAAGAGATACAAAGCTGACCTTTTCATTGCTTCATCCAGCTCATGTGCAGCACCCTGGACTACACTGTTGTGATTTGTCTGTGTACATTAGTCTTACAATAAAATATCCCAATTTCATACACACGAGAGCCGTGGGCTCAGAAATAGCACATTGATCAGGCCCTATTGTAAATATGACACAGAGTGCAGATCAATATCTGCACTCTCTGCACTATCTGCACACTCTGTGCCTGCTACTACAATGCAGAGTGTGAGCAAATTATTATTTTTAGCTCTTAATAACTATGGGAGCTTAATTTCATCATTTTAAAGGTGAAGAGAAGTGTTTGAAAAGCAACCCCCATTAGTGGCCACTGTGAACGCCATCAGTGTGGGGATGGAGCAGACAACAGCCACACACAGGCACCACACGAGCCCATTTTCTGTTCATGAGCCCAAGGCATGGCAACTGTTCTGCTCCCCCTGCGCAGCCACTCTCTGCAAAGGCAGAAGTGCCTTTTCTGACAGGTTTTCCAGAGCCCCCAAATGTTTGGGGAAGGCTGAGGGCAGGTTTGCACTTGCACCACGGTGCATTTCCCCCTGCTGGGCAGGCTGGGTGCAGCCCCTGCCCTGATGTGTTGCATTCCACACACAGAGCCTGGACGAATTTCTTCTCTATGGAGCTGCAGACAAGAGAGCACAGGAGCAGCTTAGAGTATAAAGAGACCCAAACTTGCTCCAAACAATTCCCTGCTCTTTCTCTGAACATCTTGCATTTTCATCCTCTCCTTCCAAAACTGAGAAAACCCAATTAAACTGACAGGGAGTCAGTGAACTGAGTTTTGTCTTTCAAGGACAACAAATCCAAGGAATTAACAAAACAGCAATTCATGAAACAGAGAAAACAAAAAGCAAACCAGCAAGATAACCAAGATTAAAAAAAAAAAAAACAAACTAAAATCAACAACTTCAGTGACACTTATGAAACTTTTCCTAAAGAACAACTACTAGGATAAATTTATTCCCTTTGATGTTGTTACCTCCCTTGAAGTCTGAGAATGCCAAAGCTCAGGACTCATGGTCAACTTTCTGAGGTTGACCACCAAGGCCTTATCCACACTGCATCATAACCCAACTGCCCAAGCTGCCAGTAGTTCACTCATAAAATTCATGAGCACAGAAATGATCACCTGTAAACGTCCTTTTAGATGTAGAAGCCACTGATTTTATTTAGTTAAACTGGCCTCAGGTGATTGTCTTTTCTGTTTTCCTAAACATTAATTTCTGGTGTTTGAACTTCATTTCCAGTGTTCTAACTTCAGTAATTGCTGCTTTAATCTTTTACAGCTTCACATGTCCTTGGTAATAGAGAATAATAAATGTAAATGTAACATTTAGGCCATCAGTAATTTATCCTGGGAGAGCAGTTCAAAGGGAGCATCAGCTTGAAACTATTGGTTCGTTTGTGAAGTTTGAGGCAGGAGACCCAACTGTTATTTGACTTCAAGGAGACTTTGTATGGGACTAATTATAAGACAAAGCCACTGGACTCGTACTGATTAGTTATTTATATTTTTGATGAAGTTATCTGCAGTTATTTTTTGATCTCTAATTAGAGGTGACCTCTAAAGCATGGGTTTGCTTCATTTTCCGGAAGAGCGGTTCAGGAATCATTCAATCACTCACTTAAAATAAATACCACAGTGATCTCAATGCTCCCTAGAGTTGATTCTTAGTTAACAAGAGAAGAAAAACATCGGATTAAGTTCCCAGAGCTGGCTCTCTCAGTGGCCAAGGGCTTTTTTAAAATATGTCACACAGATGGAAAATGTTTTCTAGCAGTATCTACAGCCAGTCACGACACTCTCTTTTGGATCCTTCATAATTTGTGAAACAGAATTAACAGCTGTTTTTAAAGTAAAATATAACCCATGGGAAATGGGAGGAGAGGGTGAATCTTGATGCTTCACTTTCTGACATTCTCAGACCAGGAAAGAAAAGGTTTCATTTCCGTCATTTAAATGCTAATATAATTTCATGACCACCTGTCACACCATAAAATGTTTTCCGTTGCCTTAATCACATTCTGCTCTCCTCAGCAGAAAATTAGCTGATGCTAAAATACTAAAAGATTATTAGGAAACTTTTATTTTTATGGGTAGATCATTTGGTACATAAGAACGATCTACTTGGGGCAATCTCTTAATCAAATGCTGATGTATGCAGCAGGCACTTTCAAATACCGGGGAGAACAAACGGATGTGCTCGATGGCCTCGAGGTGCACTGGGGGAGTTTTAGATCAGATATTAGGAAAAATTTCTTCACAGAAAGGATTGTCAATCATTGGAACAGACTGCCCAGGGAAGTGGTGGAATCGCCATCCTTGGAAGCGTTCAAAGAACGTGTGGATGTAGAGTATGAGGACATAGTGGTGAACACGGTGGTGGGACTGGGTTAACAGTTGGGCTTCATGGTCTTGAGGGGCTTTTCCAACCTTAATGATTCCATGGCCTGCACCAAAAGGGTATCTACAGCTCTCCATCCCTAACTTCTGGTACATTCAATAGTGAATGCCATCCATGGGATAGAACAATATTCCTTCAGCTGCAATGGATGACATTACTCTGACTCCCTCCTATAGAAGCTTCCCCAGAAATGAAGCAGCTTTCCTGTATTTTAGGGAAACAGATACAAGCTGCCTTATCTACGTGTTTCTTCTCATTATAAATAAAGTGCATTTTCAGCTGTTTTGACTAGACACTGTTTTCAAGTAATTAAGTAGAATAAAATCAAGGTGCCTGGTAATATCTTTTAAAAAAATTGGAAAGAGCAAAGACACTAAAACATATCTGGAAGGAAGCAAGGGATGAAAACCTGGAAGCAGCAGTCCAGCAGATATTTAAAAGACCTGCTTTTAGAAGACAGCAGAAACGTTTGGTCTGATAAACCCTGATGAGTAGTTTCAGCCACAGAGGTTCACCAATTAGAGCAAAACTGTTGTGCTATGCCTTATTACTTCCCTGAGTATCTTATTCAAAGAAATATTTGCTACCAAATCTTTGTTTATAATAACTGTTAATAAAATAATAGCATGGGAAAGTACTTTTACCTTCATCATCATAGGAGACGACATATAGTTCTTAGTATGGTAGGAAAATTATAAAACGTTATCATTATTTTTAGCAGAAATAATGATGCATTCAAATTTAGTATTGTAACCAGAAATTTAGTCATATTCTCCAAGTGAGCCCACTAGATGGACAGGCCAAATATAATTAAATGGATTAAGCAAATGCTGTTAAATTTATTTTATCATTGGGACTAACCATATACTGATAACACAGTTAACTTTAATCTACTAACACATATCAAATGTTATTTTCCTAATGTATACTAAAAACAATGTTTTATTTAACCTCATGCCTTAGCATCATCTAAGATGATGCTCTTTCCTGGAACAGAGGAACTCAAAGACTGAAAATCTAGTTCTCAGATTCTCATCCTCCTCTTTTTTTCTTCCTACAAGTCTTAGCTAAGAATGAGTCTTCAGTCTCCCAGAGAGGTTTTTCTGCAGACCCAAGTGGCATTAAACAATCTCTATCAACCACTGACAGCAGACTTCCCCAAATTCCTCCTAACTCTATTACTGCCCTTAATGGAACGGCACGGCCCAAGCAGTTACGACTGCAGCCAGCACAGGCACTACTCTAGTCTGGGATTTGATCTGTAACAATTTGATGATCTGCCCTTATTACCAATTCAACAAATTCTAGCTCCTTTTCATCTCAAGCCTACTCCTACAGTTGAGTCAGTTATTAATTTCTCATATAAACTGAAAAAAAAAAAAAAAAGTAAGGCCTTCAGAAAGACTGGATTTAATTTTTTTTTTTTCTAAATTCCTACTCCAGTACTTAAAGATACAATTGTTCCCAGATATTTCTGAACAGCCTCACAGTTTTAACTGTAACTGGTTATTAGGAGTAGATTTTAAAAAGGCTTGTAATTTTTCTTCAGATATTTTCTTTATGTTTCAGAGGAACCATGTACCCAAAGTGCAAAAAATAGGGTAATTTTCCAGGCTCCTTTAGACTTTCATTACTATTGATTTTTCTCCATCACTGCTACAATGAATATGAATTTTTTCAATGGAAACTACCCTTTCAAAGCATAGCTAACTATTTCTAACAAAAAGCCCTGATTATGCAAGATTGATGGGGTTTTTGTGTTTTGGTGGAGTTTTTTTTTGCATGTTCTAAGTCTTACATTATAACATTATTAGAAAAAGCTAATGGCTCAAATTTTTCAATCAAATTGGACTGTGTTCTTGAACAAGGCTACATGCTTCTTGCAATAGGAGCCACACTGATTTTGGAGTTAATATTTGTTTTGAAGCCAATCTGACAGCATTTTGACAGTCCCTCTGACACGCTGCAGTTTTTCATCCTAAGATCTCAAAACAAAACACAAGAAACCACTGAGTGGTGCAGAATCTTGCACTTACAGTTCCAGCAAATGTTGCAGACAGTTTCATCGGTGTCTTTCACACCAGCAGGAAACAAACCAAGCGTCATCCATTGGTAAAGCAAGAGTAAGCTAGGTTTCATGGGTACATGGGAACTTTTGGGTCCTTTGGCAAAGATTCTGCAAATCTAAGAAGGAGATGGTACGGTACTAGGTGTATGACAAGAAATTTTCCCAAGTGATAACCCAGTGTTTTTCGCAATGTGTAACTTCTCAGTATCAGGATGATCGTTCCACTTCATTATTTACGTTTGCTGCAGCATTTCCAATCCTTGGGAATGAGGTGGTAGCAACAGAACGTGCACGTAAATCACTCAGGTGTCACAGTGGTAGATATTAAAAAGTCAAGGCTTGCCACAGCACTGGAATAGTTATGTCCTATTTTTAAAATACTGGTGCCAGTCTTCTCCCTTTATGTGACTGCTGAAGTGTAAATTTCAGTAATTCTGGACCATAACTGTAATTGTAAATTTAAAAAAAAAATTGTTCAGTATACTTTGAACAGTTATTTATTATGCAGACCACACACACTTCTATATGTGATGGTGTTGCACATAAAGTATTCATAACTCGGAGTATCTGATGGCTGCAATATGTAAAGTCACTCTGTTGTACATCATATGCAAAAAAAAAATCAACATAATCTATTTCATAATAATCTAAAACAACTTTTCCTTCCCTAAAAAAGAAGCTACAGGACACTGTCCAGCCTTTAAGCCTCAGAGCTAGTACTTGATTGCACCAAGGCCACTGCCACCTCCCTTTTTACAGCATCAAGCAGAAAAAACCTGTCAAAACAAGCCTGAACTGAGCATGTGATTGGAGACAAACTGTCGCCTAATTTTTCTCCATCCAAATGGCAATCTGAGGACAGCACGGTTTTAGTATCTGCATACTAAACAGATGTTGGTATTAATTATTTGGTGAATCCTGAGAGACATCAGCAGCATACAAAGAAATCAACATATTTACACTGTCAGAAACAACTCTGAAAGAAAAGACAGTAAACACAGATTAAATTAATCTGAGAGGTCCATCCATGGTAGGCAAATACAACTGACAATTTGAATGGGAATGCTTAATTGAGCAGTATTGAACAATCCATTTTTGCATATAATTTTTTAAAGACCATCATATATACCAGTGTTGGCAGATTTACAAAAGCAATGCTAGGCCAAGAGACTGGGACACAGCCACCTGGATGATCAAAGAGGAGGAATCAGGGTTCAAAGCTTCTGTCACAGCTTGGGGTTAGATTTCCTGAGCTACATTTTCCAAGCTCAATCTTTTGCTGAACCTTTGCTGGGAGGTCCAGAGGACTTCTAATTGAGGCTGCAAGAAATTTTTCCTGGGTTGGCAATTAAAATCACATTAATTAAAACCGAGCTCAAAGTTTGAATGATAAGGATACTACAGAGAAAGAAAGAAAGAAAGAAAGAAATAGATATTTGTTTCACATAATCTGCAATAAGGGTTTGTATTTTGCTTCCTCATTGAAGACACTGGTATCTTTTAATTGGTTTGACTGATCATCAGAGAAGTAACCAAGGTTGGAAATTGTGAGCAAAGCCTACTCTAAAATGTGGAAAACCCCTCAAACATCTGAAACAGTTCCAGATCAAAGGTCCAGCTAGCACAGGCAATTCTGACAGTATCCAAAAATGGATACCAAGGGCAGAGGGAAAAGCACACACCATCACCTTTCCTCCGGCATCCAAACATTTCCTGTTCAGGGCCTTTTTTAGCCAGGTATAGCTTCTATGTATTGAGTAATTCTCAATGGGTTTATTTCCCCTGAACTGTCTTGAAACCATGCAAACTTCTGGCACTCCTGGTATCCTTTTGTGGCTTCCTAAACTCAGATGCTTTTAACAGGAAGAATAGTCTTCATCTGGTCTGAGCACAGCTCCAGGATCACTGAGGGGCTCCAATTTTGTATTGGAAGTGGGAATGCCATCGTGCTTCTCCAAATGGATCACCACTCTATAAAATTCCTTTGCTTCCCCAGTTATTTCTTTTCCAGACTGAGATTTGCCCAATCAGTCATTCTTTAGAAGGCAGCCTCACGTCCCCAGTACAGGTGACGCACTTTTGATGTGCAAAGAAAGCTCAGAGGACGTATCTTCCTGTTCTAAATTCTTCAGAAAAACCAGTCTGGATCATTATGTCCTGAGCTGCCTGTCTGCCATGAGGCACTGACTTACCAACCTTTCCTGTTACATGACTCAAAGCACACAGTCCTAACACCTGGGGCATTTCACCCTGCTGAAACCACAGAGGGACTGACTCCACAGAACTATCATTTGCACTGGTAGAAATGGTTTACAAACTGTGCCTCTGCTCTGTTTTTTCCTGTGTCCAAGAGACTCAGAAATGGAACTGAACCCAAACCTGCTGCTGGGGCTGGTGTGGAGAGGGAAGTCACTACACTGGACCCAGAGGCCTTCACTCAGAAGTGCTGCTGGGACATAGAGGTGTCCTGTGTTTGTCTGCTGCCCTCCCCAGCGACAGGAACCAGTAATGGGGCCTTTGGAACAAGGCTATGTACTGACTATAAATATTCCAGGTGATGCAATTTTCTTGAAGCTCCCAAATTCTTGTTCTGAACTCAGAAAGGCCATACTGCATCTGCAACAGGCAGCTCTATATGTAAAAAAATAGCTTCCAGTGGAAAATACCTTGGATTCATTAGAGCATCTGTATGGGAAGCCATTAATGCATCACCTTCCTCACACGTGGAATTCTACAATTCCAGCTGTTAATTAAATCACTATATTCTCAATTTAAGCTATCTTAGCATAACTGACTCATACTTTTAGTGTGCAAAGAAGGATAAGAGGACAGATTGCCTACTCTAAATTCCTTCGAAAAACTAATTCAAATCATAATATCCTAGACTACTTCTCTCCTGTGAGGCACTCACTTAAGAATCTATTCTTTTACATAAGTCAAAGAGCAATTCAATTTTAAAATCACAGACCTTGAAATTTTACAACCAGCCCAATTATCATTTTAAAAACTGATGATTTAACTATTAAAGTATACCCAATTAGAAATGTCATATGTGCCTAATTTATATAAATGCTACTTAAATTACAATGAAATGGATCAGTCTTCAAGATAATTATATGTAAAATATAACTTAATAATTTCAAATACTGAAGTTTATCCCTATAACTCTCCCTATTTGTCCTCCCTTCCTGGGCTGGAGTACAAGTTGGTCATACTTCACCAATGACAGGGTTGAAGTGCAGTGTTACTGGGAATTTCAACCCAAAATTTCTGAAACACAGAAAAGGGAAGATGCTCTGAAGCATATCTGTCCTGAAGGACAGACACTGCTCATCACCATATGCAACACCATTGTCACTATTGGTTTTCCCACAGAAACAGAGGGCCAAGAGACACCATTTCCAAGATACACAGCAAGGACAGACCCACATAAATCTATGAATACTATTTTTTTGCTTGACAGTAAAAGAACCTGCCTGGTTTTTGCTCTGTGCTCAACTGACTACATTGATAGCTTCAGTTTGTACGCATTGAATGCTAAAACATATTACATCATTTTGCTGCCTTTAGAATAACATTTATTACAGATAGCATTGAAAAGAATTTAATATTTTCATGAACAAAAGTGTTAAGATGCCTTCACAATTACTGTGTAATAACATAGCATTTATTCTGCTCTGGGTTATGAATTTATTCTTTCATGTAATGAGCTGTCATGATTTTCTTTATTATTTTTTTTTACTGAGCAAGAACTTGCAATCTAGTAGGTGTCTAGGTTAGCTTGTCCCCAGAGCAGTATTTGATATGCAAAATACAACTTATTAGTTTTCAATTTGCCACTAGCTTAGTTAAAAGATGCAGTTAAAATTCCTCAGCAGCAGGTAACACTTCTGGATTATAAAATGGTGTTGCAAGTGATGCGTAAAGAAAAAACATGATCCAAACCTAGCTTCATCAGGTTTCACCCAACCTGCAGTTTATATCACTCGTGCAAGGCAGTAGGAACAATGCAATTTACCTGCAACTCGAACACCAAACTGAAAAAGCCAGGACAGTTTATTGGCAGCATATTTAACTTGTCCCAAGGGGTGCCGTGGCAGCTAGTTAAAAGGTGAATTATGGTATATTGGTCCTTTCCTACTGGACAGTAATTAAGAGGGAGAAGGTGAGGACGGCTGCTAAGACAATGAAGATTCAGAAGTGAAGGCATGTCCATTACAATGTGAATATATTACAGACACTATTTAATGTGCTGCATCAAATAAAATTCCTGGGAACTAAAATTAGACACAGGTTCAAAGATTTAATTTAAGAAATTGGAGAAAAACCAGATTAAGGCAGAGGAAGAGATCATCCAGTGGGTGAACAAGTTTGCAGTACTCCAGAACAAGAAGGGAAAATGAAGCTCAGCATTTAAACACTCAGAAAGATTTCTTCTGTAAGATGTGGGTCCATCAATTAGAAATTATGGAACAAAGATAGGGAGTTCTGCTTAGCAGATTATACACAAACACAATGGCCCTCAAAACCCATGCGAATTCACTCCTGAAATTACTCCGTCAAGATGTTTCTGATGGACAAAAAGGTGTATTCATGTTACCATACTGGATACAAATACTCTCTGTCATCCTAGAATAGATAAATGCAAACTGGGGAAAAATCAGAAGAGTTTCCATGACAAAGAGAGAATGAAGAGGCTATTTCATGAGAACAGTTGAAAAGAGCTTGCCTTGTTTAGCCAAGCAGAAAGCTCAGAAGGCTACAGTTGGTCTCTCAGAATAAAATGAAGATACTAAACCAAAGGGAGCAAGAGGAATTATTGAATCTTGAAATATAATGGTAGTTGGAGAACAAATTGTTAAAATAGACCAAAATAAATCTTCAATTAGAAATTAGTGATAAAGGACCATCACCAAAGTACGGTTTTGAAAGAGGATATGCCAGCAAACTTAGAGTGGCTGGGGTTTTGATCCAGGAGGTCGTGTTGGATTTAGTTCTTGCAACTCACCTTTAAAGGGAGAGATACAGCTCAGCTGAATTCCTGAGAAATTTCTTGGAAAAAAAGCATGATTTAATTTTCTGAAGGTTGCTGAAGGTTCAGTGACCTTCATGAGACAAAACTTGTCTATAATTATGTGGTTTTCTATCCTCAAAACTAGCAAAATATCAATAAAAGCGCTCCAAAACCATCTTTGGTGTAACCAAGCTCAACCCATAACCTCTACCAAGAGGGAGACAGATTTCCACGCAGATCCAGCCACGCTGTTTGGTTTTGCAGAGCAAAATGTTCATTTCCCCCATGCCCAGGTGCTACCAGAAGTGACTTGATGACATAAGTGTCTTACCTAAATGTCACAGAATCACAGAATATTCTGAGTTGGAAGGGATCCACAAGGATCCCTGAGTCCAGCTCTTAAGTGAATGGCCCTTACAGGGATCAAGCCCACAACCCTGGTGTTATTAGCACCAAGCTGATCTCAGTGGCAGTTATCTTGAGGTCAATGACTATTCCTAACACACAAAATACTTCCAGAGCCTTTGAGATTATGCCCAATACACCTGCTGGTCATAGGTACACCCTGACATGTGGGGCTGACTCCATGTGCAGGTATATAGCATGACTTTTCTTTAAATGATGACACAGTAAGACAATGATGGTACGATGAAATGATGCCAAATGTTCCATAAAGTCAATAGGCTTGAAAGTGGAAAAAATATGACTGGAGTGAATGACTGTAAGGCACAGTAAATACATTCCTTTTATTAGTTGTTTACAGTCGTGGCAATAACATGAGTATGCTATAATGGTGTATGTGTTTATTTGCTGCATGGAAGATGTATTGCCACAAGCTATTTGCAGCTGACAGTTCCAGCAAAACAACATTTGTAATGCAAAATCAGCATATAAGGGGCTCATCCTCATTAAGTATGCAACAAGGCGTGACAACTCAATAAAATACAGGTATGCTCTCAGCAAATGTCAGATCTGTCTGCCTCTTGACTGATTATGATCCCTACTCTTACATGCTTGTGCACCTGTACTGGGTCATTTTTTTTATGGTTTCATTCTCTGACTCATGTTTTGCAGGTGATTTGGCTCAGGGGCTTAAACCCAAGAAAAGAGAAGGGACACTCTAAGAAGGACTATTGGCTGACTTCATTTTACTTCTTCTTTGCCACGCTGTGCAAGAGACCTTCACTATGAAGTACTTCATGCATCAGCGACACACACAAACTAAACAATTAAACAAACAACACAGATCCTTCCTCTAGTACAACAATGTGCTACTTACTAGGTGCTTTTTACCTTACTCTATAATCTCTAGACTGAGGTGAGGAGTGAGTTATTTGCACTAAGTGATTCAGTAAGTCAGTGCTGGAACCAGATGGAGAATAAGACAATCATCATTAATAAGTCACAATTACAATCACTACACACCAGAAACCTAACAGGAACACTTTACAGTTTGTGCAATGCAGACAGTAGGCCTAAATTCTAAGCTTGCTATTTAACTGTGGAAATTCTTGGATAGTCCCACCCTAATAGGAGTATTCACATATTTGGAGCACCAGGGACAAAACTTTTCAAAAAAATATTGATCCAGACTTGTCAAGTTTTGCTTAGACTCTTGATTTCAGGTAATTTTTCTCTTCAGCCATGTGATCAGTTTCTGTGATTTCTAATATTCTATAGGTGTTTGCAATAGCACTTCTATTGCAGGTCTTACTTTCCATCTGTCTTAACACCGAGTTTCACAACTTCAATGCACCTTGGGAGAGAGTCTGGACAGAGTGCAGGGGACACAGATACAGCCTTGCTCCTGAGGGGTTTCCAGCACAGCTACTCTTGGGCTTCCAGATAAAAGCAGAGATGACCTCTGACCTACCAGACTCACTTCTTATTACTACATCTCCTTTTCTCTGGGAAATTTCATTTAAAACTAATTTCTCACAGAGTAAATTGGCTTTTTCTTTTTGTATATCCCATTTTCACCAAACTCTCCTGCCTTGCCTAAGCTGTGCCTGTAGCTCATCATTACTCATAACTTCAGCTATTTAACCTTTTGTTTCCTTCCTAAGGACCTAGACACCCAGCACTGGAAGTTGTGGCTTTGCTATAAAAGCCTGACACCTGAAATCTGGGGAACTGTTGTCACATATTTCTACACGTGGAAAATCTGGCAGAGGAGAACAGACACTTGGCAATCTTTCCTCTAATCCATTCACTTAGAAGTAAAGCACATGCTTAGCCTTGGAGCCATCAAATTGGTGATGGCCATTCCTTCATGTTCAGAGTCCCTAAATAACTCCAGGTAGCAAAAAGCTCCAATAAAATGCATGTCCTCACAAGGATAAATGGTCCCAAGCAATTTTAAGGCATACATGTAAGACTTTCAACTGCTTAGACCAAAAAAGAAAAAAATACTAAAGAATGGATTCAATGATATGGTAGAGCTCTCTTGATCCCAGGGTCTTTATTCACTGGATAAGAATAACAAGAACCAATTTATTGGCAAAAATCCTACTTCACAGTACTAGTGGAAGGCGCTTGGAGGAATAGCAGAAATATCTTGTTAGAAACTATTAGACCAGATATATTCTTCAGCTGATCCTGGAGACTGTCCAAAGGAAGGGCTCTGACAACAAATATCTGATTCTAGAAATCAGATGCACAACCTTCCTCTCATAAACCATCCAGCATGTGCTTGGAGTGATAAAACATGGAATTAGTTTTAACTACTACATCACAATTTTTGGTCCCTGAATAGCTGATGGAATCATCTTTAAATAATCACTTTATACAAGTCATTTAGAATGTAAGATTTTGCTGAAAAAAACATAAGGCTTCCAAAGGTGACCAAGGTAATTTAATTTTACTTACACACATTTGTGAGATTGAAGGTAGCAGTCTCATGCCTTGGTGTTAATTATTTTGATTATGTATCGTATACTTTAAAGCATTTTCTGATTGACTTTTCTTTGTAAGGAGATGTAGTTCATAGAACACAGTTTTTTTTTTATCTTACTGCAATTTCCTTTTAATTATTAACACTGGGAACTCTATGTAACACCCTGGCATTTATTATTTTTCTTTTTGGTATGGGAAATTAAATTGTATATGAGATCACACAAAAGCAAATGTGAATTTTAGAAATAAGAGTGCTACAGTGACTACACAGAAAGTTGCATGTAGTTAATTAGGTAACTGGGAGTATCTTACTGATTTAGAGGCGCACTGGAAAGGGCTGCTGTACATGTGCCTCTTCCACGGCACAGCCTAATTATCAGTGGCAATACAAAGTGGAGGAGAAGGGACGAAAGAGGTTGTTTCCCTTGGATTCAGGTTTTGATTGGTGGTTTTATCCTTAAAAGCCAAGACAATACTTCCGTCTTACCTTACCTAGGATACAACATTTTTAAGAGCTCTCAATGGATGTTAAATACCAAAATTCTCTAGAAAATTAAATCAGTAATCAATCTGTGTTACTCTATTCAAGCAAAGGACAGTGTGAAGGATCAAGCACATGAGTTACACCCTATTTTAAAGAAATTTGATATTTTTATTGTCATATCTTCCACTTAAAGTGGTATCTTTCCACAGGGAATTAGAAGTATTAGCAATTTGGCTTGTGGTCTTATTTCTTACAATTTTTCTTCTGCTTTTCATATTAGCTGATGTACTGATGAGTATTATGCTTATAAAATGATATGACATGGATCCTACCATTCCATTCCTGCAGCGGAACAGAACCTGACCCAGCCTTCTCACAGCCAAAAGTAAGAAGAAATGGCTTTCACATTAAATTCATTAAACTGGTGTGACAGGCACCTATTTAACCAACTATGGTAGCTGACTGCAGTGGAGAAGCTTTTAGAATAGATAAGCTGGATGAGTTATATTTTTAATAGACTGCTGCACGGCTAAAATAATCTGTAATATAGAATTGGGAAATTCTATACTCCACTGCATCGGCACTAATTTGAAAGGCCCTCTTAGCTAACACCCCAGATTTGTGTCTCTGAATATGTGTGAATGCTGGTACATGAAAATGAGTTCAGGTTAGGTTCATTTTTGCATAAGGGCTCATGGCAGGGCTTTGTCACAGGGGGAGGAGACCCATGAGCAGCCCCACACCAGGGCTGCTCTCAAACAGCCATTAACTACGGCTCCCACATAAAAAGGACCGACAAGGATCATAAGTTGAGACCAAAAGTATTTCAGTCACACTATCTGGCTTTTAAAATTGCAGTTAAGAAAATGCCAGTGGGATGGCATTTCCATGTATGAGAGCCTTATCCAGGCTCTCCTAACCCTGGGGGGTCAAAACGCACTGCTGTTCTCAGCTTTTCCATGCGTTAGGACACAGCTTCACTCTGCCAGCTGAATAAGAGAAAAGGTTTGAAAGGCTCTTGCTGTTTGCCACACCAAACCACTCATTTTGGTATGGAACAACTGAGATAATCTGCAATAATTTGATCTTTTTCAGCTCCACTGCAAACACGAGGTGTGAAATGACCCGTGTTAAAAAAACCCTAAACAACAAAAATCCACCCACCCACAAAAAATCTCAAACTTTCAAACAACACTTTGTTTTTTAACTTTTACCTGCCACTTCACCAGCTGTTAAATTGTGACATACACACCCCACTGCCCAGCAGTCTCAAGAGTTTTAACCTGAACCAATAAGATGCCTGTCCTTTACACAAAAGACAACAAGGAAGAATGTTTCACTAAGAGAAACTGCCCAAAAACTCATTATCTGCCTTCTCTCCTACTTTCACAGCAGCTAATTACTCGGACAGTCAACAGTCCTCCCAACTACGTTAGCACCCTGTTTACGGAGTCATTAATTGAGAAGGCAGAGAGTAGACCCCCATTCTACAAGACTAAATTTATGGGGGAGTAGTAAGGGATTAGCAACACTCACAGGGATACCTGCACACTCCCCCAGTCCCAGAGCAGACAGCTGGGGCTACAAAGGGGACAGGTGAAGCTTGGGTCACCAAACTTCAGCTTTGACCTTGATCCTGCATGAATAAATTTGGAGTTCTGCTCTCAACACTTGCATTCTTTGTCGAAATCTCCAACTAAAACATTTGAAATCTGCAGAGGAGCTCAAGCCCGAATGACAGATATGTATTAGGTATTAAAACATGAACATACTAATTTCTGCATTTGCTACAGTGATTTGATACAGTGGATTAAACAATCCTTACATTTCCCAAAGATCTAGGAAGAGTCTGCACTAAAATATATCTGTGGAGCACTAAATTTTACTGATACTTGAGAAAGATGCTGAGATCAACAAAACCTCACAATACTTTTTCATGACTTCACAGTGAGTATTGATATTCCCAGATGTGCCAGGAATAAGCACCAACTCAAGACACTCAAAGTTTATTGTTTTATCTTGAGCTGTGCAAAAAGACAACTTCTGATACAGAGAATATGTGCAACTGGAAAGACAAAGTGTAAATCTGCTTGGTCTTTTCTTCATGGCCTGTAGAATTCTAGCCATTTGAGAAGTTCTGGTGCTCATTTTAAGTCACTGCAGAGAGACACCCCTTACTTTGAGCTGCAAAAACTTGTTATGGCCACAGCCCTGCTGTGATTGCTTGCTCAAGGGTGCACCATCCAAGCAGGAGCCACAATCAGTGCACAAATCCCCATTATTCTGTTCGTCTCCATGTCAGCAAGAGAGAAGTGGGAGATGACACCAGGTTACTCAGGAGAAATGGCTTCTGTAACGACCAGCAGTATTGCTGGGGGTTCCTAGGGATGCTTGAAAGGGGAAAAAAAAGGAAAAGAAAACTGCAGTGTAGGGGCCATCATCCCACATGGGTCAAAGGAAACAATACTGAACTGATTGAAATCTTCCAACACAGTGACACAGTCTCATGGGACGCATAGAAACATAAGAGGAGCCTTGATGGAAAAAACCCAGCAGAACAGGAAGGGGTGGAGATGAGGAAAACCTAAACTCCACAGGGAGCTGATCAGGAGAATGAAAGAGAAAACCAAAACCTCAGGCTGTTGCACATTTTTGAAAGATAAAGAAAAAAAAAAAAACAAAACAGTGATGTGCAGGGAGTTCAGTGAGATGCAGAAACAGAGAGAGCCAAGAAAGTAGAGAAATACAGGTGTGAAAGACATAGCATAGGTTTGTGTGAGAAATGAGGAGGGGAAAAACAAGGAGAAATAAAAAAAGAAGGCAAAAGACTCTCAAAGGATTAAGGAAGAATTGTTAAAACCATAAGGTGGCAGGAAGGGGGAAATAAGGAAAATAATCCAGAAAAAAAAACCAGAAGAGATGTAGCTGTCAAAAACAAACTGTGCTGGGAAGAAGCAAGGTGGCTCTCCAGTTTGCTGTGTCAGGCTTTGTACTTTTTACTCCAACTGTTACAACCTTACATAATTTCTCAACACTTTCTGTTTCAGCAGACTCTGGAACCACTTAAAAATAAGCTTTTTAAAGTAAATACACGCTTATAATTCAACTTAAGAAATTCACTTTTTAAAATACCATAAATTATTTCCATAGAATATTTCAGTATTTTGCCAAATGAAATGCTGTTTCTAAAGCAATCCATAGGCAGAATTTAAAAGAGTAATTCCAGACACTTGGCTGCGCTGTATGGAGCATTGCCTGTGCTTCCAGTGTTGGAGGAGAAAGGACATCTCTGTGGCTGCCAGCCCTGGTGCTACAGTAAATTATGCTGGCTCACATGTGACTCCAAGGCCAGGCTTTGCTGAAAGAAATTAATGATAAATAGCAGTTTTCAATTCTCACCTTAGCCTGCAAGAAAGAAGACATGCGTGACTAGTAAGCCAGCAAAGAAAGAAGTGAGAACACAGAGGTGTTGCTACTGGTTTGATACCAGTTACAAAAAGCTCAAAATGAAGAAATCATAAAAAAATTCACAAATTGAGGATTCATATTGCAAGATACCAAAATCTGAAGAGAAGAAGCAGAGAGGGAGAAGCCAAAAGCTTCAGGAGAAGAATTAGCCCCTTCCAAGACCCCAGAGGTTTCACTGGCCCTTGCCACTGGGTGGAAGACTGGCCAGCAGGGATTCACTAGATGATGGCACCAAAACTGTGATCATATTTAATGCCCAACTAGACAACCTGTCTGATTCAGGCCACAAATCTGTGCTGTAGATTAATAATTGTGTGTTCAAAGGTTTTGTGTGCATTTGACTTTGCTCCGAAATGTCCAAGACTGGTAGAATATTCCCAAAATAGAGTAAGACAAAGATTTGAGGGCTAACTCACGGGACTCATGCACCAATCGGTGCTTTACTCAAATGTGTTGATTATTTCAACAACAATAACTTTTTTTTTGCATGAGGATAGGTGCAGACCTGATTTTTTAAAATTCAATTGAATATTGTTTAAAAGATCCCTTTGTAGCTGACAATAAAAAATAAACTTGACCAAGAGTCATTGCGTCTGAAATTTTAAGGAATAAAGGACTTATTTCTCTTTTAAACTTATTCCTTATGTTTAGCTGGAAATCTTCAGCACACAGAGTAAATTTTTAAATGAATAGTCCTTGAATTGAAGATCATTGCTGTATTCCCATATGTACGCAATCTTCCTTACATACCAGTGCAATTTACTTCTCCTTCCTTTCAGCACCTATTCTATATTCAACCTATGCCTGTCATAGCCTAGAAATCTAAAGACATTTTAATTTCCAGATGGACCCAGCAGGGCAACAGATTTTGTTGCCTCCTGTTCTCCTATGCAATCACATAAATGGTAGCTGGAGCCCAAGAAACATAACTGCCAACTGCACACTCAGATGTGGAATTCCAAGAGGCACTGACACGTTTGGTAAACGGCTCAAGTTTAAAGAAAAAAAGCTAGAATAGAATTCCCTCCCTGGAGATTTTGGTCTTATGCTTGCATAAGGAGAGGCAGAAAATGTTTCAGCACTATTTTGTAGTAATATAATACAATAAAACCATTTTGCTTTTCACTTAAATATTTACATGTATGAATGTGCCTGATTTCTGAGAAGATTCTTGAATTTTCATCAGGAAGGTTAAGCTGCAACACTTACAACATACAACATCACTGAGCTGGATGTGCTATCATAATCCATGAGCAAATGAAGTTATGAGACTGCAAGTAAGGAACTTTTTAAATCCCTTGCCAGTCCTATGCTTACTAAGCAGAGAACTGTGCACTCACAAAAAGTGAAGAGCAGAAAAGAGCAATGTGTACTGTGTTGGATTTTCAAAGAAAACAGTTGGAGATCTACAGATGGCACAAACTTAAACAAATATCAAAATTAAACGGGGATTTTAAAAAGTTCCAAGTGGTCAAAGAGTTAAAGTGCATCATGGCAGTTTTCCTTTGGTCCCACAACTCATACAAAAGCATGTTTATAAATGCTGGGTGGAAGGCCAACAGTCTGCCAGCATTACACTCACCCTTCTTTGCAATATGCTTCTCAGGTACTCTGAAAGATTTTGAGCCATTTTCCTTTTTAATATTTTTTTCCCTTTTACTTTTCTATTTTTATAATCCACCCTCAGACCAGATCACAAAAATATTTTGGTTCTACACTTTTACAGCCTCCTTGTAACAAAGTACTGAACTTAATCCTGAAACCTGGCTATCCCACACAACAGCACTGAGGAGCAGTTTGAGTGAGATAACGTGGCCCAACACAAAGAGCTGTAACAGTGCTGGGATTATGTCACCCAGGACCTTTTTAAGAAGCGGAGGTACAACACGGCAGAGACTGATACTCTGCCCATCAAAGTGTTTTGGGAGAAGCTGGTTTAGCTTTTAAATGGAAACATGGCCACGAGTGTGTAACTTCATTGTGCTCACTGGTAGATTGTTAGGGAAGAAATAGAACTGCTGAGAAGAAGTGGATTACCTCATCCCTGACAACAGTGACATCAGTAGGAGAGGTTTGCTTTAGCAAACTAGAGGAAATATCAACCTACTCCCACTATAAGAACTTCTTGTTATTGCTTAATCTATCAGTTACACTACAGAGCCATCAAAATGAGTGACTCAAACTCATGATTCTCATTAATTGAGACCTTGAACTGCAGCTGGTAGGAGAACTGGGAAAGAAATGGCACATTAGAAGGAAAGGCCAATGGAGAAATGGCCATTGGCCAACTCCAAGAAATATCCATGAATGCAGCAAGTCACTGAAACAAGTTAAAGGAAGAATTTTATATTTATATATATAAGAAATAGGAAAATTCAGCTGCTGAAATTAAAGATGAGAAAAAAGATACCAGTTTATTTTAATCTTACAAGTTAGTGGCACTGACTTTACTTTGAGCAATCTCTATTTTAAAAGCTAAGTGAGGAACACCAATTCAGTTATCAGATGAAGACTAAGTTATCAGTTACAGAAATTTATAGAATGTTACACTCCTAAAAATAATACAGCTCTTGGAAGTTATCTGCTTCATATGAAAAACCAAGAACAAGGAGGCTTAATAGATTTGATTTTGCTGAGACAAACATGTTGTTTGAAATAATTTGTGGAATTGCTCCTCCAAGGCCAGATGGCAAAGGAGATCACAGACTCCTAACTGTAAAAGATCCCCAGACAGCTTAAACTTATAGAAAGCTACTAAAATGTGAAAAAGACAGAATGAAACTGGAGCAGATTGACAGTTTTGAAAACTAAACAGAATGTAACATTAGTCTGGGTTAGGAGGGAAACAAATTAAGGAGAAATCTGCATAATTAAACCAGACTGAATTTAAGGCAAGACCAATAGAAGCAGATGAACACCTAAGCAGTGTCCTGCCTTTGGAAACTTCCTGTAGCTCAAGCAGCAACTCAGTTTTGCAAAAGCCTACCGGAGAAGTAGAACTTTTTATAGAGAAAAGGATGTATGCCTGCTCTGTGCAGTGAAAAAGACTTTCTTCCATTGGCTCTGAAGCCTGCTGTGATATTTCTGCTCCCTGCTCTTCACAGTTTCCAAACCTTCGGATTCGTTGCAGATGTGCTCCTTTCTCTCCTACTCCAACTCCTAGTCTGGAAAAGCCTCTCCTGGCTGAGCTTTTCCTTTGCTGAAAGCAACTGAGCACTCCCTCCAGAAGGTCTGCACGACCCAGTGCGACAGCCAGAACCAGGCTAACAGTTGGCTTCCTCCTTGGCTGTGCACTCACACATTTTAAGAAATACAACAGACTGTAGCACACAGCAGATAGTGAGCAAGTAGAACATGTGCACCATCCATGAAAACAACAAAAAGGGTAAGAGCCAGGCCCCCAAGGAGTTAACATATCTTGTAAAAATAATTATTTTTTCTGGTATGTGTACAGAGTCAGAACTGAGAATAAGGATTATGACGAGAGTGTGATACTGTGCTTTAAAACACAGTTGAAGAAACTTCAGCTTGAAGAGCCCCAAAAGAATGCAGGTTTGTTTTCATATACTAGAAAATGAGGTGAATTTTGGCTCCAAATTACCAGTTCCGATATCTATTGCAACTTTATTAGATAATAGATTGATTGAATATTTAATTTTAGAAATAAAACCCCCTCTTTGCAAGATACGACACGCTAGTTCGGAGATTGTCAGGCAACATCACAATATGACTGCTAAGAATGTAAAATATTAGCAAGAGAACATGATTTTTAGTTTATCTTAAGTTCAGGGCATCCACAGTGCTCTAGCCTATGGAAAATAGCAGTCAAAATTTGCTGAAAAACATCTAAAAATGTGGTGATTTTCACTTAAAAACAATGACAAATGTCTACGCAACTTGATTACAAATGAGAGCATCAACCTCAAAACCAGAACTGTCAGATGTGAAGAGTCGTTTAATAGCAAGTTTAGAATTTTGAACTCAATAATTGGGTGTTTTGCTCAACTATAAGGCCACTGAGGCAAACCCAGCAGTCTTGAAATGTCTTTAAATGCCTTACAAAAGTCAAAACACACATCTTGATACACCAGCCTTACAGCCCTGTAAAAAATTATCTCCAATTGCAGAAAAAGGGGTGAAACGGCTACATTACCACAGCTGTTTTATTAACATGATTGTTAATCAAAGGCATCCCTGTAAAAAATTAGGAGATACCTTTTTTCCCGCTTTTGAGAAATAAAAACCTGAAAAATATTCTGAACTTGCAAGGTCCAAAACAAAAGAGATGGCTGAAAAGCAAGTACATCGGCAAATACCAAGGGAATGGAGCAGTTCAGGAGGAACTTGAAAAGCCTGACAGCTTTTGATACATGTGTGTATTGTCAGGGGGCTGATTTTTTTCTCCTCCCATGAGGAAGAGAGAATTACTGGCCTTTTAGGAAGCCTGCAACCTCCCTTGCACAGTCTAGTTCAAACCAGTTGCTATGGAGTGGTGCTATTGTAAAGGGAAACAGAACTCCCCATTCCCACATATTTTCCCTTTAGGGTTTGTTATCCTCCCTGTTGTGTGAAAGACTCGGAGCTGAGCGCTCTGATCTCTCACTAATAGCCTCACATTTACATTACGCTGTGATGAGTGGAGAAGGCACTGCACCACCCAGCCAGAGAACTAAAAATACCTTTGTGCAGGACAGTACTAGTAAAACCAGATTTTCCTCAAGGCAGAATGGAGGGTGACTTTTTCTTCCTTGGAATGCAAAGAGTAATAGAAATATTTATATTTTTATATAAATAAAACATCTGAACACTCAATACTGCTCCTGGTTTTAGTCGCTAACCTTTTGATTGCCTGAGTGACCTCTGTTCTTGACCATAAATGAGTAATTTCCTTCAGGTTGACAGCCTTAGTCAATTTAATAGTAAAATTTATGTACCTGGATTTATGGTTTAAGTAGATTTTTGAGTTTTGCCATAGCTAATGATAAGTAACACTCCTATACAGGAGATAACACTCCTGTACCAGGATTTTCACTGAACTGTAGCAAAAGTGATCAGGATGAGGTAGGTGTGGGGTGTGCATCCTGTGATTTATCTGGAGCTACCCACTGCTGAAAGGCAGTTCTTATGGTCACAGCTTTCTACAAAAATAACTATGGCTGAACAAGAGTTCATCCTCAAGTAAAGGGCAATAAACATGCTGAAAATTATTCTTCCTTATTCCTCAGATTTGGGGTTTATCTATACAGTGTGTATACTAATAAAGCTGGGTTTTTTCGGATCTTTTTTAATGCACCTATAATGTGGGGACTTTTAACAATGGGTTTCCAAAATTTTAAAACTTATTTTCACATTTCTATTAAATCTTCTTCAGTAGGTGATAACGGTTTGGCTACACAGTACAGTATTAATTTTCTTTTGTAACAGCTTCCTAATTTTAAAAGATTTATAGTTCCCTTTTCTTTCTTTGGGAGGACCTTTTCTCCTGTCTTTCAAATAGTTCGTTATTGTTTTCAAGTCTGGTCTTTTCTGCTCCTTCTCTCCCCATTTCCTCCTCTTTTTTTTTTTTTTTTTAATTTGTTTTTTAATATTGACAATGAGAATAACATTTAATTAGGGTTTAAAAGCCAATGACTTGACTTGAACTTAACCAAAACCTATTCATTTGCTCGAAAGTGTTACACGACAGCAACCCTTTAGAAGTAAATCAGGATATTCTGAATGGTTTCCTCCACTCCTTCAGTGCTACTTTCCTTTAAAACTCCTAATGTAACCTCTTGAAATGTTTAATATTATTTCAGTTTCCATAGGCAACTAATTCTTAAGGAATGTTAACCAAATCATACATCTGAAATTATCACCAGAGCTTCTTGATTCAAGTAAGTTACTCTGAAATCGCACATAGAAATATTTTCTTAAAGCAATTTAGGAGTAATTTCTGCCATAGATTGTCAGAGAAAGTTGAAATACAAAATTGAAATATTTTCTCCTTAGGCTTTTAAGCATTTTCAATATGTGACATGGAAATGTACATCAACAAATGGGACAGGAGCAGCTCAAATTTCCTGGTGCTGCACCTGGCCCAGGTCTCCAGACTTGGTTACACACAGAGTCTGCCAGTGCATTACCACATCCTACTTCCAATGTTGGTTACAACTTAAATACCCACTATTAACCAGCTCAAATTGGTTCTATACCCCAGCACCAGTCAGAAAACATTCCTAGTATCCTTGCTAACTGGCCCCTGGGAAAAGCATGGCCATGAGCTTTATTTCACAGCTTTTGTCTCCCAGCTTCCATTATTTCACTGCCAGTATTGTCATTACCACTAAGAAATAGAGGGGTTTTTAAAACAATCTGAATGACCTCTGTCTCCAATTCTTCTTTAGAACACGATGCATTCATCTCATTTTTTAACATCTTTTCAGTTTTTAGCTAAGTATCAATTTAAAATGTGTGTACTGTCTGGAAGTAAATTAGAGAGGGAAAAGGGCATTTAGAGATGACTGAAAATGTACCTTTCAGGCTGTTTCTTTTTCTATTTCCCAGCTAGTCTTGCTGAAAAGGTGGTTAGAAGGTGCCTTGTTTTATAGGCAAACATTTTTTTCTATTTCAGTATGGTTCTTTGTGTGTCCATCATGCTACACTTGGAGAGCTTGAGTACATTCAGAGCTGCACTTAAACACAGGTGATCTGAGTGTGCAATGGACAGGATTTTCTCTGTATTTGCTTGTATTTTTACTAATTGTTCTATAGTAGGTGCAGATTGCACTGTAGCAGAGGCTGCAGTTAACAAAGCAGCTTCCACTGTGGAGCACACGAGCAGGATTCCTATGGGGGAAAAGCCAAGCCACTGTTCCAGCCCCTGGTGGGATCAGGACAACAGACCATGCAAGACTTCAAATTACTTATTAGGAGATCCACAGAATGAAACTGGTGTGACTCAATATCTGTGCCATGTGCATTGCAGGGATTTTTATTCTGAAATTAACCTAATCTAAACTAGGGCTATCTATGGGACCTGGCACATCACTGAGCTTGATTGGAAGTCCAAAGTTGGCTGTGTTTCACAGTAATTTTCTAAGCCTTCTCTACTGTACCTTTGCTTTTCCTTATGTAAACAAGACCTAATCTTCTGGACATGCACATCATGAAGCTGCTCTCCCAGGGACTTCATCTTTGCTCCAGCATTACTTGGGAGTTTTACACTTTTGCAGTGTTGAACAAAATATTAGCATCAGGATAGGCTGGGTGCAGGACAGCACAAAGAACCTTGGAACAAAGTCAGTGTAGTAAATAGGACTAAAAGGAGAGATTTAATTTGCCTATAGAGGTAAAGCACTATTTCTGCTGTAGTGAGGCAGCAAAGCAAGAAGTACTCCCGAGGCACCATTCCATGACATGTTTGGAAAGCTTTTGCTGAAATATCCTACACCATCAAAGTTAAAATATTTTCACTCTCATAAATCTCTTCACAAAAGGTAATACCAATAAGGCTTGCTTAACTTGCAGCAATCCAGGATGAGACATCATGCCCTAGATCAGGCAAGAATTTCAACATCTCCCAGAGCTCAAGTCAAAGTCTAAGTCTCCAGGTTATAATCACACATACACATACTTCTATTCTTCCTGAGCACTGTTCTTCACCTGGAAATACTGTCAGCTTCAGCAGGCTCTAGAGATAAGCCAGTTCTATCGAGTAGGGACTGCCATCTCAGGAATACCCTAATTATAACAAGGTTTTGCATGCCATATTCAAGAGACATTTTTGTATAATCATTTACTAGTTAAGACAATAAGGAATATAATTAATAGTTATATGGCAAGATTTCTGCAATTTGTAATTCCCTAATTGCTATTTTGGATTTCTAACTGAACATCAAAATGTCATAATCTAGTGGCACCAAACACAGAACACTTAAAATGTCAGCGAGCAAAGAAAATTACTTTGGAGAATGGGGTTCAAGAAGTACAGATATGTGATTTAAAATGTACAGTTCCTGATGGTATGAATTACATTATGCAGAAACAGCTCTTCTCAGTGCTGTATACTCGAGATTAGAGACTGCAAAACGCCTTTTTCAGAATCACAGCTCCCTGCTTCCCCTGCTGAGATGTCAGATAGACTTGGGCTAAATTTGATGGCAAGTGTTCCAGGTCCCCGTCTGTCAGGTTCTCCCATGCTTAATGAGCAGCACATTGATGAAAATACTGTGTAAACAATGAAACAGCACATCAAATAGGTGTAAATGAACTTGCTTCTGCATGACTTTCAGTCAGAGCAGGGTTTGGGACTTCTAGGCAGGCCTGCAAAGCCCTGCTGTGTTCCTAGAACATAATTGGTTCCTGAGAGCAGCAGCATATATGAGGCACAGTAAAGCAGTTTAGGAAGGTCTTTCAATAAACTTTCTTTAAATGCAACTCATTCATTTTAACACGAAGCCTGTGGTTCCAGTGGGAGGGCTGTAAGAAAGAGCTGTCTAAGCCCTTGCTCACTTTATTTCCTGTCGGTAACGCCATCACCGTAGCTACGGTACTCGACTGCTTTGGACAAAAGAATACACAAAGACCACCACATATTCTTTTGTGCATGGATGTATATAGCTGTCTCCCAAATCTCCATCCCCCAAAATCACCACTCAGAAGGACAGGTGCAGCACAAAGGCTCCCAAGTAGCGAAGAAGGGAACCCCACAGTTCTTGGCAAGATTATATTTTCAAGAATGCTGACAGGTTGATCAGCTCTTGGAATGCATGGGCCACCCTTCCAGGCTTCACTGACTTAGTGCACATAGTGAGTTATGGATTTGAAGTTATTTTGCAGCTTTACAGTGGCTGGGTTAGTCCCTGGCTTCCCAGCTGAGGCTACAAACAACACAAAATAATGGCAATTTGTGATCCAGGCAGGCAGTGCTCATTTGTGCTCCCCCAAGCACCCATGCATGCACTGTACCAGGGAGGCTGCACAGGTACCACTGTTTATATCCAGGGGCTCAATTCACACTGTTTATTGTGCTGAAGTAGATTTTAATTGACACTACTACAGCACAAAGCACTCTTCCATTACCATACCTATTTATAATAGTCTAGGAGAGAGATCACTGAGTTTGCTTCATGATATGTACAGTGTAGTACATGATTTCACTGCTCAAGAGGCTCACCATACATTTCAGAGAGCTGTCCTCTAGATTATTAAGGAATAGGTCAATGCCAGATTAACTGTTTTAAAAACAGTGTTCCAATAGAGGCTACAGGGAAAAAAAACCCCACATTTACTTTGGGAAAATAAAAGAAAAAAAGAGTAAACACCACAGATTTATTTCTAGCTAATGTCTTTAGTTAAATTAGCATTGACACTAGAACCAGGGATAAATAGCAAAAATATTTAAGTTCTAGAATGACAGATCAGTCAATCAAAATTAACTTAAAAGAAAACAAAACTTTCTTAGTAAATAAACACATCACATAGGAGAGTATGCTACCACTTCAAAGATTACAGATGTTTCTAGCAAGACAATTAGCCCAGCTGTTTTTCTGTTCAGTTCACTGCCTTTTCTATGACTGTACACATTACAAGTGGTCAGAGAGGAATCCCAGGGCACCTGCTCTGCAGCTATTTTTGCATTGTTTCAGCCTCATCCATAAGAAGGAAAATTGGTCCCATCATAGTCCTTTTCTGTTTGAAAGGATCGTCTTTCACTGTGGGGAAAAATCTCTCTTGTTGAATAAGAGCATCCATCATAGTTTAAACAGAATTTCAGGAATGACAGGTACCTTATTTAGATAAGGTGACACATTACTGCTTCCTCTTTCTTCCTTTTTCTTATACAGTAAGATCTATATGGAGAGTAAATTACTCTATCACACCAAGTAAGTATCAAAGTCAAGCTCCATTTTCTGAGTTTCCTATTCCACATCCCCTTGAATTGCTCATCTAGCTGTTTGAAGGACATCTGAAGTGGATTTCTGGTTCCACTGCTCTTAGTATCAAATATTTCTGTTGGCTACGCTGAGTGATAAAGCTTACTGAAATCCTTTTTCCTAGGAGAAGGTTACTGGCAGGAACTGGATTGCTACTGAATTGCTGTTACTGCCTGTTAAGAACGGGGACTTAAAAAAAAATGAAACAGCTATAAATATCACCAATTTAAAATACTTTTTACATGCCTTCCAGTTTGCTTTAAATTGTTTTCTTTAAAACTGAAAAAGATTAATGCACTGAATAGAAATTAAGGCATTTATACTTCTTTGAAGCCCTTATTGCCATGACCAGCGCACTGCAAGGCAAGGGCCATCTCAGTCATGGGATTTAGCCCCAAAGTAGGGCAGTGCAGCACTAGCTGCAGGACCTCACTGTTCTCAGATCTGACACCTATTTGTCATCTCTCTACTTTTACAGCTATTTTGCAGGTAAACTGCTAAAAAGGACATAGATGGGCAATACTGGAAATCCCAGAAGGAAAGGCTTTCACTGATTGCAGGAACACAAACTGTTAAATGAGGCCAATTATATGGCGTACATCCTTTCATATGGGAAAGCTGAGAATTAAATGGATCCTGGTGGAAAAGGCCCTACCTGACAGGCTTCACAGACAATGTTTGACATCCCCTGGGTAACTTGGCTCCTATTTGCTACAATGAGTACTACCAATGTGTGACTTAGTAAGCTTGGAAATGTAAACAGGAAAAGCACAGTGAAATTAACTTCACCAGGAAATTGACTCAGCATTATATGCAATCAAAAAACCAGTTACACTCATTGCCCCTCTACAAAAACCAAAGTTATTACTATGGAAAGGGTGGACTGAAACAGAAATATGTCTGCTCCATAAAGCTTTGATGAAAGTCTCACTCAAGATCCCTGGAGGTGATTTATAGAGGATACACAGGGATGGGGAGAAGACTGAGAATTAGACACTACCTCAAACAAGCATCCAGCTGCAGGCCGAGCACACCTGAAGTAAGTGCCATGCCAGCTTAGAGAAGTAACACACTGAGGTAAAGCCCCTTGGCTCCTATTACTGGAGTCCACTGCATCTTCTCCTCTGTCTTATCTTCAGCAAACCTATAGGAAAGCCTTAAGAGCTATGAAAAACACCTCTCAACTCTGGTTCTCTGGTGCTTTCCACAAAAATCCTTCATACATCCTGTAGGAACAATTCCTTTCATCCAAGAACAATTTACTCACGGAACAAAAATCAATTTTTATCAGTAATCTGCAAAGGGGCACATGGACTGGAAAGGAGATAATAGAGATACATGGCAGATCCAGGGAAGCAGAGGTAGGAGAAATATTTGGATGAAAAATAAAGGCTTTGCATCTCATTGACAGTGCCTAAAGTGCAAAGGCAGGGAGCACAGTCACACTGAATGCACATGCCATTATGGAAAAGGAGCAGACACTCATCATGTGCAGGACGGAAAGCACATGGATCCAAAATGCTGGATTGAAAGAGAGCACAAGTCAGCAAGTTTTGGAGAAGGGAAGATGAGGTAGCCGTGTCACAATTTCAGCCATGGAATGAACCATGACTTGCAATAAAGAATCTGATGGACTGAGTGAGCTTGCAAGAGCTTAGGGAAGGAGCAGAGGTAGGCATCTGTTTTGTTGGTTTCCCAGCTGCCAAAATGATATTCTCAAATGCCTGTTGTGACCATCCTGAATCCATGCACTTGCAAGGATGACCAACATGTACATGAATGTGTAAGGGCTGGGGATGGAAACAACTGAAGCTGGATTTTAACAGAAGGAAAAGAAGCCAAATATGAGTCTTCTGTACCTTTTGCACACAGGTTTTTTTCTGCTCATATGTGCACCACAGGCTTAACTGGAACAGGCCCTAAACCAGCCTAAATTGTCTTGTCATGATTTAGTTTCTGCCCTCAGAAACTAGGAAATGAATAATGCAGGACATGCCAGGAGCTCCCTGAGCCTTTGGCCACAGCAGGATGCACTGGGCAGGTGAGGAGGAGAGTTACAGACTGGGTGGAATTGGGAACATTTGGCAGCAGGGGGAACCAGAAGTGACTTGACAGAAAAGAAAAGAAAGATATCAATGGATACAGAAGTACGAATTTTCTCAGGAAGCCTTTAGCACATCAATTATAGCTGACAATTAACACCCTTACTCAGCCAGCCAACCTACAGGGATTTCACAAGCTGCCCCCATTTGTTGCAGGATAAAAGGAAGAGACAAATAAAGGAATAGGCAGTGAATTATTTTTGCACCAGTTGCTGTTGGACTTCTTTTGCACAGTTTATCATCAATCTTAACAGAGAAAGAAAGGTTGCTATAAGAATACTAATTTGAACAAGTGTTTAAAATTATTTACAAAAATCATTTTAATTCATGTTTGTAACACTTCCTGACTGGAAAGGTATGAGGGCTGTCTTCAGGACAACTCAAAAATGACTTGAAGATTTTTCTATAAACAACATTTCTATAAATCCAGCTCAAGAGCAGAGAGAGGGAATAAAGTTAAGGAGCCTGGTTCACAGGCCTTCTTCTATGTTTCATTCCCCAAAAATACTCACCATTAAAATGTTTTAGCTGAGATTTTCAAAGCAGTATGGGCAAATTCTCTGCACATCTCACATTAATTAACAGCAAGTGTGTGGGTAATTCCCTGTAGTACTTTGATAATGTCAGCTTTTTTTTTTTAATACCCATTTAGCATATCCATGTGGAATAGGACGGAGGAAATGTGTACAGTGGTTCCAAACTGCACCTCAATAAAAAATGCCGTTTTGTTCTGACCTTATGAGCCTCTGATCTGCTCCGACAGAGGGATTCTGATCAGCTATTTTGGGCAGATCCAGAAACAGGAAATAAATGCGCCCCATCATCATGGTGATCTGAGCCTAGTCAAGTATTTAATAAAAATATTTTTCTGTTTAGAGGGCTTGGGGGAAAGTGAGGAGAGTAAACCTTTCTGTTTACTCTTAGCTTTGGAAAAATCCACTGGGAGGGACTGCACAATTAACATATTAATGAAGGCTGGCCTCAGATGTGATGCCTGAAAGCAATTATGAGCAAATTAAGAATATAAATGCAAGATAACAAACTCGCGCCTGTTCGGGACAGAAGGAACATAAGCTGCTCAGCACTGAAAAAAGAATATACATTTTTCATTTTCCATGGGGATGGAATCCTATCTTACTTGGCTTGGAAAAGGCAGCATTGGTAATGTTCACCATACCCACTGCAAAAGACCAATATTATTGTGATACCTCTGCAGGTTTGTACAACAACTGCTGAGCTGGACATTAAAGTTCAGACAGTTAAAACCTGGAAGTGTGGAAAGCCTGAAAGTCTCTACTGAGCTAAAGTGGAGGAAATAGGTAATTTTCCCATATTGATCTCTGTACATTGACATGATTGAATTCAATTTTATGGTCATCATTTTTCTGTGGGATTTTTTTTGGGGGGAGGGGGGAATATCAGTCACAAACAATAATAAGTATTTGCATTGTCTTAAATTAATGGCGATGAAATTCAAACTAGCATTACAGAATATTAAACCAAAGAGGATGTAAATGCCTCCAGCACAAGAGACTCTGATTTTCTATTCCTCATTAGCACCAGGTGAAGACTACAAAAGAACTGGCTGGAAAGCAGGATTTCCATTCATGGCTGATTTTGTTTTACTCTTCTAGGTTACAGTCCAATTCAGGCCAAAAACTAACATGTGCTGAATTCCCCAGGCTCTGCAACCACTTAGTGATATTGATGTTCCTGTCAGCTTTCATGACCAGAGCGAAGATGACAATTTCGCTGAGGAACAACAGGACACGGTGGCTCTCAGGCTCCAGCAGTAGAAGACTGACCATAGTCTGAAGCCCTGGCAACTCCCTGCATCCATACCCCTTAAGATAAACCACCAGAAAATCCAGGCACTCTTCACCTGGCACCCTGCTCCAGGCTTGGCAAGTGCTCTCACCATGGACATTACGAACGAAACATTTGGGGCTCAACAAAATGGCATTTTTATATGAAAGTATTCAGCCAGCTCTGTTATCAAAAGCCTTTACAACAAAAAACAAAGCCAAATACCAAAAAAAACCTGGAGGCAGGGAAAACACATTTTTGAACACTTAGGCTTCTCTCCAAAGCATTTCAACACACGTGAATGAAAGCCATCAAACAGCCACAAAAGATACATTTTTAGAAAGAAAAGGCAGTGTAAAGTTGTCTTCCCACCCCAGAAAAACAACAAAATTAAATTAACTAGCTAGAATTAAACTAGTTAGAATTAGATGAACTAGCTTAGTTATTACCAAAATCACTAATATTTCCCTGATCAGATGTAGAACATCTAGTTCTATTGTTGCCTATAGTTGTCTATTCTTATTGCTTTCTGCTGAGAAAGATAAGGAGCAAGTTTGCAGAAGCCTCCTTCCTTGAGATCAGTTCTTGTAAAACTTATCTAAAAGATGAGCCTCTAGATTAATGTGGTGTTTTTTTATCATTTCTGTATTTTAAACTCTTATAAACAATATACCTTAAAGGCCAGGTAAATGTGGTATCTAATGTCCCTTAATGTATTTTGCCAAAGCTAAACCTACAAGCCCAGAAATTCCTTTGCTGAGCTTTGACAACCTTGGCCCTATCCTCGAACGGTCTTTTAGAAAATCAGATGCTTGGCCATCTATGGAACACGTTCCCAGCAGGAGCTTCTGGGTCAGCCCCAAACCTGCCTGTTAACAACCCCCTGCTTGGCTCCCACGCCTTGGTCTGTATCTTATTACAGCTAACAACAGACAACAGTCTAAGCATTTTTGCCAGCAAAGACTTAATGTTTTCTTTGCCAGAGCATCCCTGAGTGTGATTTTTGACTCAGACAGAAAACCTTGTTTTCCAATATACCTGCTATTGACACTAGCAATTCAAATATATTCTTTTCTGTGCAGGGTCACTGAGATACCCTTTTTTAAGTTACTATGTCTTATTTTTGCCAGTGGAGATTCCAGCATTCCTCTTCCTGCTGCCGTGCAGCCTGTGAATCAGAATTGCCAACATGGTCTCTGCTCCCTACTGGTTTGCTCAAAGATCTCCACAGCCAGGAGAAACCCCCTGATGCTGAAGTCGTTTTCTATGTAAGTGTAACACAACCTCCCACTGGATGGCTGCTGGGGAGCCTGGCAGCACAGCACCAAGGAGCCAAAGCTTGTATCTAACTTGGAGATCCAGTGGCAGACAGCTCACTCAAAAATCTTATTACCTCTGACAGGCTGCAGAACTATTTGATTCATTTGTTTGGAGTTTATGGCATATGCTGCATGTTCTGCCTTCAGGTATAAAAAGGTGCAGCCAGGCAATAGGGAGGAATCTGCTTGTTCACCTCATGCTCTGGGTCAGGCAGTGTCTTCCAGAGAGAGGAGAGACTGTCTATCCTGAGAGCAACCCATGAACACAGCGGGAAAACACATGCAGGGATGAGCCAAGAGACTTGAAAAATGGGATTGCACTGAGGGAAGCCATGCCAAAACATTCCTGAGAAGCAAGAGGGAGACACTTTCTTAGCATGCAGGAAACTGTAACCTGCCCTGCAGGGGCTCAGCTACCTGTGAAGCAACCCACAAGTTGCATAACCTGGGCTCAAACTTCCCAGGAACACGCTGTTATAAAGTATGCAGACAAAAGCCATGAAAGGTCAGTCAGAAAGAGGTAAAACTTCAGACAGATTAGATTGTTGAGACAGGGATAGATTGCAATTCAAGACAGAAAAATACTGATGTGAACAACTATGAAGTCCTACAGAAAAAAACAGTTGAAGGATGGTAATTTATTGATCCTGAAGATCAGTGTCACTTGAAGGGAGCCACAGATTTTGATCATTTCTAGCCTGACAACTGCATGGCAATAAAGACATTAAAGGTGGTGAGCAAATTAAGGCCCACCTTCTAGTTACCTGTTAGCTATATTAGTTATATTATCTGTTTCTTCTGTGTTTTTAGCTACTACATTGCCTACCTTTTCCCAGGTAAAAGTTGCCCAGAGTGATTCAAAGTCTTAGAAAGTTGTTTGGCCAGAAAACAGAGCTCGGGGGAGGATGACCAGCCATGACACAATGAGGAAAGAACATGTTCATTGTTAAAATTTATTTAATCTGCAAAGTATCTGAATTTTCTCTATTTAAACATCCTCTTTAAGTATATTGCTCAATTTTTTTTGTCTACTAAAACTCCATTTTATTAATTGGAGGCATCTGATGTCTTTTAGTTTCCTCCCTGCAAGAAAAGGGAGGTGGGATCATTTCACCTCAAGGCTCTGGCAACATCAAGTTTCTGTGGCACAGCTGCCAAGTTTTTGTCTTTTTTTCCCCCTTCTACATGAATGTAAGGACTTAATTCTTCTCATGGGTCTGCTGCTACTTAGTTTTATGAAAACCCCACAATTAAAGAAAAATATGGTAGCAGGATCTGCAAGGGTAGAATCTGACTGGCTCAAATCACTTCACTTCCACTGGCAGCTTCCTGTGAAATTCTGTGCTTTAGCAGAGTAGGATTAGAGTGCCAGTAAGTTTTTCACACCGAAAATGCTCCTACACATCAAATATATCACTGGAGTTATGGAAGAAAACCAAGAATGACAGGTAAATACATATATTTATATAAATGAAGCAGAAAAATAGAAATAACCTTAGCAAGCAGCTATATTCCGTGGTTGTGTACAAAGCATTGTATTACTCAGGCTTTGGAGCCGAGAAAAAAGTAGTTTGCATCAAAAGTTTCTGCAATTGTGATCATAATTGTGCATGATAATACAAGTTACTAGGATCAGCCAGCAAGGTTTCTGTTCCCTTTTTTTGCATCAGGTGGAAATGAACAATTGCTTTATTTGTTACCAATTTAGGAACAGTAGGTAAGTAATTATGTCTCAGCAGCCTATTGATTTCCCCTTTGGGGACATACAGAGAAGACTTTAGGCTTGGCATCTGTCAGAACGAGCTTCCAACGGCATTGGGAGAAGGCAGCGCTTGAGCCTCTTTTTCTGAGAAATGCCAGGATGTGACACAACACATCCCTCACCGTCCCCTCTCTGTCACCTCCCTTGTGTCAACAGCATGTTCACACAAAAGCACAGCTCTGGGGAAAGGAACTGCCTCTCTTACCGTGGGACTGCCCCTCAGCTGTGGCTGTCTTCACATGGACAGGATGGGAACTGAGGGATTAGCTTCTCCCTTAGGCACCCTGGGTTCCTACGTAACGCTGACTTGCTAAAATCCCTTCCTCAAACCCATCTCATCCCTTGTCCTCCTTCTGCTGCAGCACAATCTGACAAGGCAAACAGCCTGACAAGGGATGTACTCCTTATTTCTTGCTCACACAGTGCTTGTTTGTGAAGACAAGAAAAACTATGGAAAAACAAAATTTGAGGAAAAACCCCCAAACTTTTCCTAGTATATACCTATAGACAATGGGAGTGCAATGCCACTGATGTAGTTCCCAGAAGCAGTAACTTTGGAGTAGATCAGCAGGGCTTAGAGATAAACTCCTTGTTTACATATAAAATATATATATATGTATCTGTTTATTAAAAAATACAATATACTGCCAATCTCTCTACTGAAATAAGTTATAAAGCATTTTAAGTACCTCCATACTGAAATCCAGGGTGGCAAAAGGCAATGCTGGGGTTAGTCCTGCTCCTAGCAAGTCTTAAGCAACACTGAGATGTTTGAGAAATCATGTGCTGATCTGAAGCCCTGCCAGTCACAGGAGTTGTTATAACATTTGGGACACTCAAGCGATGGTCCCAGGAAAGGGATCAAAGGTCTGGGACCTTTAAACTCAGAGTGCCCTGTAGCTCTCAGTGCCTCAATGTCCCCCAGCTTCCCAAAGAAATCCATTCCCTGAATTGTGCAGAGAATTAAAATATTTTAATGACATAATTGTCTCTCTCTAACCTAAAAGTGGCCATTTATCACAGTGCACAAATACAAACTTACATGAACTAGCAAGCTCTTACAGCATTAAACATAAAAAATTATGAAGAATCACCTCACTGACATTAACATTTTCTTAACCCTATACATCTTCCCACCAGCACAAATCTTTGAGAGGGTAAATGACAGCAGAGGTGTTTGCAGTAAAATAAAATATATATTTGAGAGTGATACAGATACTACACTACTGGATCAAGGAAAAATACAGTTGATTTTAAAGAAAATTTCATCCAAAAGTGATGATATGTCTAGAGTTAGGCAATTTACACACTTAATTTAAAACATCTTTTTCATCTTCAAGTTTTGTATAAAAATTATTGAATTAATTTATATTGGTCTGGATTAATGTTATTTGAAATTTATATTGTAATTTTCAGCTGATGGCAGTACTTTCAATGGAAAAACACAAAGAAAACAGTAAGGGTTGTTGATGAAAAAGGTGACCGCATGAGAAGGCTGAAGAGATCTGGTCTGTCTGTAGCTTCTTGGTACAAGTAAGAGACAGAAGAAGAGTGTAAGAATGCATGTTCCCAACTGTCTATCATCTGGATTTACTTCCAGTGGTGAAGAAAACAGATTGTCTTTGTGCTTGGGGGCATCATTTGTCATGGGCTGTTATCTAAAGAAACATTTCCTGCTTCAGGAACACCTTAATACAGAGTGAAGGTCTTTAAAAAATAAATAAAAAACTAAAAAACAAATTGAGAGAAATGTCTGCGATGAGCAAACTGAAACAAAAAGAAAAACTAAACTCTTGTTCACATTATTACAAATCTCTGAAAAAAACCCCACAATGCAAGCTTGATATTGGCTGTAATTGCCAAAGCTCACAAATTTGAAAAGTTGCACAAAAGGACACCAGTAACGAAGACAAAGTTGGTGCTCCTTACATGATTTGTTATGTTGTTATTTAACCATTCATGATGGAGGTATCAAAATGCAGCTTCTCAAATGGAGCCACGTGGGACGCGTGAAACACAGGAACACCCCATAATAATGATGAACAAATAGTGACACCACTGATCTTCTGCCACGTGCACACGTTCTGCTTGGAGACTTTTTGATTTTCAAAGGCATGTCAAGATGTACAATGATGGGGGGAGAGCAAACTTCATTTGCTCCCTAGAGTAGCTGGAGAATGGAGAAGATGGATGGGTTCTCCTGTGAGGGAGCAGGAGCAGTGCTCAGGGAACACAGGGAACTCCAAGGGCAGCGCCAGTGCTAAATCCACCTCCTCTCTGTAGCATCCTTCAGAATCTGTCAGTTGCCCCAGACTGCCCATCAATCTGAAAGTCATCCCAGATCAGGATGAAAAGGTGGAAAATGTAATTAAAGCACAAGTGACATGCTCACTTTTATTTCCAGTTCTGTTCAGTGAAGTGGGAAGTGATCGCAATCTTCTCCAAGCACAAGAGAGCTCCCATGTGGAAAGGTGTTGACTTGTCCCTTGGCAGTTCTGTTTTATCTTTTTCTAAGGTAAAGCTTTTCATGGTGATTTTAGATCTGAAGGTGCAGATTGCTTTGGGAATGACTTGTGGCCATGGAGACCAGACAATTAACTTGCTTGCACGTCTCCATGAACTGAGAATGCATAAGAAAACCAAACTGAAAGCTACCCCTTTTAATATCTGGGACAAGTGTTAAAGACAGTGCAATTTATAAAGTACAAAGGAAACAGGGAAAAAAAAAAAGCCAAATACTAAATCCCTCCTTAAAAAGAAATTTAAAGTTCATCCCTACATAACTGCTGATTGTGATGTATGAAATATGTGCATACAAATATTTGGACACTGAATTTAATTGATACTATATTGACAGTGAAAAATCAGAGTTGGATCAAGGTCCAACTTTCACAAAGACATTTCGCCACCTGGCTTCACAACAGAAGGAAAAAAGCTTTTGATAGAACTGTCAGGTGATGATGAACTCAAGTTCAAATCCAACAAAGCGTAGCTTAGCAACTTTCTGTGATGAAGGAATGAATTTAGTCTGGTGTCTGACTGAACCCTTACACTCCACATTTCTCTGCAAGAGTGGCTTCCTCTGCCTTATTCACCACTGAAAATAAGTAAACCAGACTTTTAACTGAAGCTTACCAATATCTCAAATGACAAAAAGCAACCGTGGAGCAGGCACACACTTCCTGCCAGTGCCAGCCTTTGATTTCCCCAGGTGCTGCTTTAAATCATAGCTTTTCTCTTCATTTGAATTTTGTCAAGAGTAAGCAAGGTGAACTTTGGTGTCTGCTCACCAATACTGCACTGAAGAATGGGCTGGAAGCTCAAAACAAATTAAATAACTTGAAAAGGCAAATCATTGTTGCAGCTCAGCAGCATAGTGCAAGAGAGCAAGTCATTTATAGCATTTTGATTGTTTCTTATAATTTAAAGCAACTTGGAAAGCATTAATAATAATGCTTGCTTCGTTGAGATTCCCTTTGATATATTGTCTCATACCTGCAGTGTTTAATAAGGATGTTATAAATTGAACAGTTTAGGCTTTCACTGGCACTTATTTTAGTAGAGAGCATGGAAGCACAAGTCTGATAAAGGCATAAAAGTGAAAGGAAATGAGAGACAAGTTTCAAGGAGACAGAACAAAGCAAGAAAGTTTGGGAGCTGCTCCTTTAGAAGACATTCCTTATCCTTTATGACTCACTCCAGCTCTTTCATTTCACATTTAATACTAAAATGGGAAAAGTCAGAATACCTTATTTTGTCTTGTATTTTGAAGAGGGTCTGACTAAAAGAGTTGGATTCTAATTCTTTACGTACACAAGGGGTGTCAAAATAGCCAGATTTTTAGGTAACAGGGAATATGCAGTTAATTATACCTGCAAAGAGGAACCCTCATGCCAACCACCCCTGGAAAACTGCCTTAAGGGATGACACATGCAGGTGTTCCTGCTGCAGGACAGGTGGCAGCTGCACCTGGGGACATTTGCAAGTGCAGCTGCCATCCCACCACTTTACCTGAGCACAGAGCAGGAGCTGCAACCACAAGCCACAGAATTCAGTTCAGAGAGGGACAACTGGGGTACTGGTTATGGTACCTCCCTTGAGAGAGTGTTTGAAAACGTTATGGAATAACATTATATATATAACATAACCCTGTATTTCAATTATTACCTGCTAGCAGATACAGCAAGGGATGCTGCAGAGGTAACCAAAATGATCTCTTCTTGCTTCTTTTACTGGCAAGGTTGTGATAAGTCTTCTTCCATGGGCTTTTAAAGCAATTTCAGATCCCAAGACAGACACCAGGGAGGAACAAACCAGAACTAGATTTTCGTTTAGGTTTGTTGTCTGTTTTTGACCAGACAGTGTTTCAAACTAGGAAACAGTGAATGGGAAAAAGTAGGACCATGGAAACAGAAAGGTATTGAATTGTTTGTACTGGAAAAATGTCTGTCAGCTGTTGAAGAGGTAAGAAAGCCCTTTAAAAGTAGGTCTGCCAAAACAAAAGTAGAGTTCAGCCCAGAACAGTGCAAGGAAAATTTCTCTTGGGGAAATCAAAAGGAAAGAAAGACAGGAAAGACCTAATTAAAAATGAAGGTCTTGCAGTAAATAAATGATTAAACTTGCTTCAAAAGTGTGTAGAAACATGATTCTCTGAGAAGAATGCTAAGTTACAGTGTAGGAAAAGTCCCCCACAAAACTGTTAAATTTTTTGTTTTCTGATGGAGAGTAGTAGTGAAATCCTACTGTTTTATAAACAGAGCATTAAAGCATAGATATGCTTGCTTAATCAGTTACATTAGAATCCCCACAGCTTTCAAGAGACACCTATATTAGTTTGGATTAAAAAACAATCCAATAAAAGTAAGTTTATTATTTCCATTTTGGAGGCATCTTCTCTCTCTACAGTAAGAAAACTGCATCGCTTTCACTTCAGAAGTAATTTTACATGCAAACCACAGTATTGAATCAGTATCATATTAAAACACATGAATAAAGGTACCAGTGGGAAACCAAATTAAGCCAGCACTTAAATGCTTTCTTAAATTATATTTCCTATTGCAGTTTCCCTACTCCACTACGTTGACTTGAAAACTCTGAACAAGCATTTATTCTGCAGGGTACCCAGCTGAATAGAAACCCAGAGTATATTGAGTTCCCTCTTGAGAAAACTTAAGAGTGACAGGAAAAAACATGGAGTGGGAGGCTACAAAAATACAATTCCAAGAACACATCAGAGAAAAAAAAAGTCACAGATGAAAATGTAAATTAATATGTAGGCATCTTAAGAAAATAGTTACAATTAGGTAAGGAAGAAGGAGCAGAGGGACCAAGTTTTTTGTTTCATTTTGTGGATTTTTGAAGGCTTATAATTATATGAAAAGCATGGTTGATATTTAATGGGTTGCAACCGGTTGCATTATTTTAATTAGTTTATGGCGATAAGGATGAATCCAAAGCAGACAGCTGTGAAGATTTGTTATTTTAATTAGCTAAGCAGACAGAAAAATCAAGAATAGTCTTGATCCACCACAGCAGACTCTGTTCAGCAGGGCCATGAGGGAAAAGAACCTCAGCAGCAACACATCACAACTTCTGTACTAAAAAAGCAGCTTGTTGGCTGTTTTAGACAGGGAAAACACTCCAAATAAATAGCATCCACTTCACAAGAGCAAAGCATTTCTGAGAGGCCAAACAATAAGCATGACAAAGAACTGCAAAGATCAGAGCTATCAAGATTATTACAGCCCAGAAGTTACTTGGACATGCTTGCAGTATGTGTTTTGTACAGATTTATAACCTAAATATAGAGTATAATTATCCATTACAGCTTTGCCTGGCTTGTTTTGGGTTTTAGGGATAAAATAGGTATTCTTCAATCAAAAAAGTTTAGGGCTTCTGAGAAGTAAATTGGATTAAAGGTAAGAATAACCACCTCCTTTTGAAAAGCTGCTAAGTATTTCCTCACCAGTAATATGGAGAGATCAATTAATTAAACAAATTTATGTCAGAATTCAAAATGTTGTAGCAAGAATACAGTTGTTGGTATCTCTGGAAACTAAATTAGACATGAAAAAAGGTTTCTTTTACATCATTCATCACATTGTCTTTGTTCTTGACTGGATCTGCTGGGAGAAATGAACCTGGATTTATCTTATCCTGACCAATAACCTCAAAATTTGTTTCCTAGCAGCTGCTGGGCCACTTGTAATAGTCTGAGTGACTCCGTGACTGGCACAGTGACCTTCAGGTAGGCAAAAGTCTGACCTCTCAAGCTAAGCCCAGGTTCACACCTAGTCCCTAGGTTTGAAAATAACCAGTTATTTCTGACTCTGTTCACATTCTCCACATACATTTTCAACCCTACTTAAAGATAAGTTATTATTATACACAAATTACGACACATAGACTTATGAGTTAATAATTTACTTGTCTAGCTGGGGAATTTTCCTTTTAGTGCATTATAGATGAACCACAGACAAATTCAGTACTTTCTTGAATTAAGCTCATCTAGCCAATCTAATTCTGAATATATCAAGCAGTGCTGTTCTCTGTGGGGACAATTTAGAATGAAGTGTGCTTCGGTATAAGGAAGATTGTCAAGTATTACCCAAGACTGAATAGAAATTTATAAAAGATGCCAATACCAACAGTAGCACAGTCTGGATTACTAATCTCTGCTTTTTCCCACCAAACATTATTGGGTTTTTTGGCCAAAACATTATTGGGTTTTTTTGGCTGCTACAAAAAGATCATTGGTCCGTCACAGAAATTAAGAAAGATATGTAGCAGAAAAATGTTTAAATAAGAGTCAACACAGGCAGCTTTAAACTAAGCCTTTCTTTCCTTATATTCACGAATTAGTCAATCAACAATTAGATGACTTAAGACTGACAATGACACACAAACACTTTCCTTCTGGAAGGGTGTTTGCAATGCATAATTTTAGGCACAGGGCAGCCTTGTTTATGTGCTCTGTATCTTGCATGTTCTCCACCTTCAGAAGTAAAGGAACTTCTTCCATTGAGGACATCTAGACTTAAACCGTTTAATACTGTTTATAGCTGATTCCAAGAGGTTGGGGTATAAATAAAGCCTAGAGGCGCCAACAGGGAATACTGAGTGGATTTTGAATTAGCCATCAAATTGGTAAGAGACAAATTACACAAGGCACTAGACTCTCCCTGTCTCCTAACTGACAGCAAATATCACTAGAAAAATATAGAAGCTTATAAAGTAATTTTCCCTCATCCTGGTACATTTTGAATTTGGCACTTAAAAGCCACTAATATGAAGAGTCAGGCCCACAGTGTGTTTCCCCTCTGAACAGGGCATCCTTTGTACTCTCAAAGCCTGATGTCACTTGTGTCTCCCCTTCCTTTTTGAATCTAAGCAATGTTGAATCCATTTATTGTTGCTAATTGTCCTTCATTAGTTACCTTGCAGTTTTGATTGGTTTGACTCTTCACCCTAATTGATTTGCTACTGTAATTGACTTTCCCCTCCACTGATTTGCCTTGTGTGTTTTATCATTTTAAAATGTAGAAGAAACACAGAATGGAATTAAATTCCCAGTAATTGCTTTTTACCATCTTGTGGTGCTTTCATTTCCCACCCCTAAAACAACTACACATGGCTTCAAATTTGTGTGTGGTGCTGTTTTTTTTTTTACCAGTATCCGTTATGTTTCTGAAATATCATTCTTTGTCTTCCATCTTCATCCTTTGTTTTTGCTGTTCACTCCTGACATTGAGATCTTACTATAGCTCCTCACCACTCCCTCGAAGCCCATCCTAAATTCATTAATATCCATAACCCTTTCCTCCACCTCTTCTACTTTGCCTTCTTTACTGTGGAAGCAATGAGAGTTTCACAGGGTACATAATAATCCACACATGCAAAACCCCTGCCAAGTTTAAATCCTCTGCAGCACAAATAGACTGTGGACTCTCAAGCTATAAATCAACAGAATTTTCCCACGTGCTTGTTGCAACATTTTGACAGGGTGAAGAGAGGAGCCTCTCTTTTTCTGGCATGGCATCTTTAATCTGTAACCATGAATTTCCTGAAACACCCGGAACAGAAATACACTAAAGAAAAACCAAATCACACCTGGTTTGAAGAAAGGATAAACAGTGTCACTAGGTGAGGCACCCATCTGGTCTCACCCATTCCAGAACCAATGCACCACTAGAGCTGGGTGGGCACAGTGTTTCCCTGAGTCCTATAAAAAGAAGAGCAAGGGGAATCATTCAATGCACTGTTCTTAGTCCTATTTCATCCCCTTCTCTTGCTTCTCCATAAAAATCCTTTCTGTCCAATTCTTGCAATATTTCATCCTCACTCCAACTCCCTTGCACGACTGCTTTTCATCCTCACTCAGTTTTGTTACCTTCTTTAAGTACAGCTTTAACACTTCCCCTTCATTTTCTTACCTTCTTTGCTTCCACCTCCAGTTCAGAAGTGTCTCATTTTCCTGCCTGCTGACTCCTTAAATCTGCTCCCTTGCTCCTAGCTCTCTTAACCTCCTACCAACCACTCTCTTCCTCCTCACCCTTACCTGTTTCTGGGTCTTTGCATCTATACTTGTTACAAAACAATTATATTCTCTTGCCTTTTTTTTTTTTTCCTTCCTTAATGTGGGCAATGTTGTTCCGTTCCTCTCCTTTAATTTCCTTCTTCTGTGATCACAGAATGGCTTTATTTTCATGTAGGTGTGGACTCTAAAACACCTTTTGAAGATGCAGAGGCAACATTCCTGCTCCCAAAACAACAGTGAGTTCATTTTACTAATGTTCCTCCTACTGAGCTACTTATCACTGCTTAGTAGATGGTGCAAAACTTACATATACAGACATACAGATATATATATAAAAATAAAAGAACTAAAACCAATCTGAGCACAGCCACAGGTATCAATGAACTGAAAAAAGGGGCACGTTATTAGCTATGCAGGGAGAGACTGCCTTAGCTCAATCTAAGTTAAATTTTGCATGGACAGAAGGGAGCATAGTGAGTGAACTGCTGGAGGAAATACTGATTCAGACTAGACCTGGTCAGAAACAGCTCTCTCAAGCTAAAAAAAATTCAGTTTATAAAATAATCTATTCTGACCTGCAATGGGACACATGCAAACCTCCTCAAATGCTTTTTTCTTTGACATGGAAAAATTGGTTCTACTCCTTAATGAAGAGAGAGTTAGAAAGTTCTTCATTAGTGTAATTACTCATTTTGCCTACTCTGGGGAAATCACCCCTTTGCAGCAGAAGTTAATTTTTGCTGTCCTGTTAATATCTGAATGACAACACACCTGAGTTACAGGTAGTTGTTAGTTAAGGCACCTTATTAACTAAGAGAGTTCAACCTATAGAACCTTCCCAACATGATGTTTTTTACTGAAATAGGAGCACCTACAAGGAAAAGTCCCCAGGAAATGGATCCTAAAATAAACACAAAGTGATGAATAGTACATTAAGGAGCTGCACTGAGTTCCAGGCTTCTTATCTAATTCAAAAAGCATACAAGTCTCCTCTTGTGGAGATGGCTTCTTCAACTGCCTCTTGCTGGAAATCTTGGATGAAGAGATCCTAAGAACATTTTTGGGCCTCTGTAGTTCTCAATTTACAAAATAATTGTAAAAAAATTGAGAACACCTCTTCACATTCTCGACTAGTAAAATCCCAACACCACCAATTTGATCTAGTTCAGTGTGTACCGCTCAAAGATTCCACGAAAGCTTACAAATCTTCTCTCTAAAAAAATGTTCTTTCATACAAAATACTCTGAATTCATTTATTCCTTTGACCAGTTTATACCCAGTCTCTCTGCTGAATTTGATACCAGGTTAGAGTGGACATCAGCAAGCTTGGTCAGCACATTGAATTAATAAAAACTTAAATTCTATGAAACAGGGAAAATACCATATTCTTTTTTATTTAATTGCATAGAGTTATTCTATGACTGAGGCCACAAACAGTTACTTTCTCAGTTTCTTATTTTAATTACAAGTTTGTAATTTTCTACACAAGTTTTAGAATCTCTTTCTTGTATGCTGTATTTTTAGAGCTTCATTTACATTGTTCTGCTATATTACAGAACTGTGCATATTATTTGAAAAGCAAAAATGACAATTTATGGAGAGTTTCAATTTTAACTGCATTTTTTTGCTTTTCCTTTTTCTTAATTAGAATGCTTGTTAATTGAGAGTTTTCAAAAGGAGAGCCAAGACATTCTTACAGTATTCAATATCTCCTAACAAACATTTCACTCCATTTATGCATTGAACTTATGAAAACAGCAAAACAGTAATAAGAAAAATATACTTCAGTTTACAGTAAACTGATGTTTTCAGTAAAACATCATTAGAATTACTATGAAAAATACGATAAATAAGTTATTTTGGTGCTCATAGTACCCAGCATAACATATTTGCATCTTAAACACATGGGAAACAATATTTGTAGGGCAGCATAGTGGGTACCCAGTTGCTCTGCACAGTACCTGTATTTCCCAAAGAAAATTTTATTTTAGGTACTCATGCTTACTTTTCTTCATAGCTATTCTTCATTTGTTTCACAGTCACCATGGAATTAGGCAACAGCAGTGGGCAATTTTTAAAAAAAATTCTCAAACTAGATAATTTTCTCAGGAGAAACATGGATTTGGGCTATTTTTTCTGCAGAGCCCAAGAACGTCTGCAGATTAATTTTTCATGAGATCTAGCCTGTACACTACAGCACATGGCAGATTTTGATGCAACATGATAAATACAAAGCTCTGTGCTAAGCACTTGTGAGGTATTAAATGCTTTCTGGAGTCCACATCAGTCTCTCTGCGGGATTGTTTGGAAGCTGACCCAGAGCCAGGTCATTTCAACAGGGATTCCTTGCTGTGAAAACTAAAGGACATTGCACAACATCCTTGTGGATGGATGGATGGATAGACAGACAAATAGATAGATGCACTTGTGTATCTAGACACAGACGTGAGATCTTGACACTGTTATTCCCTGTAAATACAGGACACCAAACTGGTTCTCTGGATTCTATCCTAGGACTTGTTAGATGGAAAGGGCAGTTGCCTGTGCCTTGGCTTTCAGCATGTAAACAAGATACACGATAATTTCTCCTGGTAGCTTGACTACCAGGTTTGAACTCAATTCCATCCTTTGTGGCTTGGGCTGGTTTCTGCTTTATGAAGACCTCATCTATGGGTGCAAGACCTGGAACCCCCAACATTATGCAAGGTGATGCTCAGGCACACGGTGCCTGATCAGAGACAGATGGGCTGCAGAGCCAGGGGCCACTCTTGCCTCCCAGCCGGTTTTTTAAAAAGGCTCTACTTGGACAGGTGAGCCTGACCTCACTGACTGCTTGCAAAGCCTGCTGGTAATTTCATGCTGCTGAGAACTGCATTCTGCAATGACAGCTCATGACACGGTCTGTCAAAATGAAATAGTAAAGAGCCTGCAAACCATTAGGGAAATAGCCTAACAAATATCGCTGGAGGACCATACTAAAGGAGCACTATTAAGAGAGAGGCAGGAAAAACAAACAGCAGGAGACATTTCAATATAAATGTTTCATTTAACAATGTAGTAACTTCCCAGATTTATCTCTCCGATAAACTACCACTGCTCAATTTTTACCCACGTGTGTTGTGTAATAGCTGCTGACATTGATCACGTGCTATGCAGTCCACGAGATTTTGTACCCAGAAGGACCATACTTAAACACTTTCATTCAAATTAAAGGTGTCATCAATGCTGGCCTTTCATGGCTCATCAAGGTTTTGACCTGACCTTACACATAAAGCAGAATAGACCTTTGGAGAGTAAGTCAAGCTTGGAAACGTATAGATCAGTAAATTCTTTACCTAAAAAAACAGATGGGTGCTGGGAAATGCCCAGCATTCTGACAATATTCACACCAGATTATCAGTGTCAGCCTAATCCTGAATGGTCGCCAGCCTTCTACCCCATCATGATGATCACTATTCACTTGAACAGCAGCCTGGCTCAAATGACTGATTTCATGCAGACTGTTAAATACAGAGAGAAAATCTGCTCCAGTGGGAAGCTTTGCTTCATAGCAATGTAAAAGACTAATGTGTTGCCTTGCTTTGACCCAGATGGGATTGCTTACAAGCAAATAGCAAATTCTTGATGTTGGATTAATTTCTTTTTCAATCTCTGATGAGGGAATCCTTCCCGCCACTGCTCCACTACACTTCTTATGGTAAGTTACACATTTTCAAACACTTTGGTTCTTTACTTGCTTGTGTTGCTACTGCAGTATTACATGACTGCTACAAGTGAGAGCTGAATAATTTTTATGCATATTTTTTTCTACCTAAAGATAGTGGCATGAGGCCTGCAGAGATGGCAATCAAACATATCAGGCATGTGATCAAGGCCACTTTACAACACTCATCTTCTCTCACGAATTTCACATTTCCACTCACCCTCTCAATCAATCTGTTGTTATTCTATTTGCCTTATGTTCTAACTCAACATGCCATCACTGTTCAAAATATATCACTTCTACCCTGGCACACTACTTTTGCCTGTCAGCTGTCATGGAGTACTTGTGACCAATCAGTATTTTGCTTTTTCTGCTAGGGACCACTTAAAACATCCTCAATCACTTCCCAAGAGACAAACTTTGTCTCTTGCCAAAGTAAGTCACCACATTAGTTACCTGGGTTTTCGCATGCCATCTATGAGCCTGAATCAGAGTCACAGAGTAGGGTTCACTAAGGGTGAAAATCAGAAGGGTTCTGTATGTGATTACATACATTTCATGTGAACTAAACACCTGACTAAAAGACAGAATTTGATAAAAACACAGTGTTGGTAACATCTCCTGCAGTACTAGTAGTCACCTATTCTAAAACACAACAGTTGGTGCACACAATCCATAGAATATGCTGGATATGGAATCCATAGAATAAGTGTTGTATACAAAATGAGGCATTGCCAACAGCCTTTGTGTCTTGGCTACAAAATCATGTAGGATTAAGGGACCCTTAAGAAACGACCTACTTTAACCTCTTGGTCAAAGCATGGCCAGTTAGAGAAGGTTGCCAAGGCCTTGTTTATATCATTATTTCAAACCAGTGCTCTTAAAGTATTGTCACTCTTCTGCCTCAGTAAAGAAAAGTTAAGTAACAATTCTGTTGTAACTTTGGCTCCTCTTATGGAGGCTTCACAGCACACACAAATGATGCACTGCAAAGCTTCACTGTCATCACAAACATCCTTAATACCAGAAATTTTAGCACTGCCTCTCTTAGGCCTGGATTTCTCTCCTGTATATCATTAACATTTCATACCCTTACAGAAGGAATGCCAGAGCTACTGTCTTGTGGGTCCTATGTTCACTTGCAAGTACAGTCAGCTGCATTATCCAAGGGATAGGAAACTGAGTGATGGCAGGTAATTGGTGTACTACTGAGCTGGGCTCCAGCCAGCTCAGAAGCCTCTCTCCTTGCTCACTGCTCTAGGAGAGTTTATTTGAAGAGGCACCAGAGCACGTCCTGGTGCACATCCAGGAAGGCTGGCACCAACCTGAAGCCAATGAGCCCTGTTGAACTCGGCCAAGCTCTGTTGAGGGGCCGACTCTCCATCTTCCCACTGTGCTCCCCTCAGTCCTGGTTCTGGGAACGCAGCCCAGACCCACCTGAGCAGGCTCTGTGCACTGCCAGGCTTGGTTGGGAAAACAAGCAGCCTGCTTCTGGGCCTCAGTTGGATCTGAAAGCCACTTAACCATATTTGTGTTATGTTGCACCTGCCAGACCCAGACTGGAGGGTAAGCCAATACAAAACCCACCCAGCTGGCTGTGTCCATGGCATTGCTCACACAACAGGGATCCTGTGCCTATGGAAAACAGTGTGCTATTTATAATGGTTTGTTACAGAGCATGTTTGTCCTTAAAGCAATAATGAGTTCACAACTCTAAAAGAAATCAATCTAAATATTCCTAGTTTACATTACCTGATTACAAACATAATAGTGAGCTTTACTCATTTGTCTGAAGTGGAGATGTTGAAGAACATAATGTAGCTCTTTTCTAGTTGCATTAATATTGTGAAATGCACAGAAAGATGCTTTGACCTGTCCAAATTAATATTAACAATGTTTCCCTTTCGATCAAGCACATCTAAATGATGGCTAAGAGTTGACCAGCAAAAGGTAATTGATTTTTCTGACATTTATTTGCTTACACCCAATAACCTCATTCCTCAAAGTAAGTTCATCAGTATGCTGAAAAACAAGGTCTAACTACTGGTATTTGAAAGCTTGAATGGCTGCTGCTTAATCTTATAAAGCTGGAAAAATCTAGAAATAGAAGTATTCTGCCATGAAGGAGAAAGATAAGAATGACTGCCCAGCACAGCAGCAGAGATACAGAGAATTCAATCAGTTACACCCCCCCCACCTTCATTAAACATCAGTTTTCAATTTGCTGTAGCTTCAGCTTATGAAGTGCTTTTCACATTTAAAAGGGGTTAAGTTTAAAGAATAAAATCATTGACATATTTGTACAATTTACTATGCAGCACATCTGTAATACAGTGGCAATGTCCTGCATCACTTGACTATCACTGCTAGGAGAGACTGCACTCACCTGCAACACACTGCACCTGTATTCCAGCACAGACATTAAACAACCCAGTTTGCTCTTTGGAAATATCCTCTTTAGGGCATTCAAGTGTATCCAAAATAGAAATGAGCTCAGATGATTCAAATAGTTAAAATAATGGCAAGCACACTGGCTTTGCCAGGGAGAAAAGCATTGGAAAGCCACAGCATTGCAACCTTTTTACACTATTGGCTGTTTCTTGTCTACCTTTCAAGTTGTGTAAAAATGCCCACAGATATCATAAGAGAGTAACTTTTAAAAATAATTATCGTTTTATGTAGGAAATTAGGCTACAAGCACTGAAAGGCGTGGATCAAACACCTTCAAAAACTTGCTCAGAATGACAAGGAAGAAAATTCATTTGTTGGAAGGTCCAATCTGAGACCTTGTCTTTAACTCAAGTGTAACAGAGATTTATGCACAATTTGGATACCAAATTCCAGGGCCACTTATTTGCTTTTCAGGCAGGTTGTTTAGTTTCACGTCCATCATTCTTTGGACACAGCTATAAGCCTCATTATTCATTTCTAGCAATCAAGGCAGCCTCAAAACCTGATTTTCACAGGTTGTTGCTATGTCTCCCAATGATTTATAGAAAAAATCTCTTTGTATTTATATAATGTGAACGTCTCTCCATGCACATAAGCTTTTCAGCTATTTTTCACTGATAATTTACAAGGTTTTTCCACTTAGCAAGCAGCTAAGGTGTCTTCATTCATCAGTCATAAACAACATGAAACTATTTTACCAGTGATAAATTCTTGACTTTTAGGGATTTTCTTGCAGCAGGTCGGGAACATGGCCAGTATGATACAGCTACAGGAGTGAAGTTACTTGTTAACGTTTATTGACATACATTTTTTGCATAAATACAGACTCCAAAAAGCAACTGGTTAACTTGCAGGCTATAAGGACAAAGTATTCCAACTTAAAATGTTCATTACAAGCCTGTAGTTCAGAAAGTACTGGATAAATCTCAGCAATTTACTCAGTATTTAGCCTAAGTGACTTCATACCCAGAAGTAATTACATTGTGCATGCCCCTCCAGACAGGGATGCTGGGATGCTCTGCATAACAGAGCTGTAACTGAGTTTCTTTCTACCTGAGCCTTGCTAAGTTAAAGTAGCCACAATTTTAGTAGAATCCTTTAGTTGCCTGGAACAAAACACGGTATTGATCTTTTGCCAGAGGAGGATAAGAGTGGTTAGTAACTCACAGGATCACGTCTCTCTTCTCACTCCATTTTGTGGTTTTTGTTCAGCCAAATTTGAAGCCTAAGAATGTCTATCCCTCAACATTTGTAAAGTAAAAATACATGTGACTTTATGAAAATGCAGAAGGTATGTTATCCTCAAATAAAGCCTTTGAATCAACAATTCTAAACACACCCGCACTTGCAAAGTTGTAGAGATTAATTCACATGGCTGTGAATTGATTTATCTCTTACTGATTTGGCTACATTGATTAGTCTGATGCCTTCTTAACTGGCTTAACTTTGGATGTCATTTTTAGTATATGTGCTTACTATACTCCTCTCATTTGATTAAATTACAGCTGTGAATCAATTCTCTCTGCCATGCAACTGAATTTTCAGATATGGTTTCACTTCATTCTATATGAGGTTATTTAGCCTCCCTCCCCTCCGCCCCAGACTGTTTCAATAAATGTGTATTCATTCTACAGGGTTGCAAATAGAAACAGTACTTTATTTTTACTAATTTTAACAGTGAGGCTCAGCTCAGGGGTAAATCTCACTCAGCATCACAGAAGGGATACATTTGCTAACTTACAATATCTTTCCCACTTAACAAGCTTCTCAGCTTCTTTTTGGAATGAAATCCCTGCAAACTGAAGCAAATTTCTCATCAGTGATTCTGGAAACTGGTGGATACTTGACAAGATGTGAATACAAAAACAATGCAGTGGCTTCTCCTCGTGTATATATTTACCCTCAACTCCTCCTTTCCTAGTCCACCTTTTTTGTTGGTGTTGTTTCATACCCCACAGGAAGAAGAATAAAGAGATTTTTACATGTCAACAATTAAAAAACCCCCACACCACTAAAAGAGTCTTGCAATCAAGAGGAACGGTCTTTGTAAAATAGCCCCAAGACTGGTTTTGCACCACAGTCCATATTCACAGTAGAGGATACAGACTCTCATGAATGGGCACATAACATTGTAAGCTATAGTGTAGCTGCAGATGCAGCTCTATTCAGGATAAATGTAACTTTTTGGAATCTCTATACACCCTAAAAACCAACTCTTCCTTTTTCCATAGTCTCAATCGCAGGTTTTAAGCAATTATTTTATAGCATTTTTGAAGTGTAAGACTTTTCTGTAAAATTTTTTATTCAAGATCCAGTAAAAGTGATGAGGGCTGTGCAAAGGAGTGCAGCATAGAGTGCTTTCATTTTATGTGAAACATCCATAAATAGGGAACACTCATGTCCAAGTGATTCATTACTATACAAGGGATGCTTTTTCTCTACTTGAGGAAGAAGAATTAGACAGAAACTAGATGTTAGAGTTATGTACCTGCACACACTGCTGCTTTTGACTGTGACTAATTCAATGAATTCTTCTCACCACTCACTATGTCCATTTCTAGAGTTTTTCTGAGAGAACACTTCCTCTGACTACATCACAACATAATCCCACATGTAAAAGCATTTTTTATATGATGCTCAATAAGTTATATTGATCCTCTATGATTAGCTTCTACATTTGTTTCAAAGAAGGTTTGAACATTTACAGAAAAGGAAACAAAATCCATTGTCTTCTGTTCATCAAGTCTACTATTTTTCTTCTGTAATGTAAGTGTCCCTACTCCACTGTAACTCTAGAGTTTTACATAGATCCCTGCATAATCATTATGGAAATAAGTGGTTTAGAGTTTAAGAAAGGTAGAGTACAAAGGGAGTTACAGAAAGGTGAAAATATTTTACAAGATGTGACTATTACACTATGTAATAGTCAAAAGCCATGAGTTTTAAGGTCTTGACTGAACTTTGCTAAAACCTTCAGCTTTTACTGCAGTGATTCCACATTCTACCTTCTTCCCAAGCACTGTCCCCCACAGCTCTGCAGCTAGAAGCTTCTCCGTGCTGTCAGCCTTTGTTCTGATGGAGCCTGCACCGAGAGCAGCAGAGCACGCACGTATGTTGACAGAGAGGCCTGAGAGTAGCTTCTAAACCCAAAATACATTGCCTTCACATGACCAAAGCTTCCTCAAATTCATTTACAGCCATCTTAGACATAATTATGTCATCCTTTACTTGGGGTTTCTTTGTATGTACACAGCCGTCTGTCACTCTGATCAATGCAGGGAAATATTTCAATACACTTGCAATGCGTGCATTTTCATTGCTCATATTAAATCTAATTTACTATTTTCACAAGCTATCTGGTGCTAATTACAGACACTGGGAATTATGTTAAGCAGGAGTTATTGCTTTATAGAGTACAGTTGGATAGTCAGAAACCAAAATTCTGCTCTGATAGCACAATGCCACTGTATTTACGTTTTTGCTTTAAGAAAACTGTAAAATACCTAACCCCTCTGACCTCAGAACACTTCTCATTATCACAAATTCATACCTAAATATAATTCTTAAGAAAATTAATTGCATTTTAAATGGTATGCCTCTTCTCCCCACACACACCTCCTTCAATTCCCGTCATGTCCTTAGTCTGCACTGAAAGGTCTGAAATAAGTAGGTATTGGGGGGACTCATTAGGATCAATGGTGTCTTTAATGTTTTTTAACTGGCAGGAACCTTCCTGCAGCATTAAAGACAATGTGTAGGCACAGTGTGCTCATGGTGCTTATTTACATCTCATTCTTTCTCTCTGCTCCTGCTGCCCAGAGCCAGGCTCAGTGCTGGCAGGTCTGCTCACTGCATGTGCAGCATGGCAGGGAATGAGCCTGGATCTGGTGGAGTTAAAGGGTTCTGGCAGGGACAGGCCCCTCTGCCACCAACCCCAGAGCCAGGCCCACTAACCCTTGCCCCAGGCTGCAATGTGTGGCTTGGGACACACTGATCTCCATGGCTAAGGACTGCACCGGGGCAACTCTCACAACTGACCATCCTTTGCTTTGGCAAGCATCCTGAGCCATGTTCCCTCCAGGCATCTTGGATTTACCATTCTGAGAGCTCTAACCTTAACCTAAATCCCTTGGAGAGTCCCAGGAGCTCAGCCACATGCCCTGACTGGGGTGAATTATGAGGGGTGAATTTCACTAGCAGCCCCCATGTCTCTGTGCCCTCCCCCTTAAACCACACTCTTAGTACATGACTAAGCTACAGCTTTCTCCTCCTTTGAACAGGAACAGACACTGAGATGTTTTTCCCTGTAGGAGTCCTGGTGCCAAACCATGCAGAAATTCCGGTTGTGTACTTTCACTTTTCCCTGTCTCAGTTAACCAAATTGCTCTTAATCAAGTTAAGCTGTACTATGCTAAGAATATGTTCACAGATACTCAGAAAAATGTTAACTGCACATCTTTACTGCAAACTGGAGCACTCAAACCACCATGACAATCCATGCTCAGGGCAAGTGGCAGCAACAGAACGAGATGTAGACACAGTCCTCAAGGCAGAGACCAAGGAATTAGGATTTCTGAATACACTGTGATGTGAACTTGCTATGTGTTTCAGACAAACTGACAGGCACAATAGCTCTCAGCTCACCCTGGCTGATGTTATGGTGGTTGTGAGCTGTTACAAAAAAAGCTAGAGGAATACTGGCCATGAAGACACCTGAACACAGCTTAAAGAACACAACAGCTCCTACAGTACAGCCATGAGAAAGACAATGTCCTCTGCAAATGCAGTTTGTTCACTTCCAGGGAAGCTGTGGATGCCCCATTCCCAGAGGTGTTCAAGACCAGGCTGGATGGGCTTTGACTAACCTGGTGGAGTGGGAGGTATCCCTGCCCATGGCAGGGGAGTTGTAACTAGGTGATCTTTAATGTCCTTCCAACCCAAACCACTCTATGATTCCATGAACTCAGAGCAAATACTGTCCTCAAGATGATGCCATTCAGGCAACAAATGCTGCTACTTGAGGTGCTGAGCTCTAAAACCTAGAGGAAGAATTAAATCTATTGTAAGCTCCAAAACCTAGAAGAAGAATTAAACCTATTGCAAGCTTTCTGTTTCACCTACATTATGTCCATATTCCACATGAAAAATAAACAGAGCTGGAACAAAGGTGCCATATTACTACATATTTATGATTGCAACAACCTCTTAATGAATTTCCAGTGTTTTCTCTTGTAGCTGCCAGCCTTACACTGTGCTACAGAGCATGTGGATGTGTTTTTACCATCAGATGGATAATCTTCAGGAGCTGCCTTTGCTTTGTTTGTCAGAAGTAATGCTTTGTACATCTCTGCTGGGAATGCTGAGCTGGCTGCTGAATACAGAGCCAAGAGGTCTAGATATCACCTTCTTTCCTTTTAATTATCATCTCACGTGTAAAGGAGACTGTTTTATCTTTCCAAGCACAAGGGTCATATAAATAGTCTTTAGTACAGAAAAGAGCTAGACAGTTTCATGGTTATAATTTAGAATGTAGTTCCACTTCAGTTATTTAGTCTTGAAGCCAAATCGAGCAGAGAAATGTGAGTTTTTATGATATTATCTCTTCCAAAAATATTGTTTTGATCTTATTCAAATCTTTCTTCCTGATAAACCAAAGACACTTTGTTGAGATTAGCATTTTTTTTATAAAAGTGAAAATGAAACATTCCAGCAACTTCCCACACCCGAGATGGAAAGAAATAAGGCCATGTGTTTTCTGTTCACTTTTTTTCCCCTCCCTGAAAGCTATGTTAGTAAAACCAACTCATGAAAAAGTTCAGCTGCAATTTAAGTATCTTCATTTGAACACATGCCATCAATGTTTGAACATAACCTTGATTGATCCTTTTTTTTTGAGATTATATTAATTTGAGTAATTTCACTAGGTAGATGTATTATAGACTTTTCTAAGTCCCTTGACTGAGCATAGCATGACATTCTGATTAAAAGATTAGCACTGTGCTGTATCAGTAGAACACATTTTAAATGGATTAGGAACCAATGACTGGACAGATCTCAAAACAGAGCAAGTTACTATTCAGAGAAATAAGGGGATTTCTTAAACCATGGAACTGCAAAATTGAGCTAAGACTCATAGTCAGAGACTTGCACAGAATTTTTTTGTTGCTCTGCACTTTGAAACAGAAAAAGTTGGAATATGTAAACATATTTGCATCTAGTTCTCATTAAAAACAGCCAGGTGGGTCTTAATACAAGACACTACCTGCATGAAAACACCAGGAAGATGATTCTCTTTTAATGTGCTTCCATACTTTTCTGACAAGGGAGAGAGAGCACCACCACTTCGTGAACACCAGCTGTGACAAGAGTAGAAGCCATCAGAGCTGTCCCAGCATTTCAGCAATGACTACATTTACCATGTCTGCCTCAAATAGGCCTGCTTTATTAAAAGAGCCAGTCTGATCCCATTGTGGTCTCCAGAACTCTGCAAAGACCTTCCTGAAAATGAGCCAAGATGTTCAGGAACAATTCCCAGTTTGGTTCCACCATCACTTGGAACCCTGCAGGTCTAAGCACAATTGTAGCGTGCAAGCTGTTCCTGTTTACACTACTGGCAAATGGGGGGTGATAATTTGCCTGAACACTTACAAGGCAGGGAATTCCTCTGCTCGCACTTCAGAGGGGTAGGTTACAAGACATGTTTTTAAATAACTGATGCATGGCTCTCAGCAAAACTTTGAAATATCATCCCAACTGAAATACCATGTCTCACAACACGGTACTCTCCTGGCCAGCAAAGAAAAACATAAGTCTTAAAATATCCTTCATTAGTCTTCAGAGGGCTGGGGAAAGAAACCCTGGAGTAGCCATGCTTATGAATCTTGATTTGTAAAGAGCTTGGATTAAACAGGGTCAAAGAGGAGGGTTAAAAGAGAGAGATAAAGCAGCCCTCTTGTCTCAGGTGAGGCTGAGTAAGGGAGGAAGGAATCTAGAGCATGTGCCTAAGCGTGACCCTAAAACTCAGAGACCTTTTTGCTGTGTGTGTAATGAGCCTTTAACTAAGTCCTCTTCATTAGATAAGATTCTGAGCACCCCTTTTAAGCAAGTAGCTTGCAATTTGTGAAGGCAGCTTAAAAGTTTTTGGTGTTTAATTGTGAAGAAAATGTCTTAAAAAAATTCTTGGGGGCTGGAAGAACTCTGCTACCTTTGACCCTAAACAGAGAAAAACTTCCTGGCCTTTGAGTGTGTGGGGACATGGGATCACTGTTCCCACAAAACCAGGCATGTTGGTTAGTGACACAGGGGAGGATCTGGAGAACAGCAGAAGTACTTGGCCTTTCCAGCAGCTGGAAATGAGGAAATTGCCACAGACTGCAATCTCCCTCCACTGCATTCCCTCTGTTTTCAAAGGGAGAGAAGAAGAGAGGCCTAAGGTCACCAATACATTTCCCATCTCCTTTTCTACAGGAAGGTGACCAAAGTACATTACACTTCAGTATATTAGAGTATTTTTGCTTGGCAAAATTTGAAATTTACAAAAAAGAGGTGTCTACTTAATTAAAAACAACTAATCCCCTAATAATGCTGCTACCAAAAATTATTTGTCTTTTAGCAAACACATTTTCCTATCCTGATAAAACTTATCAAAATAATGGGGATCTGCGTCTGTCTTCTTCTCTACATGCGTGTGCAGTCAGGTTTATTTACCTCAAGACAATCCACCTTGGTTATCCTTTTGGGTACTATTTTTGTTTTCCCTCCATCATTACTCTTACTGTTTCTGCACAATAGTGTCACTTGTAAGCACACGTCTGCAAAATCAAAAGAATTCTTTGTCTTCTTCATCCTCCCAACCAAGTTTGATTTATCTTAGCACCAGCTATCAAACCTGAAATATAAACATTTTTTCCCTGACACAAGGAATTATCATAAAGTCATAGAATATCCTGAATTGAATGGGACCCACAAAGAATAATAGGATTTATAGCTGTTCTTGGTTAGGGGGAAAAAAATAAAAATAAAATCACAGGATTCACTTCTTAGGTGACTATACCCCATGGATGCAAAAATCACATGACCAAATCCCCTCACCCCAAATATTTAGTTTGCTGACGCATACTGTAAAGTGACTTACATTTGATCATGCAACAGTCTAATGAATCAATCAAAATCAGCCCTTCAGTCCAGGCAGCACAGAGCATAATAATCAAAATTACAAACAGAACTGTTGCATTGATTTTTGTTAATCTAATCTCCCCCTCAGCACCAGCCTATCATTAGATCCTTATACCTCCCCAGCTCCTGCCTGGCAGCGCTGACAGCTGGGGCTGTAGCTGTATTGACAGCATTCTCATTAAACAAAGCCAGCCATTATCAAATGCACTCATCAAAAAATGTGACAACGGCCACTCCCGACTCAAGGATTGTATAACCATAATGCAACTCTCTTTCTGATACTGCCATAAAATTAGTAAATAAGAGCTCTGCATAAAGCAGGGAAATACTTATTAACTTCGTTTTTTGTACCACTTAATATACTGTTGTTTTAATTGTGCTCATTTGTTATATCTCTGCTCTACAGAATGCTGCTAGAGTGGTTTGTAAATCCCATTGTGTCAAAAGACAAACAACTGACTCAGCCTGCAGTGAAGGAATAGGCAACAGAAAATCACTTAATCCCCAGGTGGTTTAGTTCTACCCCACTGACTGTGATAAAGGTGTAGACACAGGAAAGCAGATTTAGTACAAATATCAAAAGCAGAGCTCAAATCCTAGGTCCCAATTGGCCTCTTAGTGTACCTCTGAAATTCAAGGGCTGGGATAAGAAGGCTGCCTCAAACAGTCAACAAGTATTTCCTTCCATGTAAACCATCCCTTTATTAGACTGGGAAAATAGTGACCACAGCATTACTCATAACAGGCTCCTGACACTAAAGGACATACTAAGGTCAAAAAGTGTGCTGAGAGCCTCACCACTCTTTAATTAATGCTCTAATCCAAAAGTAATACATGGAATTCTACCTAACTTGTTATCCCAAAAAAGGAATTCATGTTGCTCGGTTTCCCTTCTGGAGGACCCTCTCTTTCACCATTATCAGGGCTGTAAAGAAATTAACTTCCTTATTTAGTTGCCTAATGTTTAATGATGTGAAAACTCCTACATGTCACTGAGTAAAATGGAGAAGAGGAAAAACTGAGCATCATTCAGGAACACTACTGAAGGGAAGTTCTTTGGCAAAAAGAGACTTTTAATTTAAAAAAAAAAAAACAAAGCAAACAACCAAAACACAACAAACCCAAACAACCAAACAAAAGACCCCGAGATTCAAACTACAACAAAATTGGTTGGTTCCACAAATTATTTGAGCTCTGGTTGCCTTGCATGAAAAATCTACTCTAGCTCTTCAGTCTTGTGCGCTCTATGCTGCACACATAATTAAAGCCTACCATTTTTTATTACAGAGAACAAGTGGCTAGATTTTTACCAGCGATATAAAAATAACATGACATTTGCTTTGGAACGCTAGTAAAAATTTCGTGATCAAATGCAAGGTGTTTTATGGAAGCTTCCTTTCCCTATCATTATCTGTCATTTTCAGTCAAAACACAGCTAATATTGGACATCTGGGAGAAAGGCTGCTTTTGCAGGCTTTGCTTCATGAGCAGAATATGGCAAATAACAGAATATTTTAAAGTTTTTCCCCTTTGTGGTCAGAAATAAAAAGCATAATAAATATGTTAAAAAGGGCTAATGAGCCCCAAGCAGCAAGATCTTCGTCTTTCGAAGACTTTTATGAACCGTAATTATCTAATTACTGTTAATTGGTTGAATGGGATGAGGGAGTACTATGGGTGTAGGAGGGCATGCATTGTGCTACACACTCAGAACTCATCCCGGCACCACTGGGCGTAATGCACAACTTGCTCAGGAAAATCAACAATTTACATGAAAAGTTTTTCAATTGAATTTGCAGTTTTCATCTGTGGTTTAAAAACTATTGCTGATTCTTCATGCCTTGTGCATGCTAAGTTAGAAAAGTTGACTGGCTTCCTTTCTCATACCCATGAGATCTAGAAAAATCCATAGAATATACATTTTTACTCTATTTTTTACAAAAATACCTTCACTCTAAAAATTACACACTGCAGCCCTGAAGTAACCCTGAAGCAATTGATATTTTGCATCCTGAATCCCAGGCACATACCAAAGGGCAAACTCTAATGCAATTTGCCAAAATGGACTCTGTGAACCCATCTTGAAGGCTTAAAAATTTCTGAAAATAGGAGTTTTGGCTCATGGTGGTGCCACTCTGTATTTGTACATATGAGTCGAACTATCTCTAGAACGCTGCTAAATGGTCACCACCAGTGAGGATTGTGGCAGTGCTGTGTCTCAAGGATTAACCCCTCTTCAAGCAGTTTAGTGAGGGTGAAATGATCTGAAAAGTATTGGTTAAGCACAATAATACAGTTTTTTATACTCAACTTTGTGGCAGAACACTTTTGCAGGTATGATTATTAAAATCTCATCTAAGCTCTATGCAACGTGAAGAGCAAAATTATGTGCTTGACTAATTGCTACTTTGATCTAGCAGGAATTCGAATGAGTGGCCATGTGGTGAGGAAGGCTGTGGAGAGTCAGGCTTTTTTTCTCCAGAAATTTAGAACAAAACTAACTCACAACGCTAGACAACTGGAATACCTGACTAATATCTTGATCTTTGGTCAAATGCTTTCCTCTTCTGAGAAAACTGAATGTGAGTATTTTCAGATTTCTGATGCGTTAGGAAAAGAAATGGAAGGGAAAACAAATGGGAGCACCACTATCTGGCACACATCATTACCTGCTCACCCGGGTGGGCAAGGCACAAACTGAGCCTAATAGCCCTCCTTTGTCTTCTAAAACACAGCCCAAGGCCCTAAACACATTACTTACTGTCCAGAAATGGTGTTTCATTAAACAGCCACTTTGCTTATTAACACCTACTGCAGTGACAGTTCTGTGGTGACAGTGCACACACACAGCAGCATCACTGTCACTACAAGATTAACAGGCATGTCAGGGTTTGAAGAGCAGCCCAGATCTGTTGAATCAGGGAAGGATAGACACATCATTGCTGCCTACTCCTCATATCTCAAGTGATTGAGCCAGTAAAGTGCTGTCCCTGAGAGGCTGGAAATGCACTGGTTCCTTCAGTAATAGGTGCCTCTGCCCAGTTAGCAAAATGCTGGCAAGGGGGAACAGACGTCTTTTTTAAAAAAAGATAGCAAAGTATGCTTTGGCATAGAGGAACTCAGTGAGGAGAGTGAGACCTCAGAAATGAGAAGGTAATTTGAATACAGAAGAAATATTGCTGTCTGCACTTACATCACTCTTGTATTTTGCAACCCACTGTAGTTGTGAAAATAGCCACTGCTTTTATTCTGTTTAGCTTCCTAGAAGGACTGAGATTAAGTGCCCTTTGGGAGATCATTTCCACTTAACTACAAAACCACTGCTCTCACTATATTACTATTACTCCACTACTTCATGCTCTACATTTCAGACAAAATGCTATGCCCAAAATAGTTACTCTCATATTTTGTTCTGCAATATTTTTCACCCAAAATTTCTGTTACAGGCTGGCTCTGCTTCCAATGAAAGAAAAATTCCCACATGCAACTGGACCAGAGATGCTAAACAATGTGCTATGGGTCCAGAGCTTCAGCAGTCCTTATCAGAACTTTGAGAGATTCAAACTGTGCATACCCTTCATAGCCTGGGCTTGATCAAACAACTCTGACTCTTCCATGACCAGGAGAGAGGCTATTCCAGGATCCATAAGAGCACACAGCCATCTGTAACTTTTGTTTACCCAGCCTCAGCCTCTTTTAGTACTGGAGTGTAGGAATATCGAGTGATGACTTGGGGATTTTGCTCAGCAACATAATAAACCCCCATCCTTCCAATGTTGTTTAGAAACAGTAACAACAATTTCAAAAGTAGCTTGAATAGCACTTAAATTTGTGTTCCAAACTTTTGCTGTCAGTCTCACACCATAATGGCCCAGCATTCTATAGTGAAGAGCACAGACATACGATTGAAAGCTGTACAAACTGTTCTACTTCCTCCATGTCTTGTAAAAGCTCGGCCTGAATTTTTCAATAAATTGAACACTTGTTCTCATTCTATGTACCAATCTAAACAAATCTGTGAGAATTTCATGATCTTTCTACTCTTTTCTTTGCTATCTTGATGTTGACATCAGATTTATCACAAGAGTTTCTAACCATCCATGATTAATTTTGTAACCAGCACTATAGGACGATCAACAACACATTCTCTTAATTTTACATCTGATCATCTAGCAAACATCATTTTTCCTGAAGTGTTTTCCACAAAGAAATTTAGAAGTAGGAATTAATGTGGTCTTGAATTAATTTCCCTCATCAACCAGATGGTTTAATTACTGGAAATGAAAGAGCCAAGAAGGAAGAGTCCTTGTACCAAATTCAAAAGGCTATAGAATGTAGCATCCCTTGTTTATTTAAGTCTCAGTGAAACTCAGAGCATTAAAACGTGTGGAGAAATTTCACTTAAAATCACAAGACTTTTTCTGCTCTCTTTCAAAGTGAAACCTATTAAATCAAAGAGTCATTTTAAAAATTGGCTGTTTTCTACAGTGTGAATATAATTGAATGTATAGACTTTTTCCAGTGCAAGTTTTAAGTGGGAGAGTAATGATAAAAGATAATGTAAGTATCACTCCAGTGCCCCTTTCCACCTGTGACTCACACTGTTATGTGCTTATGAGCTCCATCTTGATATCCTGGGAAGCCTGCAGGTATTCTTCATAGTTTACACATCTGAAGAGTCAAATTGTGGTTTTATTTTTCTTTTTTTTTAAATTTAAATAAGTTTTTAAATAAGCAAAGGTGTGATGTTTAAGTGTGAAATTAGGATTCTTGACATATCTGTGGACAATATTCTAACCCTTTGTGGTCCACTGAAATCCACCACAGCTGCACAATCTTTTCTGAGTAGCACTGCAAGACTACAACTTACATAAAAGTGTGATAATAAAAATGTAAGTTAAAAATACTACCTGCAACTTTACTTTTTTCATCTAGTGGGTTTGAAATCACAAATGCATATTTGTTTTAATCTCTGTGACTTTCTGGCATGTTAAAGCACAGAAATACAAAAGGATCATAAGTCAACTTGGTTACTATAGCACTGTCTGAATTTCAGTGAATAGACGGATCCAGCTTTGAATTCAGCAGCCTTCTCTACCTTGGCCTCTTGCTTCTTCATATTTGGGTCTTCCTGACTGACCAGATCTTACCTGGACTATGTGGGAAGCATGGCCTCCTGTCCAGTGGCTGCTATGGTGTAACTGCTCTGACAATTGTGTTGTTGTCACTTCTTTGTGTAAAGCAAAAACATTTTCAGTCTTAGTCTCTACATCCCCATTCCTGGATAATGCACCTCAGTGTGCTGGGAGTTTTGATTAACATGTAGAGCTCTGAGACTCTTTACCAAAGGTAGCAGGGCAGAACAGTGTTTTTCAAATTGCATTGCAGGGGGAAGCTCATTAGATCTGCGATAAAGCTAGCTGATCATCAAAGGCAACAGCTCCCATTGGCTTCTGTGGATTGAGTTGTAGCCCTGAATGAGCACAATCTCATTTATTAAGTCCTTTCTCATGGCCTCATAGTATTTCTCTCTGGCTAGTGATTTGCTCTGGTTCTTCTTCTGATATGCTCCTTAGTAGAAACATTCTCACAGAGATACAACATATTACCTTCCCAAATGAAAACATTCTAAAGAACTAATAATTTATGGCCATGACTTGAGAGGAAATGTTTCATGATTCTGAGGTCATTTGCGTTTGGATTAATCTCCAAAAGCTCTCTCTGCTGAACCTTCCTGCACTTACAAAGCTGCCTATAACTTTCACATTATCAAATAGGTTACAGTACTTTGGTTACTTTCAGTAACTGACAGTACTTTTACAGGTTACTTTCACTTTGGGGGTTTACCCTATTTAGAAATAGTAGACATTGCTTAAATCTTTCAGAGTGAAGTTCATCTGGGCATTTCAAGGATCATATATTCAATGAAGTTAAATGTTTCCCCTCAAGTAGCCCTGGAGGAGTAGGCTAAAAGCTTTATTGATATTCAGGAGATTCCTGTTTCTCAGAACCAATATTGCTTTAACTGAGTGTGAAGATTCAACTACTGGGTGCAGGAACAGTGTGACATGGAAATCACCAAAAGAACAAGTCCAAAGTGTAGTAACCAGCAGCACAAATTCCATCTGGAGGCTGGTCCCTGGTGTTGTGCTCCAGAGACTGATGGTGAGGCCAAATTAACATCTCCACTGGTGTTGTGGATGATAGGACAGCAAATACCCTCAGCAAATGTTCAGGAATGTACTGTGAGGAGCAACTCACACAGTGGATGACTGAGGTGCCATTCAAAGAGATCTCAACAGATTAAAGAAATAAGCAAGCAGGAATATAATGGAGTTCAATGGAAAATGCAAAGCCCCACATCTGGGAAGGATTAACCCCAAGCAGCACTGTAGGCTTGACACCAACTGTCTAGAAAGCAGCTTTGCAGAAAAAGACCTGGAGGTCCAGGTGCTCAGCAAGCTGAGCAGAGCCAGTGACACATCTTTGTGGCACTGAAGGCTGAGACCATCCTAGGCTGCATTAGGAAGAGCATTGCCAGCAGGTCAGGGGGATGATCCTTCCCCTCTACTCTGCCTTGGTGAGACACACCTGAGTGCTGTGTCCAGTTCAGGGCTTCCCAATGCAAGGCAGACACGAGCATGTGCCGCAGGGAGCCAAATAAAAGGACACAAAGGTGAAGGGATCAGAGCATCTGGCACATGAGGGGTGGCTGACATTGCTGGACTGATCATCCTGGAGAAGAGAGGGCTCAGGGAAGGTCTCACTCATGTCTATAAATACCCAGGAGAGTAAAGATGATGAAGTCAGACCTTTTTTGGAGCTACCCAATATCAGAAAGAGGTGTAATGGACACATAAAAATACAAGACATGCCATTGAAACAGTAAGGAAAAAACCACTTCTTGACTATGAGAGTGGTCTAACAATGGTGCAGATTTACACCAGGAGCTCTGGAGTCTCCGCCCTTGAGAATGTTCAACACCCAGACACATTGCTGAGTAATCTGCTCCAGCTGACCTTCCTTGAACAGTAGGTTGTGCTAAACCATCTCCAGAGGTTTCTGGTCACCTCTTTTTGTAAACCTATGACACAATTTGTTTTGGTTTCTATCACATTATATTAATAAACACAGTAATTCCTTCTGTTGCAACAAATGTGTTTAATTTAAAAGTGCGAGATTAAAACTATTTATATTCTAATCTCTAAATCATAGTTTTCTTTGCAAAATAGAAGCAACTGAAGATTAGCATGACTCCACAAGTAAAGCATATGTACATCCACACAGACAAAAAAATATTTGCTGCTAAATTTTACTGCGACATGGCATTGCCTGGGTAAAGAGAGAACAGATTCGCTATCTCTGAATGTTAAAGAACAAGGAGAAAAAAAACCCCAAACAGCCAAAATTGTTTTCCTATCCCCTCTCTTTGTGTTCTTTTCCTCTGAAAATGTTAATCCATACACTCATTTTGTGTTCATAACTCCATCCCACTCTCTCTCCTCTAATCTTTTATTTGCTTTCTTTCCTGACAAATCTTTGTTAGGATGTACCTAGGCTGATGGGCAAGAAGCAAATCAGGAAACTTTATCTCTGAGCTCTGTCATTCACTTTAGTTAATTGAAATCTTTCAGGTCTAACAAATCCACTTTTATTTCTCAAACTAGCTAGGAGAGAGTCACAAAAGCATCTTCACACAATAAAAATAAAAGAGCTAAATGCTATTTCTGACAGAATTTGCAATGAACCTTTACAAAAAGAATAAAACTGCAAAGTTTATAGTAGTCTCCAAATATGAATGTGACATATTCTTAGCATGACGAGTACTTACTGCTATTTTGTATCAATGCATTGCCCTGGAGAGATGGAACCCTCATTTATTATGCTGGGAAGGCGGAGCTAAACCTCACACCTTCCATGGCAATAGACAGTTTTCACTACAGCAATATCCTTCTGTCACAAAGCAGCTTTCTACTTCACTGCAAGGTTCTCTGAATTTGCACTTATGTCTCTCTTCGAATATCTAGTTTACAAAGGTTCTCACAGAACTTCATCCTTGGCACATCATCTTTTTAGCAGAAAAACTTCTAAGCTTTGGCTGCTCTGGTCTACCTCCTGTTGGAGATGTGGAAATGTGGGATGTCCACAATAAAAAGAGGTATAAAATTGCCATGCTGAAATTCAAACTTTCACCCACTTATTTCAAATTTCTTCCTGACCAAACACTTCTGTGAAAGAAACTGGAATCTTTGCTCAGATAAAAAGAAGTAATTTTTTTAAAGTTAATGCTATAAAGCTTGAAGCTTTATGAGATTCAGGTTGCTGAAGCAACTAATAACCAGTCAACCAGAAAAACATAACCAACCTCTGGCATGCAACAGGCAATGGTTGCCACTTTGAAGTAACTCAGAGCTCAGGTATTCACTAGTCTTACCACACTGCTCTTTCCTCTCCTCCAACAGAACAGCTTTTGGGTGCCTTCTCTTTTCTTCCAGGTTTTTTCTTCCACAGGGGAAAGAAAAGGATTTCTCCTTTGCTAGAAGAGCTCTGTCGATGAAATTGTACTTTTTTTCTCAACTTTCAGCTTTCTACCAAATGAAAGAAACTGAGCTTCCCATTGACCAAGTGGACAAAGAATAGGATACTAACAATTTTACTGTAGTTAACTAACGACAAACAAGTGAGATTTAACCTGTTCTTATCCATGGCAATAAGCAGCATTCACTAATTTTTTTCCTCTGCTGAGGAGTGCTATTGTAAAAAGTCTTGTACTTGGACTTCTGCACTTACGGCTTTTTCAGCCTCTGACTTTCTTCTAATCACTTTGCTACCAACTATTAAAATTCTGAGCGTCATAAGGTCTGAAAGTTTCTGTCCTAGGCTTCCTACAATTGTATAAGCCCCAAGTTTCTTTTTCTAAAAAAATGCAAATTTAGTTGCAGAGAGAACTTTGAAAAAATAACTTGAAAAAATCTAAAAGAATAATTAGAAAAGCGTGTCACAAGGGAGTTTCTTTAAAATCACTATTTTTAAGCAAGTCTCAGCATTTTGAATGTCTGGCTTTAACAATATTGCTTAGCTGTACAGCATAAGAAAATTGTATTTCTGTAGGACCAACTCAATAGTTCATGTTTCAACACACCTTAATAATTAACTAGCACAGTTTGGGAACATAGGTCAGCCAGGCTTCTAATTTCTTTTGAGCAAAAAATAATGTATATGAGGTTGTGATATGCCTAATATAAAAACAAAGTCTCGTCCCTATGCAGCAGTTATTTCAGCAAGTTTTTGGCTGAAGCAGCAGGAATCTGTGTGACTGCTGAACATGCACACGCACCCATTTAAGAGTGCAGAATTCCCTTCATGCCCGCCCCTTCGGGTGCAGACCACGAAGGAAGGCACAGCTTTGGCGCTGGCTGCAGCTCTGGGCGCTGCTCGTGGTGCTGAAAAGAGATTCCCAGGGCATGGGTACCGGCCCGAGCTGTACTTGCAACCTCAAATTGTACCTGCAGGTTACATTTGAATGACATCAAACGGCCTTTTAAACGCATTTGGTCAAGAGACAACTGTTCCATGACACAAGTTTGCTGATCGAAAACTTATCGATGTATATTCATGGAACATCCTTGGATGACTCCATGCTATAGCAACTTTTTGTCCTAATAAATAGACAAAGGGTTTCTTTTTCTCATAGATGACTGGCTGAATAATGTGACTACCTGAACACATACAAGTACTATCAAGATCATGGACTTTTTGCATACCTAAGAACCAAGTGACAGTTTTCTGACACCATTGATGGTATTTTAGTTCAGTTCCTGCAATCTTTATAAGTGTAGAGCACCAATCAGCTTGCTGAATGAGGGGTTCTGGTTTCTGAGCCTTTTCAGCACTATGCAAGAAAAGAATTGCAAACAATTTGAAGCTTCTTTTTTGGTTGGTTGTTTACAAAACGATGTTGTGTTCTTCTCTGTTAGGAGAACTGTCAAGTAAACTGGAACAATGCAAGAGTTCAGAATCTTAGTAACACTATCATGAACAGAGTCTCAAAACATTTCTGCAAAACTGCATACCTAAAAATAAAAAAGCTGATACAAATATTTTATTAAAAGGAGTTGCTCCTTTAAACATCAGGCATGTCTACAGATAAAGGTGTATACAGCTCTTAGAAATACAAATATCAGAATTTCATATGGTCCTTGGGGAGAGAAAGCTCATTAAAAAACCACTCCCTCTGAGCATGCTGTCTATTGCTTTATCTGCCCCAACATTCACTGAGCTTCAATTGAAATAGCATTTCTGTTCACAGAGGGGGTCTCTTATTAAGTTCCCTCTTGTCAGAGCATCTTTGTGAGAAGATGGGAATCAGAAGCCCAGTGGGAACTCACTGACTCCCACTGGTGGTTTTACTACCTTTTTTGGCTTGGTTTTTTTCAAGAACAATATTCAAAATTGAGTTCTTCCCTGTGCAACATCAAGCCCTAGGCAGATGAGGTCCATCTGTCAGAGTCCAAGCCATCCTCTATCAGCAGGCATATTGGAGCTGACAAGAGGGTCAAGGCTCATGGGCAAAGTACTGCTCACTGAGGGAATGTGGCTTGGAATTTGCAGGCACACTTAAGGAAAAGTTCTGGTGTCAAAGACTTGTGTTGCTGTCCCTGTGGGAAACAAGCCAAACTAATGAGGAAAAATATTGAAAGATATTCCATTCTCCAGGCTCTCCTATGCATCCAGTTTTCTCTATTTCAGCTTATTAGTCTTCATTCTGTGTCTCCTGCAGCAGCCTTTGTCAGCACATGAATAATTAATGTTAACAGTCTCATCAACTTCAGGACATAGTGCAAGACTCATTGAGCAAATGTTGGTTGGGCTTGTCCTGCCTCATGAAGCCTTTTCTTTCACGTAAGAGATCCCACAGAAGAAAAGATGTGTTCTCCTTCTTTGGTGTTCCTTGAATAGGCAAATGTACCAAGAAGAATTATGTGTGGTATCTCCTGGTATATAGATGTGGCCAGATTTTCTAATAAATGTTAACATTCAGTGAATATCTAACACACTTTTTTAGAAAAAAAAGATGGTTTTACTTTAATCTCTTTAAATCCAGCCAGAAGATAATTTTTGTTGTTTTAGCATCACATGATCTTATAATATCATGGTTACGTTGCGTTACCCGTGATTACTTCATAAATTTTAAACAAAAAATAAAAAAAGGCAGTGGAACTGTTTCGGTCACAAACTGTTTCTTACACGCTTCCCAGATGGGTTTGTCCACTGAAGGTGTCAGCACAAAACAGATGAGCAAGGAGAGCCTAAGAGATCTGTTATGGCTCACTGCTCCTGCGAGTAGTGATATAACCTCTCACCCGTATTGCCCTGTATTTTTTCTACTTTTTAATCCCTTCTTAAACCCATAATGGGAAATTTGAGTTACAATGAGTCTTCCCCTTTTTGCTGTGACTATAAATGAGACACGGATAAAGCAAGCACCAAATTCTACCTTTGATAAACAGATTGCCAAGTTAAGCTGCAAGACGCACATACTACAAATAAAAGAGGTTCAGTGAGATGCATCTGGTTTTTAAATCACAGCATGCTTTCCTCCATGGTGGAATACAATTGTGGTAAGCATGAACACCTGAGGTTCCATTTAAGATCCATTTTATGAAAATGTGAGAAATTGTTGAATACTACTACAGTTGAATAAAATGCCATATCGTTAGCCAAACCACTGCAAATTTTGCCCAATTATCTTATTAGGGAAAAAAAAAATCAAAATAGAGCATCAGGAGTTTCTAAGAGTCTGACTCACATAAAATAACCCCTCAATAGAAATCTCTTCTTAAATCTGCCAAGAAACAGTAAAGTCACTCTTGAGCACAATGAGAATGCACAAATAATAAATTGCCCAAGTCTCCAGAATCTGAAAATGCAAGTAATTTAATTTAAAACACACAGATGTTTTAGAACAAATATAATATGAATCTATTTATGAAATGTACTTAATATGATTGTATCTTCATTTTTTAATTTTAGCATAAGCATAACAACATGACCTCTAGGTGTTAGAACCCCATTAAAAATGTTTGAAAAAGTTGAGTGTTTTAAAAGCAATCTGTACTACTAGCAGTGCTTTTTAAGTATGAGTACCTCCTTCACTGTTGAGTGGATCAAGAAAATCTCTGATGCTAATTTGAAATGGGTCTAAACTCAGAGAAAAATACCAAAACAATCTGATCAGACGGCTATTGGTTGTAGTAAAAAGGAGTAAATTCAGCAGAACTGGAGGAAGCAGCACATTAGGACTGGTTTTTGAATAAACTGGATCATACCTTGCAGTAAGACACAAAAACATCAGCCTGGGCATGTGCTTCAACCTGCTCCTGAGCTTTAGACCTTAGTCAGGGTCTTTGTTTGAATGTTGTGAGCATTCAGGCAGGGGAAGGAAGAAGGAGACAGAGCCAGCCAGCTGCAGGGCAGCATCGCTGTGTGAAACAGCCTCACGCTCCTGCAACAGCTCCCAGAGGTGTTTGGCTTGTCAGTGTCCCCCGAACAGAACAACAACCCAAGCTCCCACTTCTCAGTGTGCTATGATTCACTTACTGACAGTCTGCTCTCCAACCTTGACAAGTGTTTTCCTGGTTTGAATTGCTTCTTTCCTCCATCCCAGTACATAAATAAAAACCCAGCCCATTGTACAACACTCCTCACATTTTGGTGACTTGCTTTTCTGGTATGTTTTAATTGAGTAAACTTGAACTGACTTACACGTAAGAAAAAAAAAAAAAAAGGAGGGGCAGACCAGCAAATATATTGAAATTCACTTTGCCTGCTTAGTATATAATGAACGATGGCAGCATTGGCTTTAAGGACATAATTATTTTCATAGTCCATAAGAGTGAATATTTACTGGAGACACTTAGAAGAATTTCTTTGCATGAGTGAACTAATAAATTTTAATGAAGACAAGTGTGATATTTGGGGTTATACAATTAAAAGCAAACATATAGCATATTTAGCAAATTGAAAACCTACTAGATGTGAGTATAAAATACACATTTGTTTTGCAGTATTTTGTCATTTTTAAGAACTATGCATTCCCATCTATTTTTAATTAAAGTTCTAAACTTTTTTCTAGGTTTAATACCAGTACCCATAGCACCAAAAACGTAGATACTACAAATATGAAACAATTTATTAAATAGCCTAAATAAACTGCAATTTAGAAACAAGCTCAAGCCTTGTCCAGAAAAAAAACATCAACACAAAACCAAACCCCAATTACCCACAATCTAATGTCCCATTAAACAGGAGGCAGCACTGAAAGTTAAAATAAAATAACTTCAAAGCAGGGGGGCAAGAGGAATGGTGGCTTGTGGACTCGGCCATGAAAATGAAGTGGCTGTTTTATATTTTAAATGTAATAACTAAAATCTGTGGTCATACTTTCAGCTGTTTGCATCTGCTTGTAGGAGATACGAGATATATCTTTATTTCTTGTTGCTACTTATGAAACCCACTGCACTGTGATCTAGTGAACTCTGCCAGTCTCACATGGTGACTTTGAAAATGTCTTAGCAAACAGATGACTCTCCACTCTGACTCTTAGAACAACATGTTTGCTTTAACACTCCTGCAAACACACAGGCCCTGATAACTAATAAAATGAGTCTTAAAAAGGTCTTAAAACAGAGAATGTTGGCACCACACTGGTCCTGTAGCTCCTCTTGTTTTTTTCCCACAGCAGTCAAGCACAGAGTATAATACCCATCTTCAATATACAGATGGTTTCTGCAGCCCAGCAGACCCTTTACCAGCCCAAAGAGGCCCCACAATCTGCAGTTATTTCCCTTTCATTTCCCACCATTACAAAGTAAGTGCCAGACTGTCAAGAGTTCCTCTCTAAGAAGAGGATTTTCCTCTGAAATCCCATTTATTTAGATAAGCAGTAAAAGTGACATGGCAGCAGAAAGAAAAGAAAAATGATGCTAATTGGGCATGTGGAAAAACCTCCATGCTGAGAACCAGGACTTCATTATCCCAGAGCACTTTTTGAGTGTCAAAAGATAGTGTGCAATATTAAACACAACATGATGACAGTCCAGGCAGGTCTGGGAGAAAGGCAGAAGAATTGCCAAGTAGGGAATAGCACAGTTAGACAAATCCAGAGCAGACGGATAATACAAACAGCAAAAGGAAGATATAGAAAGAAAAATTAGACATAGAAAGAAAATACTGCACCACCCTAATTCTATACAAGTGCAAACCTCCTGTCTGTGCCCTGTCAGAACACTTGGAGAATTCCAGTACAAATTTCCTAAAACACTGGTATAAACGTTGCCATTTACCCCCTATATTAAACTCTCTCATGTTAACTCTCTTACTTCTGCAAGTCCACATATACCTGCTCCAGTCTGGGAGATATACAGTCATCTCAGGAGAAATCTCTACTCTCATTTAATTCAGCAAGGTTATCAATAATTCTAAAGTCCTGTGTGTTAATTTTGCATGGAATTGAAAGTGTTTCCAAGTCAGGCATGTGGGGCTTTAAGCAGTTTGCCTGAAATCATTCAACGTTTCCTCAGGAGAAGTCAGTCAAGCAATGTTGATTTTGGGCTTGTACTTTGTGCAAAGTAATAAGCAAAATGCTTCAAACCCCATGTAACAGCACGGCTGTTGTGGGTTGTACATTGTGATATTTTTCATAAACTACCAATTGTGTCTGCCCAGATAATGCTAAGCCCCGTATGCTCTTTTTTGGCAAGCCAACTGCATTCAACCTACCAGATTAATGACACTTATAAATAAATAAAAGCCTACAATTTACTGTTAATAGAAGACCAGCTGGCATCCTACAGTGGAGTTGAAGGTGCAGCATGCACTGACAGAGATTGGTGAAAGGTTGCTGACTCATTTTTCATTTATTTTATGGGTGTTTTTCAGCACAAGGAGCTTTCAAGCTATGATGCAGCTATCTCTGTCTGAGTTCTATCTCAGCCTCATAACAGAAATCAGTAATTAAAGTTTAATATGCAGCACTGAGACTGTCTGCATCTCTCAAGGGGTAACAAGAAGGAAATTAGCAAAGAGCGATGCAAGTTTGCTAGAAGGATTTGATAGCCAATTCTAAATTCATCTGCTTTGATTGGAAAATGGAAAATGCAGTTCTGGGGCATTTGTGTATTGTGTGTTTCCTGCAAGTTTTGCGTCTAAATAAACACTGGCAAACTTTGAACTAGCCCCATGTAAACCCCTGCAACTGCCATGGATTTGTGCTGCAGAAGCTCCCTAATCTATCCTGGTAACCCAAACTCCCCCAGCATAAAACACTGTCACGCAGTGCCGGGCGGAAGGAGAGCAGGCAGACAACCGAAATTAGATGCTGATGAGATGCCAAGAGAAGATTGCTTCTAATGCTGTGCCACACCAGCAACTGAATAAGATGAAGCCGTTTTAGCTGAAACAAGAATCAGCTTGTATCACCTTTGGTTGGTTGTGCGAGAGAAAGGGTTTTTTGAAAGGTTATTCAAAAGGTTCAAGTGTTTTGAAAGGCTGTAAGCTTCTAGAAAGCTCATAAGTTTCAAGAATACTTTACCACTCTGAGTTCTCATTCAGCGCAAGTGAAGGCAGTTCCTTACCTGAATTATTTATGCTTTGCACTCCCACCAAGCCATCTTTCTTTATGCAAACCAAGCAATGCCAGCAAATTCCCTCTGTGCCCGAGATGACTCCTTCCCACATTTTCCAGTGCTCTCAGTTTGCAGAGAGTAACCAAAGGGAATTATTTCTGCATCCTGGGTTATAGAATAGGCATTTCAGAGACATATTTCACAGAAGATTTTCTGGCCTGGTTAGCAAAAGTATAGAAAGGCTTGTTTAGCCTTCCATTTCTTCTAGTTCAGCCTTTATTACAACTCTCTGCCATGCATGGCTGCAAGTGGCCATTTACTAGCAAAAGCCTTCCATGTATAATTTCAAAATCAGCTTTTTGGCATGACATCTAAGGGAGGTAGCATAGGATCTTTAGGCTGGAAGCTCTTTCACAGAGTTTTCTTCTCTGCAAGGAGAAGGTTTACATAAAAGATTTCTGTTCCCTGCTTCCCTGTATTTCAGGAAAGAATGAAATCCAGCTATATTGATTTCAAGCATGCAATGAGACTTGGAATATGGAGCAAAAAGCTGCATTAAAAGAGTGCAAGACAGATTCAAGACACAGGACTGATGTGCAGTGTCCAGCAGTCCAGCAGGCATTGGTCTGTCCTGCATCAGCTTCTGGAAAAGAAACTTTCCTACTGTTGGCCAGACCAGTAGTTGAAAGACTGCCTGGTTTGGAAAGGGGCCTGTACTTGTTGAGATGCAGACCCCTGGCTATGAGGAGACAACTGCTAGTTGGAGTCAAGTAGCTAAAATAAAGAAGTGTCAGGTGTCAGCTGCTAATCTGAGCAAATCAATGTCATTTTGATTAGTGCAATGGGAATTTGAAGAAAAATTGCCAGGTCAACAAATTCACTTTTCTTTTGAAAGTCCCCATGTGTACAAGCTTATGTAAGCTTAATTGAAGTGAACGAAGTGCAACTTTTAAAAAACAATTTAAGTGCCTTTTATAAGAGTCTAATTAATGATTATAGTCACCAGGGCAAGTTTTCAACAAAATCAGCGCAAGACAGAGAGGCTTACGCCTTTGTTTAGAGTTATGGAAAACAAGTAAGAATCCAGAGAGAAAGTTTCTTTTTTCATTTGAGACATGCAATTTCTAATGAATATAGCAGTTTGGACTCTAATAGGGTCACTAATTTTCATTTCAAATATGAAAGATTTATGTCAACATTATTAAGATTAAACATTCCAGAGAAGTAGAGGAACAAGATTTTTTTTTTTAATAAGGATAAAAGCATGCTGGTTTTCTTTTCCTTTTTCTGGGAAATGTTTCACTTTTTCCAAAGTATGCTGTCTGTAATACAGTTTGATACAAAGGAAGGAAGAGAGAGGAACAGGATAAAATTTAAAGGCAGAGGACATTTCTCCAGTGAAGGACTCCTGTAAAAATTGTCAAAACTCCAATAAAATTTAAAAGAAGTAATTTTCTTCCAAACCCATGACTTATTTTGATGGAGAAGGTGCTGCCTACCTTCAGAAGCAAAGAGCAAGGAAGACATCACACTGATGTGATTCCATTTGTCTAAGCACATCAGCCCATGTATCTAATCAGTGAAACTCAAATGCTCCTATAGTGCTTGCTCAAGGAAAAAAATCTTCCCCTACTGCACCAGGTTCCAGGATTGTCCAGAGGCCCTGAAAATCCTCAATGATATCTTTAAAGCATCAAGAGCCATGATGGCAGCAGTAAATAATAAACACATGAGCGTTCCAAAAGACAAGCTTAGCTTATCTTCTCTCCAGACTTTTGTATCTCCCCCATCTCACTGGTGGGATTTTACTAATTTTTACTGCATATCCTCCACTTTAACTCTGCAGTACAGAGCATGGATCAACACTGTCATTCATATAGCTAGAGGAAAAAGTCAGGAAATTGTGGTTTCTTTCCCCCCTTGGGGCTTCAATTGACAGGAACACATTTGGACACTTCCTTCTACTCTCAAATTCTTCACCTTCCCTCTTATAGCTGCATAATAGTTTTTAATCTAACTCCATTAACTTGATATAAGAAAAGGTTTGCATAACATTGCTCTTTCATTGTCTAAATGCTCTAACAATGATAGCATGATGCATTGCTAAGCTCTTGTGTGTTTGCAAGCTGGCAGAGTTAAGTGGCACCTTGAGGGGGATGGCAAGCTCCACCAAGCCAGCCTGGGTACCCAGTGGTCTGGCATGTGTTCTGCATGCAGCTGGCAGACATGTTTCATAGCTTTCTGTCTAAATATTTGGATCCCTCAAATTAATTTTTCTTCCCCCACCTCACCAGCTTAACACAATATTTTTAATAGATAATGCACCAGAACTGATTTCTGATGTGCATTTGCTTCTTATAAGTAATTTTGTTTAAAAATATTAGCCTATAAAATAACTATTGTCATTGCTCTGAGAACCCCGCTAATCATTACACAGATTTATTTACACTGTGAGCCTTCAAGCTACTGTAATTGTCTCATTCTCCACATTTGTATCAGGGCACCACTGAAGGCAATAAAAGAATATGCAATAAGTGGTCTTTTCCAGAGCCTTTTTGCTTGTATTGTCAAATTTGTATTGTCAAAATATTACTGTGTCTATGAGGGAGTAATTTTGTTGCTACCTGATTCAAGGACTACTTTATAAAGGTGAAAAACTTCACATCCAGAAGAGTTCAGTAAGGGTGCAGACACACTATTTAAACAGCAACATTATAATGATCCAAAGCTTGCCATTTCATATTTTTACTTAATGTTTGTCGATATAAGCTAGAAAAAAGTAGTGTAAAGTTGTTTTGTAATGAGCAAGATCACCCTTTGTGTTTATAGCTGATCAATAGCAACTTGAGATGAGAACTGTGATGCAAAACCTGTCTTGTTTCCTGCTAATTTAATAGGGGATAAGGACGGGCTGTACCACTGCCACACACTGAAAAAATAAGCTTGATGCTATTATTAATAGTGTTTGAAATAGAACCCTGAAAGTTTATTCTGAAATTTTGCTTAAGTAAAGCTGAAGTTACAACATAAAGTAATCTGAAACTGATAAAAGGACATACATCATTAAAAAAAAAAAAAAAGGAAAAAAAGAAAAAAAAGGTTCTTCTTTCATTCAAGACTGAGCACAAATGTAATTCCACATTGCTTGGGAAGCTTTGTCTTGTTGTTAGACTCTCATGGCAAAAAGCTCTTCATGTGTCCACCAGTAGCTGAACACACGTGCAGAACCAAATTCTCTCCCGTTTACAGCATTTCCTTGCAGGCATCCAACATGCATCAGGCCAAAATAATCTGGTCATGTTATGAAAATGCAGAGCCATCAGCAAGCCAGATCATGCAAGAGAGCCTGACCCACTGCCACTAATGTTGTGTTGCCCATGGACAGCTCTGATGCAGCATCGTTACGCTGCTGCCTAATTGCTTCCCCCTGCAGTGACGCGTGGGTCCTTCTAGAAAAGCCACCAGCACTGCTCCTACAGGAGACTGGCTGAATTCTGCACAGAACTGAAAGTCAGGTTCATTGCCTAATAAAACAAAAAGCTTAGTCTCAGAGCGGGAAAAAGCCTTTTCTGCACAACCATGGAAATAAAGCCTTTGCAAGCCTCCTGCTGCCGGGCACCATTTTGTGGAGATGGCAACATCTGAGGCACTGGAATAGCGAGGGCCTGGCAGGACGGCTGACAATGAGCCACCATACTGTGGGTGTCAGGAGCCTCACGTCAGCAAAACAGCATTCACCAGCTGGAGGCCCACAAGTGCCAGTTTTAATTATAAACTTTATTTTCAAATAGAGTTCACAGTTTGTACAGGGTACGCTTCATGCCATCAGAGCATTTGAGCACTGCACCAGCCAAATTGGTGGCTTGCTATTTTCTTAGCAATAGAACTGTAGACCTAAAATACTTGTGTTCATTCAGAAGAACAATAATCTTTTGCAGTCAGTTCGTCAAGGATCATGTTTGTCCAGATGTACAAGTAAAATACCTAATGATTTCTGTACACAGAACTATTATCCTCTGCTCTACTTTCACCTTGAGACTCATGATTATTCCTTTTATATTTTTATTTCCTACGAAGTCAGTGTTCTTAGCTCTACAAATTTAGTACATGTACGTTCACCTAAAAGTTGATTTAAATGTTTATTTTGGGTTTGCCAAGGAGATCGTTGCTCAGTTTTGCATACCTTGATTTCATTGTACTCATGCCACAACTCAGGAGGCAGAAAATATGCACATGAAAAGAATTGGTCAATCAGTTTGTGATTTCACCCGTGCTTTCCAATGTTCATTTGGCACCAGTGTAACATTTCACAAAAAGTCTAGACTTCATTCTTCATTCTTTTGTTTTATAACCATCCCTCTTTTTCCAACCATTGCTGTAGTACATTTAATTAAGGGCTCCATTCTAAATTTTCTGTATTAACATTACGAAGATTTTAAAATGTTCATTTCTTCATATACTTACAGAGAGTCTTATGTGTCTATATACCTACATATGCATATGTACATAACATTACCATAAATTCTTTTGAATCATCATGGTATCATGATAATAGGACTTTAGAAACAACAAATATGAGTTTAAAAGGTATTATTTTTCCAGTGTATTCCAAAAAATTCTGATCCACCAGAAAAATATAGGACCAATTTTTGTTATCACAAATTTTATCCATTCCTCCTTGATAGTCTAAGCTAGTTTGAAACAGCATGTAAAAAGGTTTCAGGTAAGGAATTCTCCTGACACAAGCTGTTTCATAATACTTTTAGAAACTAGGATCTGATGTAAAAAATGATGCACCCAGTTTATTCCATACACTGAAAAATGATGCAATGTTGATTACCTATGGTGAACAGATCTCATGCATTAATTAACTGCTTCTTAAACTGTCCATTTAGATTAATGGAGAAAATTCCACTAGAGATGAAAACTGTCTCACTACCAAATAAAGCATCTGAGTGACAGACTGGTAATCTGCATTAAAAAAAAATGGAGGAGATATGAATGAAAGGACAGAGACATATCAGATATATGCTGTCAAAAATCTCTTCTAGAACTTGCTTCACTTAATTCCTTTATAACACACTGACAGGGATGATGTATCATTTAGTACTTTAAAAGATTCTCCAGTAAGCCAGAAAAGCAATGAGCGGCTCTGAGTGACCCTGGCACCCAGAATAATTATGATTATCTGCACTATTTAGCCTGAAAGGAATCGGACAGTGTTCATGGTCTGTTAGTTCAGCTATGATGTTTGATAATCTATACACACAAGTCATTGGAGGTCACTCAACCTTAGAGTACTTCAAGCACACTTAGTTAGCCTTCACTGAATGGTAAAGTGCAAGTGCCCCATTTCTATTGCTATGACACTATTGAAAGACTGGAACTGCTGAAGGATGAAAATAATTTCATTTTATGTCTGCTATGTAGAAAGATTTGAATACACTCAGTTGTTTGGTTGGACTGTAAATATGAAAAGCCTGCTAGGATGTCGAGAGAAGTGAAAACCAAGCAGATGGAAAATGAAGCTGAAGAAAATTAAGCTGATTCTGTGCAACTGGTTAGAAGTGTTACCAGAATCTTACCCTTCACCCAAACACAGACAAAATCCCCAGCAGTAGACATTCTTTAGATACAAGTTAGCCTGAATTGAATAATAAAAGCATAACAATTGTTCTGTATATGTGTTTTCTAAAAAATAAGTACAAAATTATTATTATGCATGATTAATGTTTTTTATATTAATTGAAGTCACATTGGAATTTTACCAACATATTAGAATTTGAAGAGGTGTTATTAAAAGCAAGTGCAATATAAAAAATGGACCACCAAACCACTAGCTTATGTTTAAACATAAAACCATTTAAATTTTAAAAACAAAGTGGGTTCACTATCTCTGTAGACCTGCTCCAAGGACTTTTGGCTTCAAGGGGAGCAGCCATGGAATCATCACATAGGACCAAAAAAAATAGGTATGTCAAAAGAGGTCCTTTCCAATGAAAAAGTGCTATTGAATAGATCTATGCTCACTGAAAACTGTGATACATTTTCTGGCCACTTTGGGGAGCAGATCCACTTGATCTTTCAGAGATAATGCCTTTTTCACTGCTTCATGTGTGCAGAAAGTGTCAGATGGAGTGGACACAATATTTTTCCAAGACCAATTTTACATTCTAGATTTAAAAAAATACAATTCAGAGCAAAAGTTAAAAGATTACATATATGTATCCAGCTGCCACGGTGCCAAAGTTTTCCAACTTTTCCAGAAATCAATATTCTCATACTGATACAAAACTAAGAGTGAGGAGACTTAGCCCTCAGTATCGATTCAAGACATCTCTATGACTCGACCATGTTTGTAAAGCAAAAAACTTCCCAATATAGAATCTCTTTACAAGTGCATTATAGCCCTTTAGGACAGTGTATTCTGTGATAGTCTTTGTTGTTGCAAATTCTGCTTCTATGGCAAAACCCCCCCCCCCAAACAAACAAAACTAAAGCCCCAAAACCATAGTAGAAAAGCTGCAGACTGTGTGTGATTCTGTGAGACCTCCCTAACTCCCTGGGTACTTTTCTGATGCTGCAATTTCTTCTTTGCAATTCATCTTTACTATGTATACAACGGCCACCTCCCAATTTTTTTCACCCTCACAAGCTGCACGAACCAACGCTGAGAGGAGAACAAGGCTCTTCATACCCCTCATGGGTCATCTCTCACTGCCTTGCTTACCAAGAGGAAACTACTGAGCCCAAGCCAGGCACAGCAAAAATTTCACAAAACCTCATTCTGAGTAAGCTGGAAGTGCCTCTAAGAAAAGTCTGAAGATGCTTTTCCTTCTCCCCAAGACTTTAAACCAGCAGCAGTTTGATATGGCTTTGTTTTATGTTTCCTCGCCACCACCCTTCATACGTTATGTTTGTAAGAATCTCAGCCTTAGGACAAAAGCCTGAGCAAACTTTTTTTTTTTAAATTTGCTTCCTGAAATACCCTCATTCTCAATACTTGTTGTAAAATTATTACTTATAAATAACCAAACTAAACACACACACGGTTCTGCTGAAGCTTTATGGTGGCATGATTGTGTATTTAAATCAGAGGCTGAAAAAAGATCAATACACAATTATTTTAAAATACATCTATGTTATTCTGTTTTTCTTTGGATTTCTCTATTAATCTTGAATTAATTTTCTTTTTGCAATAGTTATAATGCCATTATTGGGTTTTGTATCTGAAATACTTTAAAATAGAAAGATCACCGAGTATTTTAATATATTATAAGGGAATCTATATCCAGGTAACAGATCAAAGCTGTATATTTCATTTTTACAACCAAATAAAATTGCATATTCCTTAGTTTAGCACAAATAATTCATGCTGTGGCAAAGAATGGTATAAAGAGATGTCAGAAAAGGATGCAGGTATACCTTTTTCTTGTTCTATTTAAAGCACTACATTTTCTGTTCTAGCAAGTACCTGTGATCACTAAGAAAAATATTAATACCTCAACATTTATCCCACAGTGGCTATGCTCACTGTGTCTGCATTTCTATTAATGAAAACCCTTTCACTGAGCTCAGCCATCAGTAGTAGAGCCTGCTCTTGTAAGTTCCAGTCAAGACATGTACTCAGGACAGCTTCCCAGTCAACAACCTCAGAATAATGTTGGAAAAGCAGGTTATGCACCTTCATTTAGCTCTGCTTTTCATCATACAAGCCAGTTTGTTGGTTTTGTTTGTTTGTTTTTGTGGTAGAATAAAGAAGGAACATGCTTGCCAGCAACTACTTTTCAAGAATTGGTCTCTTCTCACTGCTGGCCATAATACAGCTCCAGTATTTAGTGAACAGCTCATGAATGTATCAAGTTTTCTTATATTGTGGATTTTCTTGATTTTGAAGGGTTTCCCATCTGGAACAGAAGTTTGATTTTTCCACCCCAAGTTTCAGTGATTGCCAATTAAGAATGTAAACTGTAATGCACTCAAGGGCTAAAAGGCTTTCTCCATAAACTTAGAATGAAGAAAGTATGACAAAAGTAATTTCAAGTATTTCAGCCTTTAGATAAAGCTTGATACTTCTTTTCCCTCCTCCGTCTTCCTCATTAACTCTCTCCCATAAAGTTTGTCAAAAATGATCGAAAGCCAAATGTAACATATTAAAAACTAAAGTGCACCTCAGCACAAAGTCAATTCAACAACCCTTGTACTGATGAAAATTCAAATCAGCTTGAGATTTTAAGCAGTATCACGTTCTCATTTTTACTTTCCCCTCACATTATATTATCCCTGTTCATCAAGCACCCCTGTGAGTTTTCAGGTGCATAGACAAAAATTGTCATTTCTCATAGGCCCCAGAAGCTCCCTCTATGGTACCAGAAAGCAGAATTTGATGACAGCAAGCTTGCTCAGCATCTTTCTTTTCCACTACCCTCAAAGGATGAGTAAAATGGTGCAGAAAGAAGATATGACAGCCAGAGAAAATAGGGTGATGTCTGTCATTCAAGGGAGCAGGAGACAATTTTGCTTAATCATAGTTTTGTTCAAGTAGCATCAAACTCTTCATGCAATGCTATAAACCTCTAATTGCTCCATTGCCTTACTTTCCACAGAAACTTCAACTTGAATATCACCACAAAACTCCAGTTCTTGACAGAGAAGTGAGAGTGATTAGGAACATAAATAAAATTAAGTATGAGGGGGAAAAAGTAAGTCAGAAATTGAGTCACTGTGGAGACAAACAACCCCAGAGCCTAACCCAATGAAAGCAGCTCAGAGTAGTATGGCTTTTGTGCAGCAGATACTATGAAACAGTTCAGATTTATGGAGAGAACTTGATTCACAATCATAAATGGGTAAGATCTGTAGGCACAATGGAGAACAAAGCTACTGGACAAAACAGAGATATCTTTAGTTCATGTTCCAGGCCATTCAGTCATCTATCCTATAAAGAGTATAATATTTTATGATTTAGGATATGTTTTTTCTTGCTACTGTGATGGTCTAAGTGAGGAAGATTTGTTAAAATAAATAATAATCAGATAACATATTATAATCTAAGGAAAAAACCAACCAGCTTTTGGACACAAGCCTTCCTAACTTCCTACATAGTCAATCTCAATTCTAAAACACATGACCCTCCAAGCAAAATGCGTCAATACTCTTCTTCAAGAGTGACAGAACTGGGAAAAAAGCAGCCTTTGATATATTTGCTATTTCACCCACATAAGAGCAAATCTCAGTTTATTTCTATCTCACTGCTGATGTCCTTGTCAGCTGTTACTGGTCATTAGCATCTTAGTTCATTCAAATAACTTTGCCATTCAATCACTTCCTCACCCTTCACAACAATACTTAATGTGGCTTATACTGGAATTAACGATCACTTTTTAAAAAAGAATTTGGCAATTACTTATGGCTTCTGAGTTTTGACTAGGCAGCCAGCAAACAATGAATCTGAACTCAGACTTTCAGGCAGTTACATATTTATCATTAAATTTCACAGAATATCAGAATCATCTGGTCCAACCTTTCTTGTCAAAAGCACGGTCTGGACAAGATGGCTCAGCACCCTTGTCCAGCAGCACCCTGAAAGTGTCCAATGTTGTGGAATGTACCGCTTCCCTGGCAAGATTATTCCAATGGCTGAATACTGTGAAAAGTTTTCCTCTTGCATCTAATTGGAATCTCCCCAGAAGCCTGATTTATCAAGACTTATTCTGATATGGGAAATCTGATACTGGTCTCATGTTCAGACATCTTATGCAACTTTTTATGCAATATCAGTACCTTGAATTACAATAGACAATAAATAGCATAACAGAGGATCCTATATATGTTTGAGGTCCAAACCAGGTAATCATCCTCTTCCTTTGCTTCTTCTCCTTGACTACCAATGATGTCAGGAAAATTCAAAATCTTAATCCAGCCTAATCCTGCAGCAATTTCTCACCCACAAACAGGCAGTTTAGGTACACCGCACCATTTTACTGTCAGAGCTGCTTTATACCCTGCCCATTTTCCATTATTCTCTCAAACCCAAGGCAGGATGTCCTTTGGTTTTCAGGGAAAGACATTTCAGCTGGCATTTGCGGCTAACAAAAGACTGTCTCTGTGCACAGTATCACAGAAAACTTGTTTTGCTTTTGCCCCGCAGAAGTGCTAGCTACAAATCCTGTCAACAAAAATTGCCTGGTTTTTGCTAGCAGCACAGCCACGCTCGGGTTTCACTTTGCTGAGGGCTTTGCCACATTCCAGCAGAACTGTAATCGGGCTTGTTTGTGCCGGCGGGGGGAAGGAGGGCTGCCACGCCACATGGCACTTGGAGCTGCTGCCACACGCCAGCCAGTCACATTCTGTTTGTGAGCTTCCCAGTTAAGCTGTGTTTTACTACAAACATAAACGCAGGGGTTTGGGTTTTTTCTTCTGCATCTAGCACAGATTACAAGAGGCACCTTGCAACCAAAACCCAGCCCTCACAAAGATACAGAGCCCTTGAGCGAAGTTGCAATGCCACAGGGGCAAGAGCTTGCATTTAACCCCAGTAAACAGATAATGCCCAGAGAGAAGCATGCTTTGGAGCATTCCTTAAGGCAGAAAGCACATGGACTATACTCCAAATATCTTTGTGATATGGAAGTAAGGAGGCATCTTTCAATGCTTTTGTTATTGTTTTGATAAACTAATGCTTCCAAATTCTTCAGACGCCTTATGAAAACTCCTACCTGCATTCACTGATTGTAATAATAATAATAACAACAATAATATTCCTAAGACCCACTCACCTACTGTAAATGCCATTTTGGTAATTGGCAATACATAAGAAATCTCATCGACCAATACATGTGTATTATTTACCGCCTATAGGGTAATCCCAGTTTGCAGGCTAAGAAAAATAAGCTGGCTCAATATTACTGAATTCCCCCCCAAGACATGGAGAATCAAGTAGTTTACCGAGATCAGATGACAATAATAATTTACAATCATTATCCTGTTCATTGGAGTTTCTATTATATCCCGTATGCTTTATTTTTCACATGCACTTGCCATATGCTTGCTACATTAGAGAAAAAAAAAAAACAAACAAGACACAAACCCCAAAAATCTTTCAGGCAGGATGACATGTTTCCTGAGCAACTTTGCCCCAAACCCACAAAGTGCTGGCTTTTTCAACCCAGCTGTGCCAAGAGACATGAGTCAGATAAGCCACCACACGTTTCCATCCTTACAGACAAGTTGTCTAACACTTAAAACAGAGTTTGAGCCCCTTATGAATGGCTTTGTGACTTAGAAAATTTGGGTCCTTCTCTTGATTGATCCCATGGAGAACAAGCATGGCAAAGTGGAGTCATGTGTGCTTGTGCTATGGCAGTGTGGCAGCCATGCCATTTTTCTCACAGCAGCACAAACCTGTAATTTTTTTAAGCCCCTCACGGCTGCAGGTGTATGGAATATTCCTCTGCTTTCTCTGGCAGAACTAATAAGACCTTAAAAATGGACAAAAGCTTGGGGGAAAAAAAAGTTCTATATGTTTCTAGGTTGATGAATCAATATTTAATTATTTAGAAGCTCTAAATGGCTATCCTTGGCTGGCATGGGCACAAAACACGTTATCAGCTGTCAATAGAAGCCAGGAAATCAGATCTTAAGCATGTAGCAGGGCACTGCTCTGCAGAGAAAGTGTTTACTCCATTTGCTGCACTTTACCATTTCATTTCATCAAAGGTGTTTATGTCACACTTAATGAGATAAGGGACAGCAGAGGCCTCAATTGCAGGTCTTAGCACTGTCTGATAACTGCAGCAATCTGGGAATAAACACTGCTTTGAAGAAACCATTTTTTAGAGCCCTAATAAAGTAATCGTAGGCCTTAGTAGAAATTGGTTAATTGGATCATCTATGTTTTGTTCTGGGAGTAAAATGTGTATTACTATGATTAATTCATTTGAGAGTGTTCTTACTGGAGTTAATTTGATAGTTCTGAACCAAGGCATCACACTACTGAGTGGCTATCGTGCTTCTGCAGAATTTTTCGTACTAAATCCTCAAAACATTTCTGCCTTGCTAAAGGTGCCAGAATTTTTCTGATCCTCTAGATATAACGATGTTCTCCTTGATTCAGCTTGTGGCCAGCACAGCCACTGCTCCCCAGAGCTCAGAGTTAATTCACAGCAGTTCTGTGAATGTGAAGAGACGGGAACACCCAGTGTATCCAAAATGGCCTGCTGAATTTTTACAGTTCTTTTTACGTCTCTCCAAGCAGTGGATAAGCTTTCTTCTATATTCACCACAACCTGAAAGGCTCAGAGAAATGGTGGCACTGGCCTCCACCTAGTCAGTAGCTAGTAAAAGGGATGTGCTCCACAACTGCTTGACAAGCTCAGACAGCTGACACAGTTCACAAGTTTTTGAACTCTTTTAGGTGCAGCTTTTTAGCAACCGATCTGCTGTGAGAGTCTCAGCTGCTAGTGAACCCCTCTGCAGGCTTTTACCTGCTTGGTATCATATATGTATTTTTACTCTTAACAGATGTACCTTCAGCAAATAATGTTGAAGTGCCCATGTGTGAGAAATTAGCTACTTATCAGCTGTGAGGATCCCTATAGACAGTAGGGAATTGTCACACAAACAAGAGGAAGCTTGAAATTACATTTCATTGAGGCAAAGAACACACAAGTTTTTTACTATCCATCTCAAACAAGATTATGATACCCTTTCAAGAAAGCAGTCTCTGAACCTTATACCATCTTCTTATACCTTCTGATCTCTCAAGATAAAAGTTACATTATAACTAATATCAATATTTAGTAATATTACTCGAAGATTCTTACAGTACACAGATAGAAAATAATTTTTTTGCCTGGAATAAACTGGGCTGTAGGCTGGGCTGTTGGGAAATCAACACACAGATAGAAGGATAAAGCAAACTTAGTGACTTCTCTCATCATGGCTATTCTAGCTTAAACTCTCATGTGCTCCCCCTAAGCCATAAATCTTTAACCCTATAAAGTAGTGAGAAGCAAGGACTAAACTGAATTATTTATTAATCCTTAAATCAAATTAGAATATTCTACATATCCTCCATTCTTGGGATTTGACATGTTCTGGAACAAGGAAAAGTTCTCTTTTACAGAGAGAAAAACTTTCCACTGCTCTCAAAGTTTATGTGCTTGTTAAATAGGCTGTAATAATTAAATGCATACACATGCTTGAATGATTAATTTTAGTAATAAGTGCACTGGGACTTACCATGACCTTATCAAGTGGGGCTAGCCAGTCATTAATTCAGATAACGCAATTTATTATCATAATCTTTCGCTTGTACTATTGTAGGGCATATGATTTATCCTAATTTGCATATGCAGATTGAGATGCAATCATTTCATTAATTTTAATGCTTTTTCTTAATCCCATCAAGATTAACACTTTGTCTAAAAGTTCTGTAGAGTGTGCTTGTAACTGCCCATTAATGCGTTATCCTAATATTAGTATGGGTGAATTATAATGAACAAAGTACCTTGATTTGAATGTGCTAGTTCAGATGAGAAACTGCACCAATAGGGCACATACATAATTATCTTTTTTTACACATAGGTAGTGCATTTGTTGGGAGCACTGCAGTTCCTGTACACACTGTGGGCATTGGTTCAGGCATCTCTGACCCTCTCTACAACCACTGCCAGACATACCATGTGGCATCTTACACATCACCACCAAATATTTCACTTTCCTGTTTTTCAGTAAGACACACAGTGGCAGAGTCAACCATTCATTAATACTTCAGAAGTGAAGACTCACATAAAGCAGATGCTTGAAATTTTGTTTACTAACTACAGATTAGGAACAGATGCATCACATTAATTCATGTGTAATGTTCGATAGAATCATCATCTTTATTCTAATATTTGCATTGATTCAACCTAATGACATCTCCATTTTATATACACTCAGTGTGTATCTGAATGTATAAATGTACTTATTCAAATGCAGGGCAAGTAGCCACATTTCATTTACAAAATCAAGAATGAATGTGTAGCAAGCAGATTTTTTTAATTGCTGACAGTGAAACTCCAATCCCGTTAATTTGCTAAAACTGCTGAACAGACATTAGCTAGGAATTTCAGTCATTGGTGGTATCAACAGATACCAGTATAATCAAAGCAAGGGTTAAATTCAATTTACTATTTTATTGGAAAGAAAATTTGATTTTTAAGCTTATTGGCAGAAGAGAACCTAAAATTCAAAACTTTCAGAAAAATGTCTAGAGATGCTTCTTTATATTATTTTGTTTAATTAAGAAAAATAAGAAAGTGTCTGGATGTATTGCTTTTTTTCCTACATTGGCATATATTAGAATAAGAAGCTGAAATAAAGTGCTTTTATATTTTTAACCAGATTCAAGGTTTGACCCATTTAAGCATATGCAAGAGGAAATACATCAAGCATTGAAATATATTAGGCATCCTAATTAGGCAGTGAGGATTTTTCAGTGATGAGTAGGCTTTCCTCAAGCAAGTAAATATACATTATGTCCCTAGTTCTACTGAAGATGCTTAAGGTAATAGATTTGGGCCAACATGTTTTATTCATGACTCAAAGCTGGTGTTATTTTCCAATGGGAAAAAGCAGTTGTAAGTTTGAGTAATTACTATATTACTCTAACCTTTTGCTGTTATTAGCCAGCTGGGATAATATTGAGGATTTTAACTTCATTCAGGCCTCCACTGAGTTCAAAGAACTCTTTCTGCTCTCCTCATTCCTTCCCAGGCTGTTCCTAAAACTTGTCAGAGCTTTCTAGCTAGGCTTAATCAGAATTTCAGTCAGCCAGGGGAACAGAGGGTGTGTAGATCACTTTGACATGGATGTTAAGTACCACTGTCTTCAATTCTCACCCAAATGCATTTTCGTTTGGATTTGTTTTCAGTTTTGCTACTTTCATCAGCAGTATTTGTTTTTCCAAACATTATCCCAAAATTATTTATTTATTAACTAAGCAACTACTGATACTGCATCCACTTCAAAGGCACACTAAGCAGACAGTGTGGTTGTGAGGTTCTGGGGAATGCATAGCAGGGGCAGGTGCATTCTCACTATAATTTTGATATTATATTTTATATACAATATCAAATATTTATATAATTTTGATATAATATATTGTATTGATGTTTACATTATTGTATAGAAGCAAAAAACTGAAAAAAAATCAGTGTGGTATTACAGACCACCTATACTTTGGAGGTACAGGACTGTGTACAAATTTACCTTGATCTTTATTAAAAAATGTCTTGCGATATCTGGAAGGAACTTTCAACAACATGGGTATAATTTTAAGTACTTCTTGCTTAATGAGAACATTCTAATGAGAGCACACAGATTTGTCTTAAAGTTTTGGTATGGGAGAACTAAGTTTCACAGAGGTTTTGAACCGCATAATAGTTAACCTTGAGTTACACCGTGGCTTCATTCATTCTCTTCCATCTTTATTTTTATGAACACCAAGTACTCAAAGCAACTCTTGTACATTTGTAGTTCAATTCCCTGGACATTCCAGGCACCTGCAAATAAGTCTCCTACTAACCCCACCGCCGGTAAGGGCAGAGCAGAGACATCAGAGGCAGCACGGCGGTGCAGACACACCAGTCACTAGCTCGTGTTTTAAAACCAGTGTCAGCGTGGGCTCAGGAGCACCAGTTCCACCTGAGCCACGGCAGAACAAGGCGGCTCAATGCTTCCTCCTGCTGGACTCCACCAGCAGCCACCCGAGCCATCCCCAGCATCCCGGCGCTGCCATCCGGCCGGTGCCCACACCGGCTCAAATACCAATTCGCATCCCGCAATAAGGCTTCGTTTGCATGCAAATGGCACTGACACCCTTCCCGCTGAACCTAAAAATACAGCATGTAGCACCTAAACGGGATTTTAAAAGGCGGAGGAATATTCTTTGATCCGAACACATGCAAAATCCCACTGTGACTAGCATCTTTTAGCACAAGATAGAGAAAGAAAATTGAGAACACAAAGATATAGATCAAACTCTTCCCTAGTACATGCTGCCATACTGAAAGAGTATGAAAAGAACACATTTTTTAGTGTAGACTGTTGATCTTTATGTTAAATACAAGCTTTAATTAAAATTTCAGGTACTAATATCATGCCACATAATTAAGAAGAAAAAACACTACTTGAGTTTAGAGAAGATACAAGTTTTATGACTTGTTTCTTTGTTTTTAAGTAGTAGCAGGGAAACCCCTTACAAGTGAAAGATTATTTCCAACCACTGGACTGTTAGGATGTTATCCCAAAAAACCCCAAATTTGTTCCATAACATCCAGGGTGTTAAAGTTTTCATCTTTATGTCAGGCTGACTGCAAGGAATCCAGTCTTTTCTTTCATCCCCTCAGTCAGACGTGTTTATAAATGTTGGGTTTTTTCCTTACGGATCCTCAGAAGCTTACACTATCACCTTGCAGCATGTTTTATTTTTATGGCCTTACTATGGATTTTCCCCACTGTTTTTTCTTTTTTTTTTGGTAAAAAGGAGGGGGGTAGAATCTGATTCTTTCTTCTGGATTCCTATTTTACCATGAGAAAGTTCATCTGTGTCTCCTCAAATATTCCATAGGTAATAATCCAACAGCAAACACTGAGCTTTAGTGTCAGACTCAGACTCTGCCACCAGCAATTAGGAGATGCTTACATCCCCTTTCTATTTTCCATTATTCTAATATGTTCAATTTATTTCTCAATATACTTACAACATAAATTTGCCCCTCAGCACCCATTCAGTGGTCAGAAGGGTGCTAGCTGGAAGTACAATAACCAAAACTTCCTGAGAGCACTTTGGTCACAAATGAACTTTAAGTTAGAGATGTAAAAAGAGTCATTCTGAGCTCATTTTCCCCATGGTCACTTCTGGAGAATCTCCATCAAGCCAGCATCTTAAATGAAAAGCAGATTATCCTCCACAATATTTTCATTCAAGACTAGCGCTTATTTTATTTTCACTCTTTAATGGAGTTATTTTTCCAGGACTTCCTTAGTTGTACGCATTTTTTCTTCCCAAAGCTGAGGGAACTGGTTTTTTTTAAGCCAATACGGTTATTTTAGTCTCCTTTGCATGGAGATGCTGGAATAGAATTTTGTGAGTTTCTTGCAGATACTGCTATTATTAATAATCTCAATAAAAATAGCAAATTTTACCAAGCAACTCAGCAGAAGAAACTGTTGCCCAGTGGAAGTGCCAATTAAAACCTGTTCAACCAACAGGGAGAGATGGTTACTTATAAGGGGATTTTCTTTGAAAATCCCTGTAGAGTGTCTTTGCCCTGACAATGTGCATCACTTTCCATGTGCATACCCCCACCAACATGAGATGGGTCCTCTGTGCCATGACTTTTATCACCCCATTATGTGGTTAGTGGGGGTATGGCCAACAAACAAACCTTTGTAACCTCAGCCATACAATGCACTTCCCAGCAGTTTGAGAAGTATGTGCACTGGAACTTGCAGATTTAAATGACTGTGTGATGCACAAGCAAATCTGAAAAGGGAAACTACGTTGATCATGCATTGTAGATAAGGTATTCTAACAATTGTTTCTTTACAATTGCAGCATCTTCAAAGAGATGGAATGATAATAAGTAGTAAGTGAATTTTATATAAATTCATAGAGCCAAGCTTCAGAGATAAGCTGCCAGTAATTTTGAAAATACTTTAAAGACCCTAAAGGTTGGATATTACTTTAAAAATTCCTCCTTAAAACCAGAAACAAAAGTTTAATTTTTTCTTTTGATCTGCAAAGATATTCATTTCTCTTTAATTCAAATGGTCTCTCTTCAACTTTGAAGGATATGCTACTGCATGTATATATACAGAACATATAAAATATATATTAGCTTGTCTGCAGCCTTCAAAAAGAGCTTTAATTTGGTGCTGTTTCAAAAGACTGAGGGGATTGCCTTCAGTAGGATAAGAAGAGTGGGGCAAATGTGACAGCCACAGGGCTCTGCAAGATGTCGTAGAGAAAAATAAATGAACATGGAACTGAGTTGCTGAAGTCAGTCCTGTTTCCCTCAAGCCCCGGCCAGCGCGGTGACTGGGAGGATGCTGTCTGCAGATTGCTACAGGTAAGAGCCAGAGCAAACCTCGGCAGTGGCAGGAGGTCTGTCTTGCACTGCTGTGTCAGCTCACCTCTCAGACACCCCTGCTGACTGCATTTTGGTTCCTGTTTCTACTTGGAGTAGCCTGCAGGCAGAAAGCACAGGCAGAGCAAGGTGCCCAGCTACCACCCCACCCCTGCAGGCAGGGCAGGGCACAAGGGACCTCACCAGCTCCTTTCCCCTCGGGCACACACTGAGCTCCGCTGCCACAGCCAGCACAGGCACTAAAGCCCCTGCTCTGAACAGGAACAAGCAGGCTGCAGACAGGATCAAGCACAGGGAACTAGACTGCACACTTCCTTCTTCACTACATGAGCACAGGTGTACAACTGGAGGATGACTGGTATTGACTTACTCCTGCTTCTTTCCAACTCAAATCACATAATTTTATTAAGAAGTTATTTCAGGATTGTAAGCTCTGTGTTAGCATGACTCAAACTCTAGCCACTAAATGCTACCATTGGGTTACATCATTGGGAGTTGCAAAAGCACACAAAGATAAAGTTCTCTGCAAACTTTGTATTGTGAAGGTCATACATTCAACATTAGTAATTATGGTTCACTATGGGATGAAATGGCATTATGTCAATATTTCTATTTTTTTTCCTCTCTGCAGCACAAAGATTTACTCAATTATTTCACTAGCCATTAATGATAGGTGTTCTTTCAATTAAAAGAAAAGCCCACAGACCTACATAACCTATTGTGTTCCAGAGACACTGGGTAAATCATTATCTCCTGTACAAGACCATTATCACTGTGTGCCATAACAATCAAACTTAATGAGGTTTTCCTCTTTCCTCCTCTCTTGACTGCCACCAGCAATGTTTTCTGTTTACCAAGTTTCTCTATGCTGATTGTGTGTTGAAATCACAATCCTTCCTTTTCACAGAGAACACTGTTTATATCAGCAGCTGAATAGTAGAGAAAAGGCATTTCTGTTCTAAAGGCACAAGGAACATCTTGGGTATTCCAGGTTTAAATAAGTTTTCTGCCCTGACTTGGGCAAAATCATTAGAAGTTTTGGTATGTCCTGACACATTTTAAGGGCTCAGGGTTGCCATGCAAAGCAGGAAGGCAGTTTTGCCACCCCCAGCAATGAACCAGGACCTTCCCCATCCACTTAAGATCCCAGCTATGTCAGATGTTCCTCTCAGTATGATGTTTCCTTTAATAGATCCATCTTTCATTAAGGCATTCTGGAAGAAGGACAGCCTCACTATTTTCATCACAATAACAGACCACTGTTACTCTTTCCTGAACTTTCACAGGAACTGCATACTTACCCCATAAGAATGGGTAGGTGAACCATTTTAGTCACATGGTCTTGCACCTTAAGAGCTTCACGTTTGAGCAAGCCCAACATCCCAAAGCAACACTTGACACATTATCATTACATCACTGCCTTAAGTCAGTGCCAGCTGGACCAGGATGAGGCCTCACAGGGCCCCTTTTGAGCTCCATGAACTGACTGAACTGTAGTTTCCAGTGAAATACAAATAAGCTCAAGAGGCTTTATTATTCAAAAGAAAAAAAAAAAGTTATGGCTTTAGTAATAAGGTGAACTTTAAAAAATACCCATGACAGGATGCAATCTGAAATGCAAATACAAAGCTTGTCTTCTCCCAGAGTTTAAATATCAAGAATGACCTAAATGTTTACAGTGGTTCCCTGGAAGATGTTAGGCTTACTGTTATATTAAAATTAATTGGTTTAGATTTGAGTGTCAGGAATGGGATTTTCAAAAATTAAGCATGGCAGAGGTGACCACAAATTTCGTTTTTTAAAGCTGGCTTTTGTTAGAGGATGTTTAACTTGAACAAACCAAGGCAAATTGATGGGCAGCACGTGACAAAAGATGTCGACACAAATCTTCCCTTTGCCCTCTATGCCTTTTTAAAACACATGCCAATTTAAGTCAAGACTTGCTTTTAACACAACAGCTGATAGGCCTTTGTGTTGCAAGGAAACCTAAAATATGTTGTCCTCCCACATGGTAAAGTACAAATGTCCACCCCAAAACTCAGCCCTCATCCTCAGGCATCCAAACTAAGATTTAACAGGGGTGGGATGCTATTGGGTTTGGCTACGGCTTTTTGGTTTGTTTAACAACCAGTTCTCTCCTTTCTAGTCAGATTTGCATGTCTTCACTATGTGCTTGAACAAAGAGCTAATTTAATACATTTAGGATGTATTTTTGACATCTTTTAAACCATACAGCACTAGTTCATTTAGATACTGTGACTGTTGTGTGGACAGACAGTAACATAAGAGCATGAGGACTTGTTCTGCAGTCCTCATTATAATGCTAAATTCTGTTACCAACAAGTAAATATATGTAATTTTGATAAATTACATAGATGATTCTATCTGTACTACACTGACTTGCATAAATAAGATTTTTAGTTTTCAGTATTATGACAGATAAGTTGCATCATCTAGTGCTAATAATACTGAATAAATTGATTTAATATCTGAAAGTTCAATAGAAAACCCCAACCAAACAAAAAAGCCCCCACTTATTGAGGATTAAATTTGAGGTTCATGAAAACAAATGGTTTTCATTTACTCAATTTTGAGCCACAAGTTTAGACGCAGTATAATTTCAAATTTGTTTAAAGGTACATTAATGTGAAGGGAGAGCTTTTTCTTCTGATGCTACGAGGCTGCCCAGTGAAGGTGTCTGAAATGAGTTTGGCTCAAGAGCTGGGAAAGAATCATCTCTCACAGAGAGACTTGAAACTACAGTATTTTGAGTTGCACAGAAATCCATGCTCAGAAACATGAGGCTGTCAGGTAGGTGAGAGTTAAGGTCAGTAGGTTAAACAAATGCACAAAGTGACTGTGCTAGAGGGTTTTATAGCCTTTCTGCTCCACACGAGGGATAAATAAGGTGTAGAATTTTTTCTGAAATTACTTTGGCTCAACAGTCTGTCCATTGCCTCTCCTCTGGGTAATCTTGAAGCCTTGCCAGGATGTTATGTTCTTTGATACAGTACATTTGTCATGATGAATAGCATTATGTAAAAGTTGTATTTTCCCCTTCTGTCTTTTGATTCATAATATGAGAGATCATAACATGGATTTAATGTTAAGAGGTCTGAGTACTGTAAATCTTTAAAATACCTGAACAATCGAGAGCTTAGTATTTACAGTGTCAAAACCACCTTTTGGATTCCTTATGTTCATACAAAGCTCTCATGATCTGATTTACAAATACAGTTTAAAAAGAAACAAAGCATTTTTCCTCACAGCAAGAAACATTTTCCCCTCAATAAATAAAAATTACTAAACACAAAACCTCAAACATTTTTATCTTGATATCCCAGTCCTTCCTCAGTGCTAGTACCTAACAGTGGTTGCAACGTACTGAACTTTCAACATTCCCTTCTTTTTTTGCCCATTCCCTTCAGGTTGATGCTTATGCACTTCTTCAATACTGAGTACTAGAGTACCTCTCCTTGCTCCTTTTTCAGTAGATATGCAGGTAGGCTGATGAACAGCACGAGATACAATTCCACTGTCATTTGCCACTTACACTGATCACACCACAATGACTAGCAGCAGCCCTTGAGTGATAACTCACAGCACTGCTCTGCGTAAGCAAGGATCACAGGCTGTGGCCAGAACAATCACACTGCTCTGGCAGCCAGGCACAGGGCTCTTGATCTCCAAGCTCCCTTTGTTCCCTCAGACTCCGTACAGAAGTCAATTACACATTTACTGATAACGTGGCTTACTCTGCCAGAAGGGTACTTCCATTAATATTACATCTAGTATCAGAATAAATGCAGAATAAAGGCAATTCTGTGGTTAAAACCCGTGATATCTTGATGGCCACTTTCTGAAAACAACAGTAAAATGTACCTATAGCAATAACAAGGTACAGAACCACATGACAGTTCTTCAGAGAAAGCCAAAGTGCTTTGAAAAAGATCAATTACTACAAAATCGTAGTGCACTGCTGTCAATCTTCTACCTTCCTTTATAGTGAGAAATGAAATATAAATAGCCTTTGGCAGTAGGTTGGAGTACTGCTCGATTAAGGGCAGAGTGTGCAGTGAAGTCTAAGGCCAGTTCTGCTGACTTCCATGAGCAGTGTAATGTCCTATACTCCATTTTGCTAGGCAGGGATAAATAATTATCACAACCCTGCTGCTTCCAGATGCCACTGATACTTTTTCAATCAGCTCTAATGAGGAATCTACTCTCCATAGCCCAAATTGTTTAGGGTGCCCACGAGAAAAGTCTATGAAGACTTTTTGACAGCTATTTAAAAGGGGAAGACTATTTTAAGGTAATCAGAAGAATAGGAAAAGGAAGCATTTTCCTGTTTCCTTACAATGGCCACACAGAGCACGCAAAAATAACGGAAGTCTGAGAAATAAGAAAAAGGTCATTGAGCCACTACTGCCTAAGAAAGAGATGTCTCATTTCTATTAATGTCAACTCAGAGAGGCCCAAGTGTGTCAGGCTTCGCAAATGTCACCGGTGTTATTACCTCCTTGTCGAGTATTATCGGTGTGCTAAAGGTACATATTCTTCTAGTTGGCTTTATGCTGATCTGGCAGAATAAGGCCAATGAAGCATGAATAATGTGTGAATTTATACCATCATGAAAAGTGCTCATAACTACTTCTCTCCCTTGACATCTTCATAAAAAGATATTTCATTACAGGACATGGAAGATACTTTTCCAACTCAAACTCAGCTGCAAAGTAGAATACAGATTTTGTTGTGAGCAGTTTGAAGCGGCAGGACTGAAGGTAAATTGTGTGCAACACTGGGATAAAATGCTGTTAACTGGGAGTCACCAGTCAGAGATGAGAGCCCATCTTCTGGGCTGGGCTATTCACCAGCAAGCAGAGCTGTCAGAGCTGCAATTTGGCAGCAGGGCCACAGTAGTTTGAGAGACCAGGGCAAGCACCATAACCTGCCACCTCTGTGTTTCCATGTGCTTGAACACAGAGAGCACGGACATGTCTATCACTATCCATCCCTGGGTTTTGTACAATTTACACTCCTTGTTCATCTCCACCTGAATGCCTTTTTCCAGTTTTACTTATAAAGCAATAATGAACTTGTAACACTGAGCAGGACACAAAATAAGCATGGGTGGTTTCTCTAGGGTGCCAAAAACTGCTTGAGACTGACAGCACAAACTAATTTTGATTTTAACCTCCTTGTCCTCTTCAGAATTAGTTCAGAATCTCAGCAATTCTAGAAAGAATATTACAGACTGAGCAAAAAGTGTTACATTTCACAACAGTAAGGCACACTAAGAAATAAGTGTAATTTTTCTCTTAAACTATCAAAGTAATTTAAAACCTTTAGTGAGAACCTTAATAGACAAGAGCACTCTAGCTTCAAATGGGTTTTAATGGGAGGGTAACCACAAGAATAAAATCAATTAATGAATACTATAAATAGATCAGTGAAAACTCTCAGCTCTTTTTCTTTTTCAAACATCCTCCTACCCCACCACCCATGGAACTACTTCAAGAATAATATGATCAAACAGCCCACATAAGAAATAAAATACTGCTACCATTTGGAGTTCTTTACACTGAATTTCCTGGAAAGTTTATACAAGTTTACACTTCAAGAAACCTGGAGTGTTGTAACTACACTAACAATACATTCACATGGAAACAGAGAATACCAGCATTTTTGATGTATTTTGGCTGCATTTGGAATGTCAGAAATAAGATGCCTGGAAAGTTAAGCTTTTTTGATGTTTGATGAGATGAGTCATTTATAAGTTTTGCCAAGCTACATCCTCTAAAAGCAGTAAAGACTTTTGAAAAACTTAGCCATAAGGTGTCAGTTGCAATGAAACTCAGATAAATACTAACAACCACACAAGTGCCTCTTGTATCTTTAGGGGAGGTAAAAACAGAGAAAAAGCTTGATGTGCACATTCAGAAATGAGAAAATATATTTTCTGCTTCTCTTTAACATTTAAAAACTAAAAGAAATGCTAACAGAGATGTAAATTCCACTGTTAAAGGATATCACGATATAAACAATCAGGCTGTGATTTGCTATGGGACGATGCAGAATCAATAACCAGTAACTGAGTGTTGAATCCACATGAATGGTGTTCCAAAGCCTTTCCATGGTAATAAAACATGGCAGAAAGACAGATCTGACCTCCTTTTACTGATGTGATCGTAATTACACAGTGTCATCTGAAAAAGAGCCAGAGGTCTTTCTTGGAGTACCTAACCAATGAGCCACAGCTGTATTTCCCTTTCACGGCCTCTGAGAACGGAATGTGACAAAGGACAAGAGTGGTGTTGAGAGTGTGTCATGGCCAAGAGTATCAGAAGTGGGGCTGTTCTCTTCTGCTGAGGCCACACAAAACTCCCATTCATAAGAAGCAGATACGGTGGAATTCAATAAAAGAGCAACAATAACAAAGCTGTACTAAGCAAGAACAAAGCAAAAGCAGGAATTAAACACCTCTTCCTGTATGCTGTTTAGGTAGGGATTTACTTTTCTAGCATCTATGTGACAGAAAAGTAACCATGGAAATAAGCCTATGACTGTTTATACATAGAGGTTCTCTGATTGTGCATCACAGTTGTTTCATTTGTAGCTTTTAAAGAATGTGAATTAAGTTATCCAATTAGTCCATGTTTGTTCTTTTAATTACTTCTGTTCTGCTGCGTTCTCAATTACGCAATTTGTGCCTTCTTATGTCACAGGGGGTCATGCCAGACATATAAAACCACTGACAGTGGAAAGTTCAATAAAGATTTCCACGGAACAGATTTATTCACTATTGCTGTGAAGGGTGGGAAAGCTTATACAGACCTCACTGATCTACACCAGGTCAAGCTAAGATCAGATAAAGTTACAGAATTGGCTGACTTTTCTCCATGTCTCTACCAGACAGACACATTCACACATTGAGAATTTATAGTTCTTATCAGAAAGCTTGAGTAATTAACAATTTATCAATTTCAGCAATACCATTTTTCCATAAGACTTATGATTGTGAATTAGGAATCAGTTATCTTCTGAGGAGGGATTTAGGCATTGCTATGATAACCTGAATGCATATAACCTGACAAACTCTTTGTTTCATGGACTCCCACCCCAGAGCAACTCTGTGACCACACCTCCTCTCTGCTGTGATTAAATTGTTTTAAAATAAATCTGCCTCATGTATACACTGGTCACTCATTACCATTTCACTTTAATTCACCCCAAGGGATTTATTAACCAGAACCTCAGTTATGCTGCCTCAGAGGTCCTAGCACCATCTTCCCAAGCAGCATGCCCCAGGCCCTTCAGGAATCCAGATGCTGACTGATGTGGGGCTCTGAAGAGGGCAGGTCAGATTTGAAATAGCAGATGTGCCCACAGAGAAAACTGAGCTCACCAAGCTTTTGGTGATGTCTAAGTATTAAACTATTGATTCAAGAGCAAGACACCTAGATTCTGGTTAGGTTTAGAAAAAACAGGACAAGAGTGCACACATGCACTGCTCCACAGGAAACCTCATCACATCATGAAATGTTTCTAAGATAACAGATGAGATTCTATTGAGGTGCTCATCCACTTCCATTTCTTGCAGAAGAGATGTGAATGACACTGGTAACATTTCCACCAGCAATGAACTCTTTGTTCTGAATATATCAGAGCAGTTAGAACAATTTCAAGCTAGCATGCAGCATATAGCAGACAAAATGAGTAAGTTAAATGCTCCTAATTCAAGATCAAAATGAGGAAATAAGTTCAGAAGAAGAACCTGTTTGAAAGGCTCTTGCAAATCAGACTTAATAGCAAGCACTAGGAAATATTTGGATTTTTAAAAGCATATTGAAGCGTGACGGACCAGCTTCATGAGCTGAGCCTTTTGGAAAGCAAGAAATAAAGGTCTGAGCTGGTGCTTCGTCTTCCTCTTAGTCACACATTCAAGACAAAGCAAAGGCTAATTAGCAGGAAGTTCACTGGTTATAGCACATGTTCAAATGAACCAATATTAGATGAGTACAAACTTATTTCATTTCTGTGTTCTTTAGAGTAGCTAAAGATTGCTCAAGGCATCCAGTATCTGTTTGTCTCTGTATATTCTAAAGACAAACAAAAATTAAAAATATTGCAACAACTGAGGAAACAAACACTTGGAATGAATTAAGATTGAAATCTGATTTAACAGCATTGTTTTGTCACACTGTCTGCCTAAATCACTGCAGGAAAACACCAATTCACCCCTTCAATGTCTGTGTAACTATCCTTGGCTTGCAGAGGATGTGAACTCCCAGTCAAACAGAGTATGACAATCACAGAAAAATGCAAAAGTATTGTTTTAGTAATGTGATTAGTCCCACAAAAGATGTAACCATATCCTTACAGTCAATCATGTAGCCAAGTGCTCTTCCTAGCTCAGACTCTAAACCAGCAGTTTAGTGCAGAATTACACTTTCATAAGGATACAACCCACTGTCTGTATTAAGACATTCCAGATGCACCTCTTTTCATCTGTCAAGGGGACACATTTGTACCTCTCATGTTTGTGTTTCAAATTATTGTGCATGTATCAGGCATTCTCATTTTAAAAGGTCTAGACATATGAGTACATACTAGGATTCAATAAAATACTCAAAATACATATTTATGTGGATTTGCAACTCTTTGTTGAAAAAAGAATTGACCCAGAATCAATTCATAATCACTACTCACATATTTTTATGAAGTGTAATATACATAAATGTATAGACAGACATACCAAAGTATATGCAGAGGGAGCAAGATGAAGTACTGGAATGATCAATTAGTCCAAATACACAGACATAACGTGGGAAAAAAGCATCACTTGCTGTATTAGGAGTTGCAAAGCTTGGATGTGAAGTGGTTGGTGTTTTTATTTTGGGGATGTGGGTGGGGGAGGAAAAAACCCTCTGGTTTAGGTTTTTTACCCCTTTTTGTTTTTATTATTGTTTTTAACACAGCCTGAACTCCACCTCCCACACGGGCCAGGGTGGACCCCCACCTATGACCTAATGACAGGCTGCCATGCACTCCAGCAGAACCATTAGTCTGACAGCTGGCTGAACCCTCTGGGTACCCCTCACATATCATTATTCCAATGACATTGACACATGTGCCACAAGCTTCAACTAAACCCACTGTGAAACCTGTGTCCAGAGGCCTGGACTATCCCCTGTTCCTTACCAGGGGCAGGTAGCCACAGGGTTATTATACAGTCTGTTAAAGATTTTTATGTGGAGTAAAGATTAGCATTACACCACAGAAAGGCTGACAAACACAGCACACCTGGACTCCTTATTTAGCTGTATTTTGCTGAGCACAGGAAACAGTTTTTATTATGTGCCAGGGAAATAACTGTAAGAACAAATCTGGCTTCAAAACTGAGAATCAATCGTACTGCAGCCAAAAGTGGTGCCAGTCTGGGACAGGTGTACAGGAAGCAAGCAGGTGGAAGATAAATCCCATTGTGGGAAGCTCAAGGATGCCTATCTCACCACAAAGAACACATGTGTCTTTAGTACTGGTTCAGTTTTTACTGTCTGCTTCTACTGGGACTGAGTCTTCTCTGGAACACACCACAGGAAAATGGGAGATGACAAAAGCAGGTTTGGAACCCTCCCCAACTTCTCAAATTAATGACTATTTCTGCAGCAGAGCTGTCCCTTCCTTCCTAATGAGCTAAAGTAGTTCATTAGATTTCTGATCAAAGGTAGCTCCAAAAGTAAAATTAAAAAGAGTAAAAATTGTGCCCTTGAGCTGGTAGAAAAACACATTTAGTGATATTGTGTTAAAATAAAGACATTGCTCATTCTGACATGAGCCAGTAAGGGAGAATCAAAGCCTGGAAACTCAGGGTAGCCATCAGGGGTTTGCTTGCTCTAGGATTGTGTTCGCTCCTCAAGGAATGCATCAAATGCACGTCACAGGGACAATCTCTGACGTAATTTCTCCAAATCTGCAATATTACACAGACAAGAGAGGACTTGTTGAACATAGAGAACCAAGTAATTTCAGTTTTATAGGTCCTGTGCTTAGGTTGGGGCTCTGACTTTTAGCCAGCATTTTTTAGCTGTCACATTTTGGAGAGGAAAGAACAAAAGCAAAGAAGCAGCAAGTAAAATGAGGGCAGTATGAGCATCACAGTTGAAAAGAACAGCTACAAACTGTTGCAACATCTAGAATTCTCAGAAAGGGTAGAGTTGAATATGAAATGTTCCATAAAACAGTTAAAATAAGATACATAATTTTTTCCTGCATTCAGTGTAGGCAAACAGTGAACTCCACAGCACAGCCAGTCACTGCAATCAGTTTTGAACCACACATCAAGAATGTGTGCCTCTGCAAGCTGAGACAAAGAGGTAGCAGTGAGATGGAAATGCAGCCTGCATCAAAAATTGCTCACTGAGGTTCGACTGCCTTCCCACTTCCATGAAGTCAGGTGCAAATCTCTTATGAGTCCCCAGCAACAGGCTGCTTTCCTTAAAATTCTTGTGCTTTCCAATAAGTATCACAAATACAAACTTAAGCACAGTGGTTGTACTTTTGTTCTTTTCTTGAAATCAGTAATTTATAGATTAATTACAGAAACTTTTTTTTTAACTGTAGATTTGTCTCAGGCAGAGATGAGCCATGAATTAAAGTGCAATCACCTTGATAGCAATTATATATGTAAGTTTCACCTCCATTGCACTTTGAAAATTTCCTTAATTAATGAAATGTCTTTCTGCCATGCTAAATGTAGCAACCCAGAAGTCTGGATTCCAGCTCCTTGGGAGAGATGAACATCCTGCAAGATTTTTGCCTGCCCACCACAGTGCCTGGCCCAAAGTCTCTCATTTAGAATCCAGAAGCACACCTAGGCTGTAAAGTGACCTGCTGCAGCAGGAAGGAGATCATCCTTGCCCATGTTCATGCATTTCTTGGCCTTCCAACAGATGTCAAGTGAGTTCCAGTTCAAGATAAACATGCAGCAATGTCTGACACCCTAGGAGGGGGCTCTATATTAAACAAAGGCCCCCACACAACTGAGAAGCAGTGGGTCCTGCACAGCACAAAGTGTCTCTCTCACCTTGGCAGGCAGCACTGCCAGGAAGCCACCAGCTCAATACAACTCAGCCTAAATTAGCTATTACTTGTTAAAAGCAGGACTGGACACATAAAAATAGCAGCAATGCAAGATTATTTACTGACTTTGAGTTTCAGGGCTGTTTAACGTCATTATAAGAAAGTGCTACCAGCTACTTTCCTTGAGGAAACTATGGCTGTCTAGAAACAAATAATGAGGGAAATGCTGCCAGTTTTCAACGTTTTGCAGTAAAAAAAAACCTCAGAAAGCCCTGAAAATATCAAAACACCTTCTGAGCAAAAAAGCCTTTACAAAGTTTGGCATCATGAAGTAGAGATTAACTCAAGGCTCAGAGGTCAGTAATAGCATTCCCAGGGAACACTGCTGAATATTTTGAATCAGGCTTTTAGAAACTTTCAGTTCCTGAGTAGCAGTCAAAAACTCACATGAATTTTTATTTTCTCCTATGTATAAATTCTGGGGGAAAGAACATCATGCATGTGATTGAAATTGCAGTATAATTGTAATAATTGTAATAATTGTTCAATGTTCTCTCCTTTTTTAAATACTATTTTATGAACTTAAAGCAGAGTATTTGTTTTGAAAAGATAAACAAGCTGGTGCAAGAACTTTTTTTTTTTTTTAGTCTTGGAGTTGATAAGGAGGATATTTGGAAGATGTAACAATAGTACACACTTCTTGACTCATCAGGTATCACTGGGAACATATTACTATAAACCAAAATGTGAGAAGTGTTTCATAAAGTTTACTATGGGAATTACTCTGTGCACACACATGCATCATTAGATATGTTAAAGAGACTAATGGTAGACTGTAGAAAGATTAACTCTCATGTAATAAAACCATAACAGAGTTTTAAGTTTTTTGCTCTTCTTTTTTGCAGATTTGGAAATAAAGAGTTGACAAGGAAAGGGAAAAAAGAAACGGGGCTAAGTCACCCAGATATGAATATTTGTGTAGTACCTTTTTAATAGGCTCCAAATGGTTCCTCAGGCCAAGCAGGGAGTATTTAAGCCTTCACATACAAACTTCAAAGCCAGTTACACTGTATTGCTCACTCGTGCTGAAATCTCTCAAAAAAATAAAACCATGGCAGATATAAACCGAAATCTAATGTTATTCCATCTATTTTTTCACCATTCTAACAAGCATTTGCCAAATTTGCCATTGATATATTTAGACAACAAAATGAAGGCTGAGCGCTTGCAACTGCTTTTTTTGTATGCATGGGGAAGTGATCAGCAATTCTAGAATCTCACTTGGAGACCTGCTCATTTTAAGTTCCAATGAAACGGAGGCATTGTCCTTCAAAAACATGTCACAAGGGTTCCTCATAAGCCATTTTTAAAAATGGCATTTTCTTAACCATACAAATGTAAGTCAAATAAAATTACTCCACAGCTGCTGGGTGTCTAGCTTTTCTAATTGTATTTATTAACGGATTTCCTTGGCATTTCAAAATGGAACTAGAAACAAAAGCAAAGAAAAAAAATCCAACCCAACAAACACAATGCATACATTGATGAAACCTGCTGAGTGCTTTAACATAATCCAAGGCAATTTTCTCCAAGAAACCAAATGAATGAAATTTGCTTATGGACCCCTAAGCTTTGCAAACCCTTCAACTAGAACAAGAGAAATATGTGGCTGGAAGCCAATCGGCAGCCAAATGTGTTAGATGTGTTCCATTTATTATTAATGTGACAACATTCTATATAGCAGCAACAGGGCAGGCAAGTAAAGGGTTGCCATGGAGATAAGTTACTCAAGATGCAGCTAAAAATACTCCCTTCTTCCCTTACTGTAATAAATATTGCATTATGTGAAGGCTAACAATGATGATATCAAATGCCATCTCACAAAGGCTTCCAGCTGTGAGCATTCTGGCTATCTAATGGATTGCCCGATGGACACGCAACACTTCTTGCCTGTGGATATCAAAAGAGCCTATTTTTGCCCTTATTACATGGTTAAATGTTAGATGGCAGCTGTTGACATTATTAGGACAAAATATTGCTCCCTACTCAGGATAGATTTCTTACACCATTGTGACTTTGGGGGATTACAGTCATGTTCTGCGAGGAGATGCAACTTAAACTGGAAAACAAACACATGGAAATGTCCTTTGAACAAGATCACAGGAGGTTATTAGGCCTTGTCTCTCAGGACCGTGGTTACACATTTCACCTTTTTGCTGCTCACCAGGAGCCTTAAGATTACCAAAGATTCTAACAGTACCTATTAGTCAGAGAAAAAAAAATGTTCAGTCTTTTTGGAAGGACACTTTTCCACCCTCAGCTTTCTTGTAGTTTAGATATGTCTAAACATCAGCAGAGTTTTTATAGAGTTGGAAAAAGCTATGTTGCAACATCCTTTGTCTTCCACAGGAAGTCTTGAGAACCACAAAGCTTCAATTTTTTAGTTTTACTTTTTCTTCTTCAGTAAAGCTTCTCAATGACTCTGATATGAAGTGAATCTTAATCAACCAATTTAGCTGAGAGATTAAAATATTTAATACCAGAGCAAAACATAATTCAGGTCTTGGCTAATGTCATAACCATTCTTACTTTTTCTCTGCTTATGGTCTTTAAAAGATGGAATTCACATTTAATTCTTAGTTTATCATCTAATTGAACAAAGGAATTGCTTTTACAGAATCCCAGGGTATACACGTGGGAAAAGATCTCATCAATCATCCAAGCTGTGTCCTTGTTAAAACCTGCTACAGAGTAGTAGATCATGCCTGGCCTTTTTTCCATCAGAAACTCACCTTCAGCACTATAACAATAGAGCTTCTTGCCAATACACATAATCATATATAAAATGCTCATATTTCCAACTCAGTTTAAATATTTTTGTTTTGCTTAGGGTGATAGCATGCTTATTTCTCAGTACAATAAGCAATATCTTAAAAAATAGGATAATAATTACACTTGAAAAACCCAGGGATTGTTCCTAGAGAAACAGAAGGCAGAGTGAAAGTTTTAAGTTTGTCATTTCTCAAAGTTCAAGACTGTATCTGCTGTTAATAGGCAGCAAAAAGCACACATGGGAAATGCAAACAGGGAATTTAAGAGAATGGGGTAACACTACACAAAACTTCTGTCAGTGTGTCCCAGGAGCACAGAGCTCTGTGATCAGCACATCTTCCCTGCAGTGGCACACTTTATCACTTTGCTGAGAGCAGGAACCTCCCCTAGACAACACACACAGCCACTTCCTCCAGGAACACTGTTTTTAACTATCATTTTTCCTCTTTTTCTGTGTGTACTCTCTTCTTACCCTTGATGGCACAGAAATGAGCTCTCTGACACTACCCCCCAAGCACGCTCAGCTGCTGGCTGAGTAAACACAGGAGCAAGTCTGTCCTGAACAGCAGGTGAGCCTACAGTCACAGAAATGTCTGGGTACTTACTCAAAAGAAACAGCACTCTTCAAAATAGGCCTCCCCACCATGTAATTCCTGCTTCTCCCCTTTACCTAAAGAGGTTACTTCATTTTAAATGCTCACCTGGGCTCAACCCCAGAGGGCCTTTAAGCACGGGCTTTGTGGCTTATTTGTTGGCTCTAAAGGACTTAACACACTTTTGGCACAGTATTAATGATATCCCTACTGCCATTTCATGGATAATAATTTGACTCAGATGTGCCTGTAGCTCTCTTAGCTCTCTCTACTTGACTCTCCATCACCTGCCACTACACCAGGTTGCTTAAAGCCCCATCCAACCTGTCCTCAAGTACCAGCAAGGATGGAGCATCCACTGATTCTCCAGACAACCTGCTCCAAAAGGGATTTATCCCCTTAAGTAGCCTGTTCCAGGATCCATGATTCTCCCTGAAATAGCATAGAGCAACTTCTCTCTATTTCAAGAAGCAGGTTGATAATTAATTGGGAAGGGACTTTTTATTTGGCTTTTAATTTCTCTGCTGCTATGTACATTTACCCTGTACTAGTCTTTTTTTCTGTTGTTCCAAGCGAGATGCTACCCTGCTTTTTACATGCACCACAGCCCTCCTCTGAGCCTCCAGCTTCCCTCCAAAGGCTCAGTGCCAGGCAGCTCCTGCTCCTTGTGCTTTGCCATGCAGGTGGAATCACAGTGACCTTGGATGATACATTTGCTGGACAAGCCTCCAGAGGACTGCATTATTTCTGGAGCGAGGCTTCCTGTCAGATGTTGTAATACATGGCATAGATGCCTGTTCCTAACTTGGAAAAAGCATTCTCTTGTTTTTCACATCCATTACATAGAGGAGAGTTAAGAAAAAGAAAACCTCCTTTTAAGCATAATTTGATTGTGTTTGCTCCCACCAAATCTTCCCCCCCCTTTTTTTTTTCCATTTGTCAAATCTTTATGGTTTACATATGCCAATTATAATAGCACAGATAATAAAAAACAATAAAAACCCCAAGCCAAATATCAGATATATGGGAACCCTGGGAAATGTTGTTTTTAGGAAAGGACTGATTTGTACAGGACTATGATTACACTGCATAAATACACTTCAGTGTTTGAAGATGTCAAACTACAGCAGAAGGAGCTCTCAGAAGGACAATGTTTATCCTCTGTCTAATTTAGAATCCTTGTTAGCTGAGCAGAGGGACACCAGGACAACACTGACTACATTTTTAAAACACAGAGCGTATCACCTCTTCAAAAGGGGAAAAAAAACCCAATAATGAAAAACAAAGTTGTTAGGAGGTTCTGGGTGGTTTGTGTATTTGTGTTTTGTTGGGTGGTTTTTTGTTGGTTTTAGTGTTTTTGTCTGCAGGTTGGGATTTTTTCTTGTTGTTTTGTTATAGCTTATAGAGGATGTGCATTTAAAAAAAAAATAAAGATTAGTAAGGTTTAAAAGCCAAAAACTCAAGTCGCAAAAAGTCCAAGTGGATAAGATGACAATTTCCTATCAATGAGAGCAATAAATCATCACAACACACTCTTAAGCAAAATGGTAGATAATATACCTTGAAGACTGCATGCCTTTCAGGTAGGAATGTTCTAGCTAACCACAAGTTCTGCCTTAAAGAAAAGTTACATAGATGTAAAAGATTTAATGAATCTCATCATACAGACACTGGTTTAAAATTAATGATCCCTTCCAAGTTTAAAAGCAAACTATAAAATACCCTTCATACAGTTTATATAACTTATGGGAATGGAGCCATTTTCACTTGAAATATTTCTAACTCTAAAGAAAAAAGAATGCTCTGTTATACACAGGGTAATATTGGTCACAGAGATCAAAATTTTAAGAATGACTTCAGATGTGACATGAAGTAAACCAGTGACAGCACAGAGTCCATACTACAGCTTAAGCATATATTTAAGAAGTATTTGAACAGAGAGCTTGAAGACCTTTTCCACATTCCCCTGAGGAGCCCCCTGAGAACAGTCTCCTTCAAGAGCACTGAGCTTAGAGGCTTTTGCTGGTTCCAGGTCACTGCTCTCCTGTTCTTGCTCTGAATATGAAGTTCTGCATTAGCCCTCCATCATCACACCTCTCTGATGCCTTTGCAGGTGTTTCCACTCAGAAATTTCTACTCACGTGTCTTAGAGCTAAAGTGCCCTAATTGGTTGCTACCTCACATGGTCCTGCATTCAAAGGTCACACAGACTCAGGCCAAATATGCAGGAACAAGTCATTAAATAATAAGTTGAATTCAGTGTAGTTATAACTAGGGAGTGGTGCCATTTATGTTGAAATTACATATAAGCAATGACAAATTCCACCTTTGACATCCATTGATATATTTTGGTCTTAGCTTAGTTTCTCTCTTCCATACTTGAATATTTTCTAAAAACATCTATTACAACTTCAGTAATTAATCAACAAATGTCATTTTCCTTTAAAGCATATTTAATTGTCACAAAAATTAGGAACAACTAACAACCAAAACCAGTATAATTACTTCTAATGCAAATGTGCTAATTTAAATTGTGGAATACTTCTTTAAGAGAAGTCTGTGTTAATTGGGGTCTGCTCATGAAAGCGAGCTGCTAATTGAGCTGGCATGTGCCAGATAGACTAGTCCAACTGAAAGAAAGACAATATTTGCAATGTAACACTGATTTTTAAAGTTAACATTTTAATGAAAAAAGCTGCTATCAGGCTCATGCCAGTTCAATTAGTCACTCTTTCCCATGAGCAGACCCCAATTAACACACTTTTTCGAAAGAAATATCCCACTGTTCAATTAAAACATGGAAGCATAGATGATTACACAAGTCTAAAGTCTATTTTGATAATTAGTCCTGATCTGTCTCAAATGTGTTGTTTCTGAACTGCTGCATCATCAGAACTTATGGATTATTTTCGAGCAAATGCTTTTTATCTGCATTAAGCAGGCACTGTCTGTACAACAGAACCAAAGCAGCTCAACAATCCAGCAGTGGCAAGGTAACACCCTGGTGCCTGTTGGTAACAGCAGAGATCATAGTGTGATCGTCATGATCAGTTGGAGAAATCAGGTGACCAGAATTTCTGTTCTAAGTGAGCTCTTGTACCATCCCATGGCAAACATGAGTAAATAAAAGCAGGCACGGGGTGATCCAAAGCATGAGGTCAATGAGAATCTGTCTTGACTTCAATGACTGTTGGATTAGGTCCCCCTGTTTCCACTGGGAGAAGAGGAATTATTGCAGTGCATCAGGCAGTGGGAGCTGGCAACTGGGCAAATATTGATTTGGCATGGTAACTGCTATAAGATTGATTTTAAACACAACTTGAATATAGATTTATCAACCATTCTGCAGCAACTGTGTCAACGTGCAATAACAACAGCCTTTGATGGCTCAGTGAGGTAACGACAGTGAGGAAGAACGAAGGAATAGTCATGATCACTGCAAATGTTCCCTCAGAAGTATCATGATACACATACCTGGGGAGCTTGTCACCTAATTGAGCTATTGAAAGGATCAGTAAGTTGTGTCTAATTAGCCAAGAATGATGTTAATCAATAAAGTCACACAGAATTTGGGGATTTTCCCTGTATTTGGGACTGCAGCATAAAATACAGTGGTTTTCTGTGGAAGGAATTGATCTTGCCTACTAGTAAGTTAAAACAATGCTTCTTACCATCGATCCCTTCAAATCAATATTAGGCTTTTTGCTTGATATGATGGAGCAGGCAATTCTGAATTCACAAGTACAGATGGAGTGGAGACAGACATGCTATCACTAAAGCAAGCAATGTGCAATTACAGTGCCCCTGCAGTCCACTAGCTGTAATCCTGGCTTCAGCATGACTCTTTCATTGCATGGTTGCACCAAACTTCTGTTATTGCTACTTGTCAAAAGTAGTTATCACTAGGATTCCCTGAGGAGACATTCTTACTGATCTCAGTGTCTTTAGAGAGTGCAACAAGATCATCCAGTCTGAAGGAGAACACACAAATCTATTTGTCTTAGGATATTACATGCTTGCTAACTTGACACTGCTGCATGTAATGCCATTACCTAATATAGTATGCAGGTATTCCTGTCACCCAGAATTTATATTAAAGACAAAACCCAAAAAAAACCCCATAACCATGCTTTGGAAAATTATTCTGATCAAACCAGAACAGATTGTTAGGTATCCATCTCCAAAATATTGGGGGGGGGAATAGGGCAGAAAGACTAAATGGCATATGGTCTTTAACTCACATATTTACTTTCCTTGAGATAGTTGCTGTAAAAGTACCACCCACATTCCTAGCATTCAGAAATAATATCAAATGTGAAGTGCAAAAGAAGTTTATTCACTAAAATAGTTTCATTTTGAAGGAGAGGCTGCACTAACTGTTGGAACGCTGTTAATTTCTTTATTATAACCCCAGAGCACCAGGATAACCCCAGAGGCTTGACATGAACTGAGAAACTGCAATGAGACTGGTGGATTTGCTGAAGGATCCCAGAAGCTTTGCTGTATAAGGACCTCCCCTAGGAAAAGGGCTTGAATAAAGGCAGTAGGAAGGTGCTGCAGGACAATGCAGGACAAAAGCTGCAGCTGGAAGACTGCAGTCAGCACCTGGTCTGGTAGGTCAGAACCACCTTCAGATAGGTCAGTGCAAAGGAGACCATTGGTGTCTTTCAAATTAATATTTTATTTTTCCTGTGGATAGAGTCAGCCTTCTCCCTCTGGCATCAATTGTAAAAATGTTTAAGTCACAAACGTGTTTCTTCACTTTACGGGATTTTTGTTTGTTTGGGGTTTCTTTAAAAAAGCTTGGAGCACGAGACACACAAGGTATGGCATCGCTTTGATGTCAGTGGAGGTGCATGTCAGTGCAGAATTTGCCTCACTTTTTCTAATATTTTCAAGTATGCACAGTTCCTCTGAAACCTCTTTGCAGAAACTTGGCAAGAAAAAAAATACAGTAGGGGTAAGTGAAAAGGATTGAGAAAAACTTGTTTTTCAGGAGATGCTTTGCACTTCTGCTCAGAATCCATCACTGTGCTCCTATACATGACAGACTCCTGTTCCTACCCCCACTATTGCTGCAGTTACAGCTGCCCCCTCTTTTTTCAAGCTATTTAGTTCTTTTTCTTGTTGATTATGTCACATTCACTATCACATAAATTCTCATGCTATCTCAAAGTTTAAGTATTTGGCCTCTAGTAGCACAAAACATTTTTTATTTTATTCAGAATGCCCCCGTTCTCAGTTTGGTCAGAAAGCACCAGCAACCTCACATTTAAATTCAGGAATTCACACCCTTGCAATAAACTTCACATTGAATGAGTTAACATAGACATACAATTAATTTTTTTTTCCTCAGGCTGGAGATAAAGGCCATGTAAAATCAAAACAAAGTATTTCTGTTTTAATCAAGCATTCAAAATCCAAAAATAAATATCCTCGGTTTTAAGTGCTAGGGATTCTTTTCAGTGGACTTAAAGATTCAACAACTTCTCCAAATCTGGGGGGAAAAAACCCACATTAAAATACCAATACTTCTTATGCTTCAAACCTATTTATCTCCTGAGGTAGTAGAAAAAGAATTTAATATACTTCCACAGAAATTCAGGGCCTACTTGAACCAGTAGCTCTTGATATACATTTTGAATTAAGTCTTCATTTAGGTTATCAAACAGAAAATAAGTGGTTTTTGCTTTTCAAGCACTTCAACATAAACTTCAGTTTCAGGCTGAGACAGAACACAAAGTTAAACACTCTGCATCACCTATATGAGCTAAGGATGCAAAATAAAGGCAGCCTGGGACTGCCCTAGTCAAAGAGGAACAAAAACATTTGTCAGTAACTTCAAGACACTACGAGAGGAGTTTTTTTTTGACAAAAAAAAAAAAAAAGGAAAGAAAACAAAGAAAAAAGGAGATCCCTATGACCCAGCTGCAGAAGTAAAAGCCAAGTACAGAATGCAGCAACAGCAGATCTAAGAAGACATTGTTTCTAAGAAAACTGAAGGAAGGGAGTCAGCAGGGAAAGGGAAAAAAAATTGTTCTCCATTTTGATGTTGGCATCTCTCAGGCTCCTTGCCAGAGGCTACAGGCATCCCCAGGGCCCACCCAAACCCACGCAGGAGACTCTACTACAGAAAGCTTCTGTTCAGCAATGTATCTCCCTGTCTCCCTATTTTGTGCAAAGTCTTACAGCAATCAGTATGCAAGTGCCACAATTCTATTCCCAATTTTTACAATTCTGTTCCCAAGATAACTGACGTCTGTTCCTACTGATCCAGACTTGTTAGGCATTAACTTGAAGCTCAGGCAAGTTCCTCAGGTACAGGAGCAAACTTAAGGCAATGGGTGGTGGCAAATAAACAGGTTTCACAAGGCACTACTGGCCCTGCATACAGTGACAGTTATTATCACCCCAGGTATGATTTAAGATACATGATGCACATATTTATTTGGTCAGGCTTTACAGAGAACTAGACTTTTTCAGGTACAGTCAGAAAGTTCTATTCGAACACATTCAAAAGTCACTATTCAAACACAGAAGCAGAGAAATTGGGTACATCTCAAGAAGACCAACCCTTTCAAATACTGTAGTGTACATGCCTATCTTACATAATCAGCACTTCTACCTTCTCAACACCTCCTGTTCCAGAAACCCTAAAACAGCCAGAACAACTCACATCATCCTTGCATTTTCCAATCTTTCATCTCCTTAAGTCCCTGACTCAGGAGCGTCAGAGTCTCTTGATCTAATATACATTACAGAAAAAGACAGGTAATTCCATAAGCAGTGACTCACCCTCACAGCCTCTGCCTGGGGGACGCAGCTCCACAAAGGATGGCTCCAGCTTTGTGTGCAACTCCTTCTCCCTGAGCCAGCACCTCTCTGAGGAAAGGCAGAGCTGGGCAGCAGTGTGGAACTAAAAGGCGCCCCCAGCCCAGCCTACCTCATCAGCAGAGATTGGGGACAGCTGAGATGGCCCCAGAGCTAACCACACACAGGTGCACCTCGTTCTCTCCTCTCCTCCAAGGCTCCACTCAGGTGCAGCAAATCCCTGGGCTTTGGCTGGACAGGTGAGGCCAATTCCCGCTGCCCTGCCTGCAGAAAGGGCAGTGACACAGCCTTCTTCGCTCTCTCCTTTCCACCAGTGGTTGTGACCACTGAGCTACTCCATGGCTTCAGAAACATAAACTGAGAGCTGGGAGAGTGCTGATTGTTAGAGTTAGTAACATCCTTTTCACACTAAGGACAAACAAGAACTTTCAGAGCTTTCATGGGAAATCAAGCAAGCTGGCAGACCACAAAGAAGGACAGTGGCCAACTTGGAGCCTCCCAGGAGACAGAAAACCCACGACGTCCCATCCCTGCCTTTGATGGCTTGCTAAAAAGCCACCTTGTTAGTACAGGCAGGCAGGCACTGTGTGCTGAGACTTTCACCTCTGTCAAAAAGAGAGGAGCCTAAGTCCTGACCCCTTTCCCAAGGTGCTTTCAGGCTGTGCCTTCTGCACTGTCACAACAGATTGGGCTGTGACAGGTTGGTCAGGAAAACCAGAGATGTTTTACATTTTCTGCTTGACTTGCAGTCCTTTTACCAGGCTAAGGCTTGGGACAGTTTTTCCACTTGTATTTTTTATTATGCTTTAGGAGAAAAACAGGTCTGAGGTTGATACTCAGCATTACAATTTCAGTACTATGCACATAAATTTAACTACTTAATTCCACTGAGCATTGGGTAAGTGGGGCAGCTAAACCCAGTATATTGCATGGAACATTTATCACTAACTACAGTACACAATTCCCTTTGCCATTTAGGCTTACACATTTTACAGCATTTACAATCATGCTGAATTATGCTGGAATTCCCATTTCAAAGGATTTCATGAATGCATTGCTTGAATGCTGCCAAACTCTTTTTTTCTTTTTTTCTTTTTTTCATGTAGACTTTAAGGGGAAGTGAGGTCCTGTGAGGCTGCTTATGCACTGCTGGATCCCAAGTACTGTTGGAATGTCTGGATTTCACTGAGAAGTTGCTGGAATAAAAACTTAAGTGGGATCTGACTGAAAGCTACAAAGAGAAAACTGATGTAATTTTTAATCCAGTGCACCATAACTATTAGTGAATGTGGATTTCTTACTGGCATCTAATTGATAACAGTCTTTATCAGCTTTTGATGGTTAGGGAAGGTCAGTAGAGTGCCTCAGCTTGTACTGGAGCAAAGTGACTCACCCTCATGCCCCTGACGTCGGGGCTCAGAGGGCCTCAGTTGTGTCTGACACAGTGTCATGAGAGGGTGGCAGAAATCAGCTCTTGCCTTCAAGTGAGCTCTCCTTCCTCTCCGAGCAGCTCAGCCAGCCAGGGAGCCCCACTGTTATCCTTCATGAGGAAGGATAGGCAGGTTGGCTGGCAGTCATCCTCTCCTTGAAAATCTCCCAGCGTGTTTTCACAGTTTAAACCTGGCCTTCTCTGGGTTGGGAAAACAAAAGCAAGCTTAGAAACCCCCTAAATCTCACAAGACCTCCCCCTTGTGCAGGGGGCACACCTGGCCTGCAACTCGATTACTTCTACTTACTAATTTGGTGGTGCAAAATTTTGAATATATAAAACACTTTCAACTGTAATCCTGGGATGTGAGAAGTGCAGAAATATCATTCTAGGTCCCCTTAAATAGATGACAAAATGAATCCAGACTTTTCTACCTCTATGCAAATCCTGCCTATGATCTTCTCAGTTTCCTTTATGTATCTTAAACCCTGAAGGTTTAAGAGTAATATTTCTGCAAGTCAGATACTATTAGATACTTTTAAAACTCTTCCTTCTCTTCTTTAAAAAAAAATAGACTCAATTAAAAGCCAAGTCTGCTCACTCTGACTTCAGTTGTACTATAAAACTGTTATTAAAACTATCGTGGATGTGACAGAAATAAAGGAGGTGATGAGGAGATATTTATGATGTATAAAAAATGTCCAGGGAGTATGTCTAATGATGTGATCAGGATTTTTTAGGCCCTTAATACAGTGATTATTAATGCAAGTCTGCTTCCATGCTTATGCAAATAGGCCTGGGACATTACAAGAAATTTCCAGTCATGTTGCTTGAGAAGGCCATGTGGGGATGTGAGGCTGTCTGAAGCCTGAAGAGACTTTCTTAATGGAGTCCAACAAGATTAGTTGCCTTTCCCCACTACATGACTCTGTAAAAAAAGCAAATAAATCACTAACAGTCTCCTAATAGACTTAGTTCCCTCCTGTCCTGAATGAATATTGCTTGGAATAAGCTCTGCAATGGCTAACTCTGATATTGCCATGGTGACTTTTTTTTTTCCAAGGCTGTGTGAAAGATTTCCAAGTTGTTGAAAATGTTGCCCCTTGTCCTGTATGCAGGAGTGTGTAAAAGGCTTTCTGCTGCTGGGCTGGAGCCCAGTCACTGGAATGGTTTCCACCTGATCATGTTCTCCAGCTGGATCTCTGAGGTGCAAGGGGTAACTGGAGTTCCCTCCCTTCCTGTAAGTAACCCAATACATTCCTCCTCTGAGCCCACTGTGTTAATGGATTTATTATGGACTGTGTGATATATACATATATATATACATATATATATTGCTGCTTCACCCAGGACTCAGCTGTGTCTAGTGGAGCAGCCTGATTCTGACCAGCCTGGTTGCATCAATGCACAGAGCAGGGATTATTACCCCTTTTTCTGGGAATAACACATTTTATTTACCTTTTTTACTTTTTTTTTTCCATTTACATTATTATTTACATTTTATATTATCCTTCCGGATTTCTTTTTGGTAAATTATTTTTTCTCTCTTCTGTGCAAGCTCAATTTTAAGTATGTTACAAGATGCTGCTCCATTCCTTTGTTAGTGATAAATTATCACAGCAATTCAGTATGCTTTCTGGGGTGGAAAAAATCCAAATAATCCCACAAAGTGGGAGAATAAAATTTATCAGGTGGTTGAAATGGCTGTGCTCCAGAAGTTAGGAGTGAGGGACACAGATTGTAAAGGACTGAAGGGCTGAAGCTGTGGCACATGCCCAGGGTAAGGGAATTGGGACACTTGCTGAAAAAATAAAGAGGAAAAAAACCACAAACCAAAGGAAGCCATAGGAAAAATGATTCCAGATTAGAAGTCAGCTCAGGGTGACAAGCCCAGCTCACTGAGGCTGGATCTGATAAGCTCCTCTTTTCCAGTAATTGTGTCTGACCTGATTCACTCCCAGCTTTTTTGCAAACCTGGGTGCCACAGGGCATTTGTGCCATGCAAGTGATGGAACTGAGAAGCCAGTTCCTCTTCCAACGTTGAATCTCCACAAGACACCAGAGCCTGTGTGCAGTGCCAGGTCTGGGCCAGCCTCTCACTGAAGGTGTGCAGCCCCACAGCTGAGGGTCTCCTCCTTTCCTGCAGGGCAGGCTGCCTGCTGGGAGCCACATCACTTTGTAGTACATCAGGAATTAACTAAAAGCAAGGACGACCCTTTCATGAGAGCAATTTCCTTTCAAGGGTCTCATTCTGCAGTGAGGGTTAGCCCATTAGACATACCCTGCTTGTTCCCACTTAGTAACCCATCATACTCTCAATCTGCATTGTAGCAACCACCTAGAATTTCAGAAGTTTTATTAACTAGCACTTTGACAGACCCTTCCTTGATATTTTGTAGGCAAGCAACACATTTTTGAAATTATGGGTATCTTTTTGCATATATCTATTTATTACAGTAGTGATAAAATGCTAAAGTAATAGAAATCAAAGCTTTTGATTATGATATAGATTGGCCTTTTCTTTGCAGGAACGATGGACCTTTACTAATGCAAGTATGAAAGACCAAAATTTGCCCTAGTTTTCTTCAAAGAGTTCTGGAGGAAGGGTGGCGTAGGGCCTGCCAAGTTGCTGTTTTGTGCGCTTACCCAGAGAAAGTACTAAATAAAAACTATTGCTGTTTTGATAGAAGTAACACTGCAATTGACAATCAATGATTGACTTCAGAAGTTTTATGCCTCACTCAGCTGAATCAGTGCAGATGTTTGTGATATTATTATGTCTTTTTTGTAGCAGAAAAAAACTCCTTTCAAGGCAAAAAACTTAATACAACTGTAGCAGAAGTTAAATCTGGAAAAGTACCATGGATTTGCCAGTGACTTTTGTTTTGATAAAGAGTATTTTATGTTCAGAATTCAGAACTCCTTACCTCTAAAATAGCTTGAGACATGCTTTATGCTTCAGGGGAAACTATTTCAATCAATCCCAAGGCTAGAAGGAACTCATTCTAAATTCCCCTGTTAAAATAATGTCAAAGTATTATTAGCTAAAGCCTTTTTACAACTGGATTATGAGCACCCTGTTCTCAATCCATGTTCTCAAGTTTGACTTAGTTTATTTACAGATGGTTATCTAACAATGCTAAAAAAAACAAATCAAAGGCTCCTCTTTTCCCCATACAATACTTCACTTATCAAAACATGCTGTTTCCTTTTTTATATGGAAATGAAAGATTTTTTTCCTAACCTGGTAAAAATAAATAATGATATTGGACAAATCTCAGAATACAAAATAAATTTGGATACTATACAAATGTTTGGAAAATGCAACAATACTCCACAGGGAATATGTGACAATTGGAGCTTCAGCTGGAAACAAAATGTTGCAGATTATTAGAAATATCTATTCTCACTGCAACAGAGCACTTGCACAAGTACATTTCAGTCCAATCAGTAGGAAATTTAGATTGATAGGATAGACTGATAGTAGATAGACTGACCAATCTGTACCCTTAGTCTATCCAACAAATTTAACACAACAAAATGGGGTTCTCACAATTCAGAGGGCTGAATTAAGACACCTCCAGAGATCTGCTCCAGTAGATTTATTTTAATTTTAGGAGAGTTAATAAATTTTGAAAGAGTTTCTAAAACAGAGCAAGGGACTACTTTTGTGAAACACCCAGTTGCCTCTGCCTCCTCAGAGCTCAACAATGCTATAAACCAAATATAATCACCAGCTTTGGGACATAAACTCTGAGAGTGCAGATCAGGAGGAAGCAGACACCCACTGAGGATCCATCCCTTCCTAATGAGATGCTGAGATATTTCTGTTTGGGTTGCCCCCTGCAGTGTTCAATACCAGCTGTATTGGACATGGCAGGGAACTGAAGATACGATCGATTGAGATAGGTTTGGGGAAGTGACTGCATCAAGTATTACCTGCTACTGCTCCGTCTGCCCAGCATGGCTCTTCCCATACCTGCAGTTAGCTTCTAGAAATCTAATTAGCAATTCATTAATTTCCTTAACTCTATCATCTAGAGCAGATATACAGATATGCAACAACACACAACTAAAGCTCCTGCCAAACTTGCAAATCAACGTCTCAGTCATAGTTACTAACATTTTCATTGTCTCCTAAACATTATGCGGATTATAGCATACTGAATAGAAAAACAATATAGCAACTCTGAAATTCCAGAGTTTGGGTATGGAAATGTTAAGGGTAGATTGTGGGGACAAACCCCAGGTTTTTGTCCTGAATTCTTCTTAAAGGGAAGCAGAAATTCTTAGAAATTTCCATAATTAGACCAGATTTTCATTTAGTACAACAAGAATCAAATAATCAGCAGCTTTATTCTTAAGCCACACATGTTCAAAAAAGTGCCTGTAATACCTTCAAGTTTATTAAAGTCACAAGTGAATTTGTAAAAATCTGACATTATAATGATTGCAGTAGTACTATTAATTACCTTTGTTATCATCAGCATTGAACTTCAGACCCTACATAGTGCATTTGAATGACTGAGCTTTCAGTAATTTCTTGCTGAGAGTCTAGATGGAAAAAAAAGTGATTTGCTCACTAAAGGGAATGTTAGTTTTGGGACACCAAGTTCCACCTCATCTCCCATATGGATGGAAACATGGATATTTAAGGGAAGAAAAACCAAACAGAAACTGATCTATATGAAATGCATCAGCACTGCAACAGCCATTTCTTTTATTTTGCACAAAACAATGACATTTTTTTCCTATCTTCTCAGACAATGTAATAGGAAAGATATTTTACTTGGGTGATGTTTTGATTCTGGTTTATGTAACAACTTTAGATGAAAATTTAAGCACATCCTCACAATTCTGTAAAGTTAACATCGGTGTGGAAGAGTAATATGACAATTTTTATCTTACATATTGGTTTTAGGCTTTATAGTACCAGGAAAAAGAAAGGGGAAAATTATTTGTACATGCATGGAATATTAAAGATGTTTAGAAGTCTGAACATTGCTTGCAATATGTTTATTCAAATTGAAGTGTTTTACAATTCTGACTACAGAACAACAAAATTTATATCAACTTTCCATAATGATGGTGTTAGGGTTCTACTAAGGAGAAAAGAAATCTTAATATGCTTCATTTGTAGCATTCTCAGGAAACAATTAATGCTAATAGTCCAGCAGGCTGGAAGTTGGAACATTATAAATTCCATCCTGAGCTCCAGATTGCAGAGGCAAAATTTGAATTGACTTATACTTTTTAAAGTGATATTTCTTAAAACTGATATATCCAAAGCAGTTGATATAAATACAAGCAATATGATCAGTATAATCAGGACAAACTTATGCCCTTCACTGGGAAATATCTGTTGATAAACAAGAGAGGCTTTCAGGGAAAGAGCAGAAGGATTTTTGTCTGGTTTTGCACTGTATCTTTTACCTTTACTTGGAACATGAGCTGTAATGACCACAGGAGTCCATCACATGTTTACAAATAGTGTGTATATCTCCATTACAATACACTTTCCTTCCGAACTCGGATGTGTTATTCAGTTTATCACAGCCTTACACCCTCTATCCAGCGCTGGCATGGTGAGCTAAGCAGCCTCTGTCACTGCAGTGATGTGGCTGATCACTGATGATCACTGCAGTGATTTGGCCAAGATGCCCAAAGATACTTTTGGAGCAGGAGTGTATAGGCAAGTACCAGCCACAATGCTAAAACTCTGTGATCATAAAATACAATTGTCAGCAGCAGTTGCTAAGTGACAGCAATTCCTTTGTGATACAAATAATGTCCTAAAAAATCCACAGTGCCTCTTTAGTGCTTTATTTTTTACCTTGAAAGAGATGATCTTACTAACAGTGACATGCCAAGGGCTAAGGACTTGTATCTGAATTGTAGACTGCAGTGCCATGTAATGATGCTGCTGAGTTAGGCTTAAACTAGCTGGGGATATGGTAATGGAGCTGGATTTGGAGGAGCTCCTGGGTTCTCAACTGTGCAGGGAAGCATTAGTCAAACAAGGGAGAGGTCTAGAAGGCATTTTTGTATCCCTTCAACAAATAGTTGGAAGCAAGTCTGCCACATGAAAATCTCTGATGACAATGGTATCCTTTAATGACTATAAAATTATTAGCAAAGGCAAAAATGAGAATGCACTTCGGAAGTTTAACATTAGGAAGGGAAATAAAAAATGTTTTACAAAGTCTCAGTTTTGCTTATAGGCTTTAGGCAAGGACATTTGCTGGCCTACAGCCTCAGAGGTCATGTGCTCGTATTGTGTTCTGCAAAATTACCAGTCATTTAACATTCCCTTGTGCCAACTTGTTATTTTCTGCAATTGTCTCCAGCTCATCAAAAAATCTTATTGTTAGAGCTGCATGAGAAGATCAAATTATATTCAAAAGGTGAGGAATAGCAACAGTCTTTGGCGAGATGCAATGATTTTTAAGCCAAAGGTGAGATCATGCCTGCATGAGTTCACAATGGGGAGATTAGTTTTACAACACTAAAAAGGGATTTCAGGAATTTTTAAGTGCCACAAAACCTGCATTTGAGACTTACTTTACATCTTCATTACATCACTTGGACATTAAAGGAAGCCTGGGCAAAATTCTGAGAAGCCAAGTGCACTTCCAGTTAATAACGACAGGAACCAGTCCAAGGACAAACATCTAAATCATGTTGCAGCAAATTACACAGGGAGATTCTTTGGTGTCTGAGGTGTGCACACACACACACAGAGCTATGGCACATTCCCCTCTTCCCTATCCTCATTTCTGCCACTCCATGGATGCTCACACACACACAGAGCTATGGCACATTCCCCTCTTCCCTATCCTCATTTCTGCCACTCCATGGATGCTCACACACACACAGAGCTATGGCACATTCCCCTCTTCCCTATCCTCATTTCTGCCACTCCATGGATGCTCACACACACACAGAGCTATGGCACATTCCCCTCTTCCCTATCCTTGTTTCTCCCACTCCATGGGTGCTCACACAGAGTCACTGCCATGCTCCTGCTGGTCCCCACCCCAGGTGCCCTCACAGCTGCTGTGGCTCTTTCTCCCTCCCTGTCCTTGAGCTTTGGAGGTACAAAAGGAGAGTCAGCCCTGAGGAGACTTTCCCTCACAAGTGTGTCTCTGGGACCACAAATCCCTAAGGACTGATCAGTGAGTGGGGAGAACTCACAAGGCTGACTCTTCACAGATGTACAGACTGAGAGCAATTCTGACCTGCACCTGCTACCTTGCTCCCTAAGTCCTTACACACCTCATAAAGCTGTACTGAGAACACCCATATAATTCCAAAACCTACACATAGCATTATATTTTGTGTTTCAGTACTTTCCTCACTATTTTAGAGAGCATAATCCACATGAGCAACTTGGAGCTAAGACTATGAAAAGCCCTCTTCACCACAGGTAGTATTTTCCCTCTCAATGGCAGTTTTGTGAAGGCCAGGACATAGTGAAATCTCTGAATTTGTGTCAGGTGCCTCCATCACATATCAAATCCTTGTGTCCCATATCATTTTACACCGCATGAAAAATATGGACTTAAAAACTCATGAACCCATCATGATGATTTCATGTTGATGATCTTCAATAAGTCACTTTCTGACATTGTCCCTTTCTGGAATGACACTGATCTTTTTTGTGAGGTGACTTAAGATCTGTGAATTAATATTATGCACGAGGCTGACTCATCAATCTTAAAAGCAATATGAGAGTGGCTGTAGGCAAGGCAAGAGAGTTATCTTTGCCCAAAAATAAGGTAAACAGGAAAAAAACTTTCTATGGATGCAGTTCCTGAAGCTTTCTGGAAGACTGAACACCACAAGTTTCCTGAAGAATATTTCCATTTTTTTCCATTTTTAGTGAATTGCTTTTTTAATTATGAAAACAAAGCTTTAGTCTTATTTTTATGTGTGTTTACACCAGAAATGTTTCAAAGAACCAAAAGAAAGATGTCCCTGTGGATACTGATGAGGCTGCCATGGGCAAGCCAGGCTATGGAGCACTGACCTTGCTTTCTACCTGTGCTTAGTGACAGGATGACTTGTAAGGGTCCTCCCAGACCTGGAGGAAAGACTGAATTTGTTGGCATACTCCAGTCTTGACTTGCTTGGAGGTGGGGGAGTACACAAAACAAAACATTTTTTTAGAGAAAAACAATTCAAGGTAATACATCATGATACTTAATTTTTTAAAATTATTTTTTGGACAAAAATGTTCAGAGCTGTTAATTTTCTCAAACCATTCATTTGGATTTATTATTGTTATTCACACTTAGAATTAATAACACATATATACTCTTAAGTTGGTGATAGCCTTCAAGTTATGGAAATAAAAACATGCCTGCAGAGAACAGCTGAATAGTCATTATATGGAATTTCACATTTCAGGTTTAGGTCTGTCCAGAAATCCCTAAATATACCTTTTACAACTACATGTTTCCTTTTTTTCAAATTGTCAAAATCCAAAAGAACTGAAAAATCTCCTTATCCACTTCAATTGAAATATTATGAAAATCAAGTTGCTTCTGTGCTGGCATTCTTTCTAATAACAATGTAAGCTGATTCATTTTTAAGGCTAAACTATTATTCTTGAGAAGTTTCATCTAGTATGTTCAGGAAGAAAAAAGTAAAAACTGAGACCTAAGATTCAATATTTTTTGCATAAAAAGCAAGCAGTAATAATGATGAAACCATGTTGGCTGAAAGATATGAAAAGAAATGAGAATATTTTTTACTATAAAATGTTAATTTCAGCAGTGATGAAGCATTTTGAGAAACTGATATCCATAATCAGCCACAAAATATAAGCACTGAAAATCCAGCTGACCTGATTCAGGGAACTCAACACACAGCACAGGGAATTATGCAGACTGCTGCCCATTTTTCTCTTTTACACAGATATATGAGGTGGTTTGGCTGAGTAATAGGCAAGGAAGGATGTCTTCTTCTAAAAATGGAAATTTCAAAATAATTATTTCCACTTAATAATGCAGGCAGAGCACTACACAGAGCAGAAAGCTGGTGGGTACTTTCAAAACCTCTTGGTCTGCTGATCACTACTATTTTGAGAGGACATGTCCCTGTAGAGCAGTACCCAGCAATGACCTCCAGTTCTTTTGAAAATGTAAGGTGGATGACAATTATAGTAATGTCCTGAATTGTCTTTATTTTGTAGCTGTACGACCTAGCAAAGACAAAGCTTGTAGGTACAGATAATATCCCTTATAGAATTAATTCATATAACTGTAAAAAAAGGGTGAATTTTCAGCCAATACAGAAAAATACAGTATTACAGAAAAATAAAAATTAGGAGTAATCACCGATTGCCCAAAAATATTTTTTTCAGACATAGCCTTAAAAATATACAGTAGGAATTAAAGTTTTTCAAGTAATTCTTCAGAAATTGAAGAATTTTTCATCATTATTTATGACTGATATGCCCCAGAGAATTCCATATTCATCTTTTACCAACTACCAAGAATGTGAAGACTATTGATACAAGCCTCTGTTCTTCTTAGCCACATCTGTTGCAGTTTGCATATGAAGTAATATTTTTTTGAGATTAGATTTTGATGGTGACATTCAACATTATTCCATCAGAAATGAAAACAAAGGGATAAATATATTTTAAATAATGTATTATATTTCATTAGATTAAAAACTATGTTTTACTTCAAGCAATATGTGTTCTGTTCATAATAAATATCAAAACTTTATTTCATCTCTGTCAGTTAGCTGGATATTCAGAATGTGCAAGGAGCAGGAAAGGGACAGGGTTGTTTCTTTTTTTTAAATTAAAAAAAAAAATTAAATTAAAAAAGAAAATTACCAGATTTATTGCTCAAAATAAATACTACAGCAAGCCAATAAATACATCCTGGTGTTTCTGCTAAATACTAAAACTTGTATTTTATTTCTTTGGTAATTTAATAGATTAAATGGAAATAATATTGTGATATGTTACCAAGTAGAAACTTTCAGTGAAAAATAGCATTTCCACCGAAATCAAGAAGAGATTTTCCAGTGTAATGAATGTGGCAAAATAACCTACTCAGCTACAGGGAGACACTGACAGATTTCTCAGAGTCTCTTTTCTTTCTGGACCACAAGTCCAGTGAAACTATTTTCTTATTCAGTACCCACCTGCATGTACTTAGTTTATGCTTTCTCCCCAGTCGGATTTCATTTCCAAGAGTTCAATATGTTTTTAAGGTACGTAGTCAAAAGGCAAAGATATGTGTTGTGAAATTAAGGTACTTGGAACCGGCCATGGGCCTGGCCTTTTGCATACATCATGTATGTATTAAGAGCTTTCACTGTAATTCAGAGTAAATAACAGTGTCAGAAAGAATGAGATGGAATCAGCCACAGTGGGCATAAACTCTAGAAATAGCTTCAGCTTATTCATTACTCTTTCATATCACATCCCAATCCAGATATACTTCCATTTAGCTTTGGTCAGAGCAGCATTTTTTTCACATTCTTGATGGAATCTGGTTTATTACAGCACTTGACCTCTCTTCCTTCTCAGGAGATGCTTAATTCTTGATATAAGGATGGAAATGCTTACCCACTTGGGGCACACAAAACTGACTTCTATTACAAAATGCGATTTGTAAAATGAGAACCCTGGTTAAATGGGAGTTTTTAGGGGCAGGGGGGTAGTCAGGTGAAGTTTGGATGTGGCAAAGCTATTAAAGCAGTGTTAGCAACAGCATGCCCCACAAAAAAACCTGACAGATTGAAAGATCGTATGCTGATTATGATCTTTCATGAATGTATTCAGATGTGTGCTTCTGCTGCAAATTCACTATGAAATACATTTAAGCAGCATGTTTTATATGCAATTCTGAATGCTTTTCTAAATTAGGGCATTTTTTTTCCCAGTTTCCTAAGATGGTATTTAATTATGTGAAATGTTTCCCATTTATTTACTAAAAGCTCATAGCTGCAGTGGGATGGTGGGATTTGCGACTGCTCCCAGTCCAATTGTTTATTCAACTCACTGAGAGCCAGATTTTGCCTGCCACTCACACAGGAGTGGGATGGAGGGTGGAGATGTGAGCAGAGAAAGGAGGGCTGCCCAGTCAGACTCGCTTTGGAGGAAACAAGAAACTTAAACACAGGAAGAAAGCATTTAATTCTGCTCCCCAGACTCTCAGGTCAGTGAAATGGGTGGTAGCTGAGGAGAGGCCAGATGGCTGAGCAGCAGCAGGCAATCAAAAGCTTTGAGAAGGAGGCTGGGCAAGGTGACCACTACAGATCTCTTCCATCCTGAATAATCCTTCTGTTCAACACCCCTCTATCTTTTCCTGCGAGGGCTCAGATACAAACTGCCTTTTTTTTTTTTCATGAAAACACACCAAGTGCTGCAATGCACAACAATGTGGGAATAACACCTGCTCCTCTCTCCAGCAGATGTGGCTGTAGACATCATTTGCACTGTGTGTTTATCTCACTCTTTCAGCTATGGGGATGTCCAAAGGATGTCAAGTAGGTAAGCAACCCCCAACACCTACTACTGGCACCCTGTGTTTGCTTGTGTCCTGCCACTGCTTTAGATTTGTAGCCATTGTAGACACTCTATTAAAATATTCCTTCCCCTTGTAAGAAAATAATACTTGGATCTGGGAAAAAAAAAAGTAAAGCATGGTCATTTAGTTGTGTCTCCTTGCATTTGGTGTGGCACAATTACACTGGAAGATCAATTTCACCTTTAATTTTAGTGATCTTGTGACTGGTTCCTTCACATCCTACATGCACAGAACACATAGAGAGAATGATTACACCACTGTGGAACCTGTAGCAAGCTGACAGTGCACATACAAACTATTGACACTTCAATCCAAGTATTAGTTTGCAAAACAGGATAAAGAGAAAAAGAGCTGCCCTTAACAACAATTTGCCCCAGCACAAATACGCATGATTCAAATGAATTAAAAATGAATGATCAGGTAATTTTGATGCCTATGACCCATTATATGACCTCACACTTCTTATGTGTCCTGTAGCCAAAGCTTAAGGTCTTCAGTTTGCTGCTGTTATTTACAAGCAGCAAATATTAGTGTCTGTGCACTAGATCACTGAAGCACGGTGTGTCTCAGGGCTGGGTGTGTGAAGCCCTCAGGCAGGGCAGGCGTTGACACCACCTCCCATGATTAAGAGGCAGGGAAGAGAAGTCATTTACCATGCAGGCACATTTAAAGCTCCCTTACTGTCAGCCCTAAGCTTCAAATTATTTTATTAAGCTTTCCTCTTTGCAAAAAATATTTTTACTTGTGGGCTTAAAGGAGCACTATCTCCTTTACATTACATTCTTACTGCTTAAAGTTGTTCTTCGTGTGTCTTTAAATGTGTTCAGCCTCTCACAAATGAGATGCTTGTACAATGCTCCACATCCTGATGTATCCAACATCCAAGTACAACCCAACCCAACCCAACCCAGGATGGGCTCAGCACCTCTGTCACAGCTGCACTGGGCTCACCTGTGGGTTCTGCTACACAAAACCCACACCCCTGAGAGAGCTGCTCCTACCCAGGGATTTGTAGATGATCTGGAGCCTATGGACAAAATTAGTGCATTGAAATTCGGATTTGCAAATTTCTGCAAGGGGAAAACATTGCCTTGAATTGTTCCCAGTGTGTCTGGCTAAAGAATGATTATCTCTTTTTCTTCCTGTTGGGCATTTGCTTTAGCTGAAGGTGGTGAAAGTCATTACAGAATTTAATTGTTAAACAAAGATAGTCACAGGACCTCCACTGGGCTGAGCAGCACACAATCTTTAGCACTCCCTACACTGCATCAGGAGCACAGAAGTAGAAAGAAACTGGGGAAAAATTCAATCAGTAGTGAAAAAAAGAGATTTCAAAGTCAGTAAAACCAGAAAATGTGGGGTTTGAAAGAAAAGACATAAGACAATATGAAGGTACCTTTGTATCCAATAGCATATCTTGTAGCCAAGCTCAAAATTGCATGAGGAAAGAAAGGCAGTGATCTTGGGGGTTATTATTTTCAACACAATACAAAAGAAAGCCACATAATACTTAGAGCACTTAGAATTATTCTCAGCTTTGGAAACAAGAGTCTGAATCCATAGGATGGACTGTCTGAACTTTAAAAAAAATCAAACATATAAGACAAACATAATTTCTTCTCTTATAAATGAAAAAGGATATGTCATTGGAAACGTCCTCATTATGCTCAAAGAAAATTTTCCCCAAAATCTCTCATCCTAAATAAACTGAGTGTTATTACCATTATTATTGAGGTTATTATTAAGAACAAAAATAAAATCAAATCATATGCTTAAATCTGTAAGACATGTATATTGCACACTCCTGGTATCTTTATTTTTCATGAACATTATATATGCTGTTTGTTATTTCATTTCTTCAAGTTAATTAACAGACTAAATCTCTCTGTGCTTTGGTCAGACTACATAAAATACTAAAGAACTGGAGCTTCACAAAGGGAACTGGATGAATCACCAATTCAGACTTGCTTACTGCAATATAGATGAATTTTGGCCATACACATAAAAAGTGGCTATTTCAGAGAGATAGAAAAGCTTCAGTGACAGAAGCCTGCTATGAATATATACATTTTTTTCTTTTAACTGTTTCCTGAGTATTCCATGTATGAATACGGTATTAATTTTATTAATGTACCTGGAAAAAAAGCAGGGACTATTTATCATTTAGTTTCTCAGTAACTGTAATACAAAGGAAGAAAATGCTGTAAACACATTGCACCTAAACCCAAGCTTCTCTGCAGTTTGAGGGTGGTGTATAGCAGGGGAGCCTGGATCATAAGGAAGGACTGAAAACACAACGCCTATTAGACAATTTGCAGTAATTCAGTGAAGAGACTGAATTTCCCAAAATTCTAGAAGAGTATGTCGCAAGCAAGAACTGTTAATAAAGAAGCACAAAACCTTTTACACTTGTTTGTTGTCCCACCTCCCTCATCTGAATAATGTCAGAGATTTCAAACCCTAGTGTTGTGGGTTGTTTGAATTGTTTCCTTGTTCCAGTGTAGACATCAAGAAGAGAAAATCACAATATACCATTCTAGCTAATACTTCAATTTGGGTCACAGTCAGAAACTTCAAAAAGTGTTTGTGTGTCTTTGCACCATAAAACCCCATTATAAGGGCTCCCAGGTCATCCACATGCTTTTAAAAATCCCTTGGGTGAAATCATAGTAACTCTGTTATTGACTGCAATGTGAACAGGATTCTACTCCTTGTTTTACAGTGTCATTTTTATCTTTTCTGTTTTCATCCATAGCTTGACTGAAAAATGTCACTATCACCCAAATTCTGACAGCTTATTACTGACACTTCTATTGAACCTAAAGCTTTTTGAGTCTGAGTACCTAAACTGCCAAATGAAGGGAAAAAAAGCCCAAAAAAACAGAAAAAAGGGCTTTTATTCAACTGGAGAGAATAGTTGGCTTTGTTCAATAGCTGAAGACCACCACAGATCAGAGGATTCTTCATTCTTCTGCTTTATCTCATTTTACAGCAATATGGTTTCAGACAAAATATATAGATTGTTTTGCCAGATGTGAAGAGGAAGAAAAGATGTATTTGGAAACAATAAGCTCATTGCATTACTTCCATAGGAGTAAGAAAAGCATATTTTACATACAACAAAGAGTTGGAACTGATACATTCCAATATAGGAAAGATTTCAGGGCACATTAAGTTCTCAGACTTAAAAGACTGATGATATAGTATTGGAGATAAAACTGAATCAGGACAAATCTAGCATTTCATCTAAGTTCACTCACACCTGTTTGTACTTGTGGGCCTCTTTTGGTCTCTCATAAATCTCTCAAAGACAGGCATTCAGTGTGATGCTTTTAGAACACATCCATCTGGAACATTAAACTGACATAGCATGGTCATGAGGAAAAAAAAAAGAAATGACTGGTCAAAAGGAATGATTTAACTTGAACAACAGAAAACCTCCCTTCCTAGGCAAGCTCTTGGAGTTACAGGTCAGAGTCTTAGGGGAAGACCTCTGTTTCTCCTCAGTGTTAGGACAGGAGTGGCTTTTCTTTGTTAAAATATTTTTTCTCATTACATTTAATAAAAAGAGGAGAACAAGAAAAAAAAAAGGAAATAAGGTTATTGACCTTGGACTTTACAAATATTTTTTAAGAACTCAAGAAATCTCAGAGACTTGAGGGTAACACCTTCTTTTATTCTTCCTTCAGCAGAGACAGATAAAAGCATGTGCACATTTATGAATATTTGGAGAATAGAATTTGATTTGTAACTTGGTTGCAATTCTCTAAGAAGGCAAATCTGTTGAATCCCTGCCTGTTCAAAACAGCTCAGAAGGGCATATAATTTTCAGCAGTGTAATTGCTTGGATAAAGTGGTCTTCCTGTGAAATAAATCAGGGGGAGACAGTTTGGTCTGTAAACAACTCAGCAATGAGAGTTGCTCTTCCAGAGGATGTGGTGTGGAAGAACCCTTTCCTAGAAGGAGCAGGGTTTATCAGCATTAGCAAAGGAGTTTGCAAGCTTCCATACCTCAGAGTGAGATGAAAATAACAGTTCCACTCATGATTATGACAGTCTGTTTTACAAGACTAGTAAAATGTGGTCGGGTACTCAAACAGATCAAATGTCAGCCATTTGTCTTATTTTCCAACAGCCAAGAAAGAAAATTCATCTTCCTCAAAGTGAAGTTATAAAATATGCTAGACATAAACCTGATTCAGAACCATTGTCTCAGAACCTGGATCAGCTTAATGCTGCTGTACTTGTATTTTTAGCCAGGAAAATCAGATAATTTTTTTTTTAATCCTTCCTAGGAATTTGTGGGCTAAAAATAGGCCTTCTCCCACTTTTATACCAACAATTTACAGAGAGCCAGAAATTAAACAATGTGCCTTCCAGGGACTGTAATAAAAGATAAACTATTTCAAACATGTTTTCTCATGCACAGTACCCTCCCATCTCTGATATCCACAAGTTTCTTTAAAACCTTATTCATGAAATAGCTCTGAGAGAACACCCACCCTTACATAGCTCACATGCTCAGACAACTTTCTCAGAATCAGCAGCAGAGCATGGTGAGGCACAGTTGATTTCGGAAGAGAGGAGAAATTCAGTGTTGGAATTGGAAAAAAAGTACTGAGAGAATGAAGTATTAGGAAAAGAATTACCGAAGGAACTCCTGATGTGGACGCTCTTTTTAAAAAGTCTCTTTTTCAAAAGTCTCTTTTTCTTACTTGCACATGTGCATAACCCACATGGCTGTTATCTCTGAACATCTCTTTCAAATTCATGAAAACTGAAAAAAACCCCTTGCTTTTGTTATGTTCACATTCTGTTTTATAGAAAGGGTAAGTATTCAGCTGGTTCACACATTTAGAGCCCCAAAGCAGGAATGCTTAAAATTTTGTTGCACTCTAGCACAGAGGCTCTTCATTAAAATGTGTGGATTTTTGTTTTCAGGGTTTTTTTTTCTCCTTTTAATTTGAGGAAATGTATAACAAAAGCTGATACTTGTTCTATGATTTGCTGTGTGTCTGGCAGCCAGAAGCACATTTGAGCTCATAAAAGTCCTCAGTCATTACAACCTCTAATTCTTGCAGAGGATCTGAAAAGATGGTACAAGGTTGCAACATGTAAGAGTAATTTCAAACCCTGACAGTAAAGCCAAATCCTATTTCCAGGAGCAGTTTGAACTGAAATCCCAATAAGCAGCGACAGATACAGGTGCTGACAATAACCATAGCTGCAGCAAGCTGCTCATTAAAGATCCTGACTCAAATAAACAGACCCCACTGGGCCTCATGGAAATCACTGTCTTCTGCCTCCATTTGCTCTTTAGGCTCATCCTCAGCTTGCTCAGGCTTGCTGTCACTCTGCAGAACAGCTCCTCTCTCCATGATACTGCAAAGGCTGTCCATCCCCCTTCTGTTCCAAGCACTGCTGCCTGTCTTGAAAGCAGATTTGGGGTCTTGGAAGCTCACACTAAGAAGGGTGTGTCTGAGTAAATTTTTCATATTCTCCCAGCTGGCCCCAGTGCTATTGCAGAACAGGCACTTTGGAGTGCAAGGACAGGGACTGCCATTTACCTCGCCTCTGCTGATTCTTTTGGCAAGGTTCAGCGCAGCAGCAAAATGATAAAAATTCTGCTTCAAAGATAACGAACCAGTACACGAAGCAAAATGTGAAGTGAGGCAGTTTCCCTGTTTATTAGTCAGGATATGAAATAACCAAGAGCAATAACAAGTTCCCTTGATTTGTATGGCAGGAATGCTGCAGAAATTTGGACCGAAATTTCCTGTCTGTGTGAGGAAATGTATTTGTGACTATGCTGACATTTGATCTGAGACCAATGCACTGAGCTTGATCCAGAGCACTCTGAAATTAGTAAAAATGGAAATAATCCTGTGGCAGTTGCTGAACTTTGGACCAAGTTTTTATGACCCATATTCTCTCTCCTCTGCTCTTCCTCCCCCTGCAAAGTCAAAATGACCCCTGTTCCAGGACATGCATCAAACCCCATTGAAACTGCAGATTTAATTTGACTGAACAATTCTGAGAGCATAAAAGCATCCACCTTTGCCTGAGCTACCCTTCTAAGGTAGGTACCACACTTAGTACCTTGCAAAGCACTTTGTGGAGCCACAACAGCAGATGATAATCCCGGGGCCCTGCACATCATTGAGATAAAATTGGTGAATAATGCATGAGTATTTTGGGTATTCATTTGTATGCTTGATGGATATCTCAATTTAGCTGTCAGATATGATAATTTAAGCTACAGTTCTAGCCAAAAGACTATGGCCATTCTTTTTTTCAGTATTAAACCAGAGATATAAACACATATAGGAGTAAATACTGTAGTAGAGAAAACCTACAGATACAGAGAAGTAACACTCAAGAAAATAAACTTTCCATATAGCTTGTATGACAAGTATTTGCAACCAATACCCAATCTGAAGTTCCAAATAAGTCATCTGAAGTGACTTCATACACTCTGTATTTCTTGTACTTTAAAAGTACAATTCATATTATAGTAATGTGTTTACTTTAATACACATTTTGCTGAATGGAAGTAAATAAAATACAAAATCAAAAAGTAAAAAAATAAAAAACAAAACGGCTTTTCTTCTGTCAGTTTTCTCAGCTACATTTCAACATGCTTTTTTTTGGCCTTTATATGCTTAATTGGCTTTGTTTATGCAATTTACAACTTTAAAATCAAATTTACCTTACATATTCACATGTCTAAAAGTAAATAATTAAATAATCTTTTTACTCCTGCACTGTCGCATATCCCTACCTTAATAAGGGTTTTCACAGCTGCATTTCTGCCTATACCCCTGCAATCACACTCACAGAGATTTGTAGGCAAGCAGACACAAGAATTCTTATCTCCTAGATTAGAAATACAGTTCTTAAAATTAAGCCCTAAACCCACCACTATCCAGATTTCTCTGCAGTCTTTAGGTACAGCAAGAGCAATCCAAAGTTCCTGTTCTTCCTAATTCATGCTGACACCATTTTTGTCTTTGATCTTAGCATAGATTAATTCTAGTTTGGTCTAATCAGAATTATTATTTTTTAAAATAATAATGATTTTCGCACTAGTATTTTATATTTACTCCCCCACATGGATGTTTTGCCCATTAACTCTATTTTTATTTACTTGGGCTTTTTGCAGGTAAATGTCACAAATGCACAGAATACTTTGCATTTCAGGAAAAGGAGAGAAAATAAACACCCCCCCCCTGTTTTGTTCTTGCAAGCCACCTTAATAGATTTACTGAGAAGGACAAGGCAGTCCATCTTGAAGGCTATAATGCTATTTCACTTTGACATCTGTTCTAAGGTAATGGTATCTATCATTAACAATGTCATTAGTGACCACTCTCAGTCCATTGTTCTCAGTGTCTCAGCTGGCTATAAAGATCTCATTTTAGACACTTAGCTCTGTGCATATGCCCTTTCATGACATGGTTCTCTGGGAAAAAAATGCTTTATGACTAGTCATACTATAATAATTCATTTCCATTTAACAATACACCATGTGGGATTTAAAATGAGGGAGAAGGATAAAAAATTACAAGTTTTCTGACCATTCATCGATATAATACTCAGCATTTTCTAATTAAGCTGTAGTGGCCAAGCATTAGATGTACAAAACAGGAAACCAAAGGGAAGACCTGAAAAAGTGTAAGCTGTTTTAAGTGAAGCTCTGTGTTTATCCTTCTGTGTTAACTGTTTTTAAACATGCATAAAATGTATTCACTAAAAATGAAAATCTTGGGTTATGCACACCACATCCCCCAAATATGCATCATCAGATCTATACCATCACCCAGATTTTGCAGATGTTACCCTATTATGAGTCTTACATTACTTAATAACCAACTTCTGCTGCACTATCTGTATGAATATATCCAAACAAGCCTTTATAATCATTAGCAAACTTCCTGTCCCCATAGAGATTTAAAACAGAATCATCAAAGACAACACTGCTCAGTATTTCACCCCCACCTGGGAACTTTGAGACTAACCTAACTGAATATTCTGGAATTAAACCATTGTACCTTGATTCTTAGTGCTGGGTCTGGTCCCATCCTTTCTCTCCCTGACACTTCAGAGGCAAATCCTGCCCCTCTCTGCAAGCCCCTGAAGGCAAAGGTATCTTGCCATGCAGGAGGTCTCAAATCATTCTACCAGCAGCCCAAACTCTAGATTCCAGAGGAACTTCCACCTGTCTCCTGGATGGTGCTACTTTTGTGAGCATAGCACCTCACCTCTCCGTTCATTTCATTACAATTATATTGGGAAACGGTTTCAAAACAGTTTGCAAGAAGCTCTTTTTTTGTTATTCCTCTCTCCGGATGAAAGGTGGAGCGCCAAAGGTGCTTAGCCAAATTTAAAAGATAAGATGAATGACATAGATGATGTGAGATCACCACAAACAAATGAGGCATCAGCTGGAACACCCTACACTAAAAACTGCTGATGACATTGAGCCAAAATGAACATTTTGTATATTTATATTTTGACAGAGAAAATTTAGAAGGGTAGCAAAGGCTAATGAAAAAAATAAGCTGACTTGGCATGCAAGTCAGCTTCTTTTCCACCGATTACTGGAAATTTTAGAGCATACTTAGTCAAGACAGGAATAGGACCATATATCTTAAAACTAATAAAAAATGACAGCAAGTGTGATGATATTTGTATGCCAACATAGAATAACGTCCTTGATATTCTGAGCTCAAGGGATTTCCATAAAACATAAAAGCCATGAGGATGAACTCCAGGCTACATCAGTATGAGTTTTGCTTGTAGGTTCAATGCGAGTTGATTTTAGCCTGACAACATGAATTTAAAATGATGGAACTAGAAAATTACTGACAGAAATCCATACACTTATCCTGGTAGTTACTTGGCCTGTTAAACATTGGTAGCCCAGTGAAGCTCTAATTTTGCAATGCCTTTATGCCTGTAAGTATGTCCATTCTGCTATGGGCCTAAACTGGGGCTTATTAAAGCTTAATGGGACCTCTGCACTGGCTGCATTGCACTTTGGACAAGGCACATTAAATAGGAAATCTGAGTCAGCAACAGAATTTGAACAAAGATCAAAAAACTGATTGCTGTTTGGAGATAAAAATATTCTACTATGTACTGCCTGTGTGTAGTCAAAACAATTGGGCTGATCTTCTCAACATCTCTTACCATCAATTTCTGAGACTTGATTGTTGAAACCAGCTTGTGTGTGTACACAAAGAAGCATTTTTTTTTTCTTGCATTAATGTTGCTGCTAATATTTTAAACAAATAATTGATGTAAAAGGGAGCATTTCAGAAATTATTAATAAAAAATAATAACATTCATCCAGTATTTTTTGTCTAATTTTTTTAGCAAAATTGTTTGCTAACCTTCCTTCCAAAATTTACTTCATTCTGAACCATCAGTTTGTTAATATCAGTTGTTCCTATGGCAGCAGAGCACAATCTTGCAGATGGGATGTAAAGGAAAGGAAGAGAGGAAATTCATTATCTGCTGTGGTTTGCAGGTGCTCAGCTTAGAACCAGCACTGAGTTAATTTTGATGGATAAATGTGCCAGAGAGCATTGACCAGATGGCTAGTCAGAGATTTTGGGTGCCTCTTACTGTATCTTTTCTTTACAGTAGGCACAGCAAGAACCCAACGGGGCTTTAAATTCTACATCAGTGTTTTAACAGAGTACAAATTACAACATAGAAACAGAAAAAAAATGGGGTGAGGCAAATTAAGATAAAAGCCCATGTTGAAAAAATTCTTTGCCCTGAGGTGGTTTACACAGCCCACCCTTGATACTCTGTATTTCATTCAGCACCTTAGATGGACTTCCTGGATTGCAGCAAGTTCTGCAAAATCCCCTCTGGGTCCTTAAGAGAGATTTTATTTTTTCTGTCACCTCTGAGGCCAGCTAAACGCCTGTGCCTTATTTTTCTCAGTGGTCCCCTTGCCACTTTTCACTGTCCTTTAGCTGCTTTCTGCTTTCCTGCTTATTCCTGTAAGCTTCCCAGGCACACGAAGCTGCACCTGGCAAACAAGTGTACCCAATATCAGACATTCCCAGGTGTTAACATGACTCTTTCAATATTAAACTCTCTGCAAAGGCTCAACTCTTAGGATTTTGAAAATGGAACTTACCACATGCTTCATTCAGCAGCAATGGGTTTGGAGAAGGAAAGTTGAAAAATTCTGCTGAATTGGGCTGGAGCAGTTGTTCTTTATCAGCTTGAACTCACTCTAAAATGAAAAGAATAGCAAATTTGGAAAGACAGAAAGTATAGCTCATGTTTCCAGATCCTCCTTGCAATCTCACTGCTAGGGACAGACAGGCACGGGAGAAGAATCTGCTCTGGGGTTTGAAGATGAGCACAATCCCAGCAGCACCTGTGGGCACACACAGCTGGTCCTGGCCCCCTCCAGGCACCACGTGCTCCTGGGGCAGCCACAAGAGCAGGCTCTATGGCCAGCCTTCATCACGGCAATTAATAGAGAAAAATTTATTCCTTTCCACTCACCAAATCCATAAACCCCTTATTTTTAAGAATTTCAGAAGGGAGGCATAGGTGGAATATGCTGACCTTTTGCCCACCAGTTAAGCCCGATTTCTGACAGCTGGTGGTTCATTAATTAGAAATTTAGGACCTGCTCACCTAAAGTGTCACACAGTAAGGCAGTCACGCTAACATGTGCATATGGCTGAGGAGCTCTGCACCCTCACACAGACACATCAACACAAGCACGTTAGCATTTTTCTTGGTTTAGTCTTGATCCATCTGGGAGCAGGAAATGATCATAAAAGTACAGGAAAGTTGTGTTTCAGCTGAATAGTTTCAAAGTTTGGATAGACTAGATTATATTGTTGACATGTTCAGTTGCTTATTCAAACTTTTTGTTGGTTATCCAAGTTTTCCCTCTGAACCAGGGCTGATTGCATACTTCAAAATGGTGTTTGCAAACATTCTTCAGCATTCTGAGCAGCTGCTCCATTCATTCATGTTTTTGCTGCTTTTTATTTACTATTCATGAACATCTGGACTATTAAGATTCTGTTTGCATAAATGGCTGAAGAATTGCTGTTCCCTATATTAATACCTGTATAGCTCTCACTAAGAGTTAAGTGTTCACAGAAAAATAAAATATATAAGCATTTGGTGTAGTGATAGGATTTTTTTTTTTGCTGGATACTTTACTTGTCCAACTGGGAAGCAAAAATAAAATCACGTGGTTTGAGTGGCAAATAGGAAATAATGAATGTTTCATGGATATCACATAGGTTAAAGTTTATTAGCAGAAGGTTTTCATCAAATACTAAGAACAAATTAACCATTCTAAGAAGCAGCAGAAAAAGAGTTAAATCTTGGGACTGTTCATTCATAGGAAGTATATTTCATATTTCTGTAATGATAAACTTTTGAGGTCTGCCTACTGCTAGCTAACCGTGAACTTTGGTGTCTTTGAAGTATTGATAACTTCCCTCTGGGATTTATTTGTGTCTGTTCCAGGGCTTATATCCTGATGGGTGCCAGATGACAGACTCCTCCGCATTTCGGTAGGTACTTTGAGAGTAAGATGTCTTTTACTACTTCCTTTTCTTTTCTGCCCAACTCATCATTTTCCACCCTGCCTCTAAGCAGCTGTCATATGTTCCTCCCAGCTTTGTAAGCAATAAGGAGGAACGTGGGCGAGTTTACAAGATTTGCACACTCATAACTTTCAGGTCCTTCTACCTAATGTCTTCTGTTTTCCTGAGGTTTTAAAATTATTTTTCTGTACTTTTTCTTCAACTTTCCCCTACTGTAGTGTGAAAGTACACAAAACCTAGAGCTTTTACATTGCTTTTTGAAACTGGGGACATTTAAACTGTTCTTAACACATGGTAGACACTCCTGGTATAATTAGCTATGTCTTACTTATGGTTAATGAAAAAAAGTGAATAATAAAACTGCTTAAGAGGAACATGCCCATAAATCTAAGGATTTAACCTCAGCTTTCTCTAGCTGAAGCAAATATCTGTATCACTGACCTATAGTCAATGTCCTTCTTCTGATAATATTTTTAATATTAGTATTTTAAAAAAACCTCCGAAAGTCTTATCCAGAATACACAACTGAGGGAGAAAGAGACAGAGAAGAAGGGAACCTCAGCCATCTTCCTTCCACCCAAACAATTTAATGCCTAGAATTGCCATGAAACCCCTCCCCAGAAAGGTGGTGGCCGGACTGAGGTTGGAGTCCCTCAGCTGAACTTGTCAGACTCAGCACACTCATCCCAACAGACAGAAACACCCCAGCAAAGCACGACTCAGTCACTGGAGAGGCCAGGAGATTTATCTCTTGGGTCCTCTGGCTGAACGCCTGGTCACATACAAGCCACCACTGTTTACAAACAGAACGTGGAAATCCCTGGAAAATGAGGGTTGTGGGGCCTATGTTAAGTTTTTCTGAAGTTAAATATTTAATAAAGAGAGTCCTTTCCAGCACAGTGCTGTGCTGAGAGGTTTGTTGTGCTGCCCAGAGCTATGGTAACCAGGTACTTTCATGTACAGCAAGAACATGTTTGTGAAATTAAACATTCAAGCTCTCCTTGCATTACTGTGTGCTGTTTTTTTGGCATCAGAAATTCCCATTACTCTTGGAGGGTAATATTTTCAGAAGAGACCCTCAAGCATAGTTCTGATTGGGAACTGGAGTTAGAATAATATAAAATTTGGAATTACTAAATTTATACCTCTATCTAAATGTGCTGTTGATTCAACTCCTGTTCATTCAGCAATATGCAGCTTAATTTGAAATAATTATTTTCTAACACTTTGAAGAAGGTAATTGAGATAGAAGCAGGAAGCATCCAAGTCTTGCAGACAATAATAACAGTAATAACTAAAATACTAAAGAAATGCATTATATGTGAACATTTTTGTATCTTAATCTCCATTTGGCAATCTGTAGGTTTTTTGTATTTAGCAAACATTCAGATTCTCAAGATCCTTTGAAACATTTCCTCTGATGGCAAATTTTAACACATTTTATGCTAGGTTATATCTGGTTATTGCATTTTAGAACCTATAGAGCCATAATGTATATAGTTACAGCCTCTGTAGAAAAATTGTGTTCACAAATTCAGATAAGCCTAGGTTCGAATTGTCTACACTTATTACTTGGTTTTGGAAGAAAATGTAACTTAAAAGGAGTTAGTTTTTATACCACACACAAAAAAAAAAAAAGGGACTCGTGGTACAGAAAAGCTTCCAGTGGTGCTTCACCTTGACAATATTAACCAAAGACATCCTAATTTCATGGTAGCACTGTATATCTTTCTTTATGATTTATCACATCACCTGCAATATTTGATGGATGCATTCCAATTAGTGACCAGATGTGATGAAGACTACAAAAAAATTGCAGTTTTAAATAATGCCACTGGTAAAACACTCGAGATGACATGCTTCCATGGCTTTCTCATATTTTACTTGTATCTCCTTGAACTATATATATGGCAATTTCAAAATCATACTGAATTTTCCAAATACTTCCAGAAAGATATTTAGTCTTGTTATACAATTAATATTAATTTGTTACTATGCAGTGTGAAATAGGCCAAAGAGATGGAAACAACCAGTATTTTTATTTTCTGTTAATAAACATTTGGGTTTTTTCTAATTAATTTTTTAATGATATTTTTAACTATCATACTTCAGGAGACAAATGTTGACAGCTATTCTGCTGTCTACTCAAAGCTAGGGAAACTGTTAATCAAACCTACAGCTAAAACATGGACCATTAATATTTGTGATGATAAGTTTAGGAAGGAACTGCTCTTTGGAAAAATCAGAATACCTCTGAAACACAGGCAAGATCAATATACTTCAGAGTTCAGTATAATATTTAGTATATTATTGTTGAGTGCACTGAGCTTGCTAGTAGTAGTAGTAAAGCTGTACTGGAGTAGTGCTACCTGCAGTGCAAAGCAGTGTGTTCAGCAGGCAGTGTGGTGGGAAAAGACAGGAATTTTGGAGCAGGAGAAGATTCTGGAGCAGCCCCTGAGGAGCAGCCCTGAGGAGGGAGCTCAGGGGATGAGAGAGGAGGCTCTGAGCTGCCCGTGCAGAGCGAGCTCCCTCTCCCTGGAGCCTTACACCACTGCCCTGCTGGGTCTGAAGCCCATGGCCAAATTCCTCCTGCACTCAATAGGGGCAGGAAACTTCCCTTAATCTTGGTCCATCATGACGACAGCCATCATTAAAGGGAGCATTCCTGGGTCTGCTCTGATTTTATTCGGGCTGTACTCTAATAGGGAAGTGCCTATTAGAGCCATTAAGGTCAGATCTCTGTAGGTACCCCCAGCTTCTATTTAGTTTAATTTCTGAAGCAGTGGTAAAAAGGTGCTGCAGTTTTACCAAAGATATGCTCACTTGCACCTTTGCCCCATTTGCAAAAAGGAAATTGTTTTTTCTGAGAGAAATTCTCAGGGTTTTCTGTACAAAAGTGGTTTTTTTAGTCTCTAATTATATATGTTGTCTCATCTAACACAAAGAGCTATGCACTGACAATAAAGCAATAACCAGCCTTATTTTAAACCTGTTTTCAATATAATTAAATTTTTCTCTTAAGGCCACTTACTTCCTTGATAATTACTTTCTGACAATTCATTGTTGTTTGCTTTCACATAAAGAAAGCACAAATATATAGATAGCAGAGATGGTAAGAAATGCTAAGTTTATTCTAATCCATTTCCTGAATCTAATTTTCAAGATAATATTTTTATTAGAAATATACAGATAAGAGATACAAATGCCCATTTCCATTAAGGCTTTTGCAGTATTTTTCTGTGAGCTAATCACTCACTGCCAAAAATTTTTTCCTGGTATAAATTTACATTATTCTTTTCTTGATTTCATTCTATCATCCCCCACTTTTCAGACCGGTAAATCTCTAAAAAAATTTTTTTTTTCTTTCTGATATTTAAATGTCACTTTTCAAATATTACAAATAATTTGCTTCAGTGAAAATAAAGCATACTGAAAAACATACTAATTCTACACATACTTTTAAGAGAAAAACTGTCAGGACCTGCATCATTCTCTTTCCAGGTAATATTGCCTTGCAAAATCAGAAGTGGTTTTGTTCCTTGCTGCTACCTACAGGCTTATTAGAGCTGACAACTCACATATGGGTGACCTGGTGATTCACTTCACTTCTTCCATTAGGTGTAGAAAAGGCAAGGAAGCAGTGCTGAATAGAGTACATGTGAATAATGATGCTGGGAAAATGTGGTATTTTACTTGAATGTCAAGTGTTGTATCCTCAAGCGTGCTCATATTTTTTAATGAATTAAGAGTGCATCCTTTAGAGGAATGATGAATGTACATCATAAATTGGACAAAGGAAGAAGAATGTAAAGTTTGCAATTAATTACTCAAATGTGAAATTAAAAAAATTATCTTTTCACCGGAACTTTGTTATATAAGTTTCAGCATAAACGCAGCACTCCTTTCTACCCTGCAACAAATGCTTTTCCTTAATAAAACTTGACTTTGGCAAGGATCAGTTGACTAATTTGTTCTCCAGCATCCCTGGCTTGAAATCAGAAGAAGACTAATGATGCAGTCAGTAGATACTTCTCAGTTTGTACAGGTTTACCCAAGGCATTGGACATCTGTTTATGAGAGATCATGCTGAGAAAATGCCTACATAGTGTCATCTTTCATCTTAACAAGTAGTGGAAATAACAATTAACATCCTTGATTTATGGTTTTTTTTTTCTCAGATTTTTGTGTAGTCTGTCAGCTATTATTTTCTTTATTATCCAGAAAGGATACTGTTCACTGTTAATTATCTTTGCTCTTGTGCTTTGAATTTGTACCTTATTCTGACTTGTATGATAGCATTGTACAACAGCTAACAAGAAGCACTGCTCAATGAAAAACTAAAATGTTTTCATACACAGCTGCTAAAAAAGGACTTGGACAAAAATCTGCAAAATTTTATGGCCTAAATTGTTTTCTGAAATTGGCTTACAGTTTCCTTAGGTCAAAGATTTTGTGGCTTTTGGCTTGTATATTTGACATTTCTTTGACAAATGAAGTTGGCAGAGAACTGAGAAAACAAAACACTGGAAAACCATATGGCTGTTGTGAACTTTATCTTTGTTGATGCAAAAGTAGCTCAATAGGAAATCAGAGCTTGCATTTTGCTTTCCTTTCAGTTCCTAAGAGTTTCTGAACCACTCATTGATTATCTGTAAAATATAACAATGACCATGTCAGTACTCATCATTATTGTGATAATGATGAAGATTTTTGTGTGTATTTATGAGGTATTTTGGGAAGGCAGATGTGTTTCAGCCCATCAATAGCTATTGTATGCTTTCTTCTTGCAAAAAAAACAAAAAAAAAAAGTATGTTCCTATGTGCAGTCTGAATGTCTAAATCTTTGCCTCCTGCTTTCATTAATACAGATATTTTATGTTTCCCAGAAGAAAGCACAATTTGGGCCCTTTTGGCAGGTATGTAGCATACTTTGCGTAGGGTTCCATTATTTAATTCTTTTGAAATGCACAATTTCAAAATATTTAACTCACAGTCCATCTGAGCTTCTCCTTGGCTTTCTGTTGCCAGATATGAAAACAGATAATAATTGCAGTCTGATGGATTAATAAATAATTAAATTTATTACACAATAAGATTATTTCACTGAAAGTAACAGGGTCTAACAGTGTATTTGAAAACATTTTACTGACAGTCATGAGGAGGAAGAAGAAAATGATGCACTTTAGATTTGAATTCATTTAGGGGTGAAAAGAAATACACACCACATGAGTACAGGAAATACAGACTAAGTGAAGGCTTTAATTCTGTGAGTGAACTTGGGAACAAAAAAACAGCCTGCAGCCTGTAACTGCTTTAGTCCCTACTTTTGTATCTTTACGTGAATATTTCAGCAACAATGTCAACATCTTAGTTTTCCTTCCCTCCTGAAAAAACGTTAAGCAAACTGTTCTGAATATGTTAAAACCAAGGATGACGGATTGCAAGTCATACAAAACATGGCACAGCTCAACTGTCTCATTTTTCATGAGTTTATTTTTTATCCTCATTGCATAGTTTACTTGTTTTCCCTACAGAACTGCACTGCACCACTCTCCTTCAGTCTTTGAGACACACACCATTAAATAAGTTTTATTTTTAAAAAATTACATTTCAAACCAATAGCTTTCACCATGAATAACACTGTCTGTGCTTGTTTCTCAACAAAAATATCTTTTTTTTTTTTGGGGTTTTTTTATGTCTAAAAGACTAGATTTCTAAATACAGGCTTCAATGCCAAAATTACTGCATATGACTCACTTAATGTACACAGATTTTACCAATGATCTTATATTCATACATATATTTGTAGAAACAACAGATGACATATGCCAAAATAAATAAAACAGAGGAAACATTAAATGTATGGATGAAAAATAACTCATTACTCTTTCAGCACAATAGCATAAAATAATAAGGAAAAATATACTAATTCAATGAATTTTTTTGTTTTGTGCATTCCTAGACAGTTATGCCGTGCAATGACAGGTATGGTGAGAGGATTGTTTGTCAACTGTAGAGAAAACGGGACCTTATCTCTGAGAAACCAGATGGTACAAAAATCTCGCCAGTATCACAAGAAACTTGCAGATTTAAACAGCAGATAATCTAAACCGGTAAACTATTTCCAAAAGATTAGTTTAGTGTGCCTTTCAAGGATAAACCTTGCCCACAAGTCAGTGAAAGGATCTTGTGTCCAGCAACCATGACTTTGAAGGTCACCCAAAGCTACTCAGACAAGGTACCTGTAGCTCAGAATTGTGAAATGAATTAATTATCCTATATTTTAATTTCTTGTTGAATTCTGGGGATTGTTTCAGTGAGTCTTTTAATTTCTTAGGAAACAGAACAATCTCCAATTGCAAATAATTTCTTCTTAAATTCTCTTTTGTTTCCCTGTCTTTTAATTTCTTAGAAAATAAATCAAGCTCTGATTGCAAATCATGTTATCAGCTAACATAAATTCTTAAATTCTTATGACTATATAGATTGTGTTAGCCACACAAAAACCACCACACCAGAAAACAGCAATAACCTCCACGTACACAGGTGAAACAGAAGTCAATGCGACAGCTCCCACAAGGAATTGCTCAAACTCCTGTTATTACTAAGGTTTTTAAAGACCAATTTTCAGTGGCTAAAATTTTCTCTGTGCCTGTTTTTTAAGAGAAAACCAGCTTTCAAAGGCTGAAAATCTCTCTGTGCCTGAGGTGTTTGTGTGTGGAGCCAAACACTCAACGCCTCAGTCCCACATGTAATTGGCAGCAGATATTTTCCCTCCTGTACTGCACGCAGGCCTGAGTGGATCGTGATCTGCCCCCTCTGCAGCAGCACCACCAACCTTTGGGCTTGCAGAGCCAAAAGGCTCCTCTGGTGCCAACAAGAACACAGACAGAAATGGAATAACTAAATTTCCTGGTTTATCCATATTGTCTATTTCTTGCAAATATAAGCCAACCTGTGAAGATTTTTCTCTTCTCATTGAACCCCACATTTTTCTCTTTTATTGTTTTTTTAGATTCACTAACCTTTTCCTCACAGTATAGCTCATGTTCAGACATAGGAATTTTGTAGCTAAGTCCCAGTTTTAATTTTAAAATGTTGCTATTTACAGAAGCTGCTAAAATGATTTTTTTCAGTGCCCTGTTCAATTTATGAGATCCCTCAAATCCCCCAAATTTTGGCAGTAGAGAAATGTCACAACCCAAGGAGTTCATCTTTCCTTTCTTCCCTCATATCTCCTCAGACACAAGGATTGCATTTTCAGACATGACCACCATGTGTGTAATCAGTTCTCATTTCCTTTCCTACAGCCTCAGAGATTTTTTCATAGTCTGTTTCACATTTTTTCTCTTTGGCCAGTCTCTGCTAATCTCTAAAAGTATCTACTGGTGTTTAATCTTCGATCTTGCTTACTCCCACTCTTATTTTTGTGCTCTGTCTCAGTCAGTATGCTGTTGCTACAAGTTAATCTCCCATTGCAGCCCTCTTCAGATTGGCATTATGCTCTAAGTCATAGAAGGCTCCCTGGCACTTCAGCTGGGACATGATTGCAATTGAGTTAAACTTGCTGCAGTTAATAGCAAACACAGCACCAGAGATGCTGCCTCTGTGCCTGACAGACCACGTGCAAGACCTAACAGGGAGAAGTCACACAAATAACTGTATTTACCTTGGCACGAGGCACTCCCGGGAAAGGGCATTTGGGGTGGATCAATGCCAGGATCGAGGTTTAGATCTTGCTTGCCACAGCGCTGGCTTTGACTTCCCTAGACCCCGGTGACCCGTGCAGGAGAGAGGTAATTGATGACAGCCTGTTACCAAGAGCAGGTTATAATACCCCTCTTGTCCAGCCACACAGGCAGCCTCATTTTCTCCTGTGTCTAGAAACCAGGTCACCTCAAACACCTGGGTTCACAGATCAGTGTTACATGGGGGCTTTTTGGACACAATGTTGTTCGATACTCCTAGCATGTCAATATCAAGGATAAAGGGTATTATTACTATTATTACAGTATTGACTGTACAGTTTTGGCAGTGCAGGAAGATTATCTCAATAGTCTCCTTTCTTCAGTTTATTTCTAAGCAATTTTCCAATAATGCTGTAACTCTAAGCCAGTTATAAGTTTAGGGTATGAAAAATAAATTTGCTTTTTTCCTGATATTATGCATGACTGAGATCCAGTAATACTTATACATTAGCCAGATGTATAATGATTTAGTTGGGCATTTTTTATCTCCTTTTTTTTTAGGGATGCCAATATAAGTAGTCCTTACTACTTTTAAAAAATCTGTTCTATATTTTTGTCTTTTTTTTTCCATTTGTGTTTTATATAAGTCAGGCACTGTTTCCCTCTTCTTGAAGTTTCTCCTCTCAATTATTTTTATTGTTCTGATCACTTTTATAATGTCACATTTCTAGAACCAACTCAAGTATAAGTTGCAAAGAACTAGTTTGGAAAAAAGAGTGTGTCTTTCTGTGTTTGCTTGTTTGTAGATAATCTGGCAAAAATTTTTGGAATGCATTCATTATTTTTAAATGTTTAGAAAATAAATCAGCTCAATGTATTTTTGGTTACAAGCTGCCTGTATTTCTTATGACTTTAAGTAATGATCTCTTCTTTACCAAAAGAAGAGATCATTTCCAAGAGAGGATTTTATAGAACATATGAGGAAAGCTAGGGGTGGATGTTGGTGAGTTTGAACATTGAGAGGCACTCAGTCCCATTTCAGCTCTCTAAGGTGTCCGTAAGAACCTGCAAAGCAAAAAATGCATTCCATGTTGTGTCAGCATGGGCAGCACATACCCAGTTAGCAGTGGCTGCCCTGCACTTGTGCTTCTTTAAACTGTGAAGAACATTTCAGACAGTCCTATGTAAATGTGCACATGGCCAACAAAAACAGCTTCAAGAACAGCAGATCCCCAACAGCTAATAGTTAAAGAACTGAATATGCACCAGCAGACAAAAGAATTCCATTCACGAATCTATTACAGTCCCAAAATTGTGCCTTTTTACCTAATATCAACATATATATTTATATAAAATATTTATTTTATACTAGCACGTCACTCAAGGCATACCGTCCTGTCTATTTGTCTCAGTTTCTCATTGGAATTAGAAAACTCTCCTGTTGATCCTTTGGTAATAGAGTATTTATATCCCCTAAACAGCAACTGTGAATTTTTTACTCATATAGAAACAGGCAAGAGAGGCCTAATAGAAAATATATTAAATAATACACTATCTAGTATACTAATACAACAGGATCACATGACCATGTGTATGCAAACTGAAATGTTGGAAAGTTCAAGAACCAAATGTAAATCTAATCCTGTCTTGCAATGGAGAGTGCAATGGAGTTCCCTATTACATGTATTTTTAAGACAGATATTTTTCCCCTCACAGGACTGTGATCTGTTGGGGGTGTGTGGGGAAAAGAGTCCATAGAGAAAGAGAGGCTTTACACTGAGTAACAGTGTTTCAGAGAACTAAACTTCATAAACTCCAACTGTATATGTAATCCTTTCTAAAGATTTCCAGATGCTGTCTGGGAATAATTAGGCTGAATGTGACATTTAGGTAAGTAGACTTGGTTTAATTTATCTGTACACATGATCACTCCTTGCCATACCCCCTTTGACAATGTGGGCCATCCTTGTGCATTTCAAGCACACATATAACCAAAGGGGACTGAGCAAAATATCCTTCACTGATGCCCCCACCCAATTTTCCTGAAAGCTGACAGAAACACTGGGATTAATTCTGGTATCATCTGGACCTTGACATGAAATCCAGCAGAGGTTTCTCCCAGGTCACAGCACTCAGCACTTCCCATTGACGTGCCCATGCAGCTGAGAAGGGCTGAGCAGAACTGGCCCATTGAAACACAACCAGGTGCCTAAGCCCTTTCTCTCTCTCCCTGCTCCCCAAAAAGCCCTCAGAGAAGGATGGATGACAATTAGAACTAGCTGAATGTGCTGACGAAAAATTTCAGGGACTTATGGGAAACGCTGGCTTTGTTATTAATGGCAGTGTCAGGAAATCAATGAAGATTGCATGTTTCACCCGATAATATCCTGGACTACATTCCTTACTGGCAGTTTTACATATTACTCAATACAACTGGCCTCTACTTGCAAAGCAACACCCAGCAAAACCTTTCAACACTACAAAAGAACATATTAACAAATGCATCATGCTCTGCCATGGGGTTGAAAAAGAGGGGTTGACAAAGCAGCATTCATCTTTATGTGACCCCTTGCCAGCTCCCACATACACACATGCATGCCCCAGAAAGCAATCCAAGACTTTTTTTTTCCTCTTTCTTTTTTTTTTAATGGATGGATTAGCCACCAATAAACTGGAGGAAGACAATCTGCCTTTCTAATTTTCTTCCCACATGCACTTGATACTTTAGATTCAAAAAGGAAATGAGCAATAACAAGATGTTTATCTACTGGCTTTATATAATTAACACAGGGAAATTCCCTGACAAGGTAATTGCTATAATGAGAAATATCAGAACAGGATTACATGTTGACATTGGTTCTTGAATTCACCAGTCTGTGATACTCTTGCTCACCAATATACAGAAGGTTTGACAGAAATGGCTGGCCTATTAACTCACCCTTGGAGGGAAGTGTCTTACTCTTCCCATCCCGCTTGTCAAGAGGCATTTGCAAGTTTTACAATGCGTTTAATGAATTCTCTAGTGCTTGCACATTCAATTTCCATCCTTTCTTTTTAATCTTTAGTGATTTTAGCAGCAGTGTCCTGGGAACCATTTTGGTACAAAAACTCTAATAAGGAAAAAAGCAGGGTGACATTTAATTAACAAAATTAATTAGTGCTAAATAGTGAAAGAGCATTCTCTAGCCATTTATGAGACAACAGCTGAGAATGGAGGAATGCTGGGGATGACAGCTGGAAATTGCACTCAATTAAAAATTTAAACACATTCTGAGACTATGAGGGGAAAAAATAATTTCCACACTCAAATTTTTCATGATCTAAAACTTCTGTGATCCTGATATCATAATGGAGATTATCAACTCTTTTTGAGGTGCCACCCTGACAATTTTCCACTGCTGATATGATAGCCTATATAGGGAATTTAAGATTGCTAGTAATAACAACCTTGCTTTTATTTTGTGGCCCTATAGAAAGTATCTGCAGGACCTGTCCTCCACCAAGGATTTTTTGGAATGGAGCTTGATATTCTCATCATGTAATTGAATATGTAGTTCAATGAAAGTAAGAGCCAAAAAGAATCAGTTACATCCTCCATTCCCACTAATTAAATATTGTATAGTTCTTGACCACTTTAGTTTTATGAATCAACCAAAAAGATGCTCTTAAATGGTAAAAAGCAGCAAATATGTTTTATGGTAGAGATTTTTTTATTATTATTTTTAGCTCAGTTCTGTTTATTGCTCTAAACTCTCAGTGACATAAAATCAGGGAATAAATCCCTGCTATTTAATCTTAGCTTATTTTTCTTCTTTATTTTTTTAGCTCTGATGTCTAGTGCTTAACAATCTAAAGCCAATGTATTGTAAATTAAGATAAAACTGCAGTCGAACAATATACTGCCTGTAGGAAGTGGTGATAAATGATCCCAACATATATACCAGGTTCTTCAAAGGCAAAAGGCTACAAAGCTGTAGGTGGAATCTCTGCTCATGCCAAATTGTTTGTTCATGTTTCTGGAAACCAGGCAAGACAGGTAACCCAGCTGCCCTTGAGCATTCATACAGCCTTATCTCTTTCAAGACAGACTCTCATTTTCTCCAAAAGATTTTCTCTTTCACAGGAAGGAATGTCCTGCCTGGCTGCATCTTTATCCCTCTGAAACAGAGGTTTCTGAGCCCTTGTCCTTGGAAAGTAAAGCTGCACACAGCTTGGACAGTCAGTCTGTTCCTGAGGACTGACATATTCTTGATGTGTCCTACTAATGATTCCATAACTTAAACCCCCATTTTCGTCAGTTTGCTTTGCCCATTTCTGTTCAGGAAAGTCCACGTTACCATGGAGCTCCTTCTCCTTAAAACACCTGGATCCAAAATTGCCATGCAAATTCTTGAGTATAGCTTTTGTTTCTTTTCTATGATCAAGATGAATAATTATTTTAAAAGTCATAATCTAATTATTTTGAATTTTTTTAAGCTCTGTTCTACAAAAAGTCTTTTTTAAAAATACTGATTTTAGTTGAAGCCTGAAGGAATTATGAAGATATTCCCTAAAGAGAGGGCAAAGTAGAATGTCTAAATAAAACTCCAGTGTATTAGTAGTTGGCAAAACTATTTACAGAAGGACTACTGAATTTATAAACCACAGGAAAAAACACAGAGATGAGGAGTTGGGAATTTTAGATAGCCACATGAAATATGCATGCAATATTCCCAAGTGTGAGCTGTCACATGTTGATGATGTGCTTTCCACAAGACAAATACAGAATCAGGGATGAGGTACACTCAAGTTAATGGAGAGTAACATTCTAAAAGGAAAATACATGTAGTTTATGATCCAGATGACATGGAAAAATCATTGTCCAGACTAAAAAAAAAAGGAAACTGAAGACTCTGAGCCCAATTGTTTAAATCACATCCCACTTGCTCCCCTAAAATTTATTCCCTTTAAAAAAAATCTTTAATATAGTACTTAGAAATATGTTCAGGACTTTTATTTATTTTATGATTAAAATGATGTACTTGACCTTGCACAAATTTATAAAACTGCAAAACTATATACTTTTAGTACAGTTCAATAATTTTACTGTTTGCAGGACAGGCTCTACATGTACATTTAGATACTTAGGTAGAGAGGTACCTGTGACTTTCTTTGTCTTCAGTGGGAAGTATTCTAAACTGAAAATATTGGTCCAGCTTAAATAACTTTCAAAGCAAATAAAATTATATTGTGCAAGTACATATGTTTTATGTCTATACTCTTTTACAACTCTGAGTTGTTCAAATCCTCTAAGGGGACATAAAGTCAAAATCAAATAATTACTGGAATCAGTGGGGGTCTTTCCACTGCCCTCAGGATTGGACACAAAATTCAGAACCCAGGAACAGTTCTTTTGATTTGTCTGCAAATCAATAGCCTTTACTAATGTTAATAGCACACTACTTGGTTCCTTCACAGATACTCTCACTTTTCAGTGAGACAAAGATTTCTTCTGTTCTGATACTGAAAAATTACATAAAAGCATATTTCCAGCACAAAGAAAATAATGTGAGTAGCTGTTAGTTCAGTTATCTACTGAATACTGAATCTGAGTGTTGCTACACATTCTCTTGAGAGCATTTCTTCAAAAAACAGAAGGGCACATTTCTTAGTAAATGTCCATTTATTATTAAGTGTACACTGGAAGATTTATTAATGAATATTTGAGAAATGTTAATAATGTATCTTCCATAACTCTTTTATCTGGAAAGAAGTGTTGCCTTCTACATGAGCCACGACATATTCTCCAAAGTGCTATCAAAATAATTTGGGATTTACTTCATTTTCAAAGACATAAGAGTAGTGTTTCTAAGAAAAAAAAAATGAAGCAACCAAACAAAAAACAACCAAACAAACGAAAAAAACAAAAACACCAAAACCAAAACAAAAAAAACCCCAAAAGATCAAGACCTGCATTAAGGATGTTCTCATGAATGCCTTGTGCACTGTGCTAAGGGAGGGATTTGTTCACCATCCATGGGTGGTTTATGGGCACCTGAAGACCCTCATGGAGTGGAACAATCCCACTGGGAATGCAGCAGTTGGATAGTAAAAGAATGTTCATTCTTTGAATTGCAGACCTTGATTCTACATGTTTAAGGCTGATGAGGAAGACTGCCATCAAACAGTATATGAACATGTTTTGTTTATGAACATTCCTAGGAATGATATCACACTTGAACAACGGATACAAAGGTTAAGCACTTGTGTTTAAATTTAAAAGTAGCAATCAATGTACCATACAATAAACTATTCTCATAAAAAACAACAGAAATAAATAAGTCCTGTCCCAGACTCTAGTTCAAATATCTAAATTCATACAAATCTTAATGAAAATGTAGTTTGACAGAGAAATACGGAAATTCAAAGCCACTAAAATCATATATGTAGCCACCAGTCTTTGCCTGCAAGATGGTAAACCCCTGTCATGGCAACTGTTGATTAAAAGTGATATATAATTCAGCTTGAGATGTGAGATGGACAAATGTGACATAAAATAAGGTTTTGTGCTTACTTTCTTTTTGTCAAGGATAAGAAACAGAAAATTTAGTGGGAAACCCTCTGTAAGATCCTGACATGTATTTAGTCTGACATGTCATGATAATGAATTGGTGTCCATTGCTGAAAAGAAAATGGCAATGGGACTTACACCCCATAGGGCCTTTTCTTCCTCTCCACAGTAACCAAAGTGCTCTAAAATCTGACTCCAGCAGACTGCTTTTTTAATGAATCCTAAGTCAGCCATCTCTAATTCAGAGTTATTAGAGCTGGAAGTATTAACCTGATTCTCCTGAATTACCAATCAGTAAGTGACTGAATACCCATTTAGCAGCTGTGTCTCTCGGCACCCATCAAAGGGTTCAAAGTCGCTTTGATGGTGCCATCTCTGCAGCCCGCACCTTTATCAGACAGGTTTGCAGTGGGCAGAGTCTGTCACCAAAATGTATTAACCCTACTTTCTTAACCAGTTAATTACACTGGCTTAAGGCTACCTCTTGATTCTTTTGTCAAAACCAAATTTAGCAAAATTTGGGATGTGAATATACTTTACTTTTGTTCTGTTTATCTGAATAACTGACTGCTCCCTTAGAGACTTATCTGAGAAGCTTTCCATCCTTCTCTGCCTTTGATCAAAGGCTGTCAGAATTTGCTTCATTTACATTTCAGACCCCCTGATTAAACCATGTCCTTTGGGTTACGAAGTATTGATGGATGACAGAACTAAGACAAACTGTTCTAACTTCCTCATTGCATTGTCTTACTTCAAGATTTTTATCACCCTGTTATTATGCCTCTCCTGTATCTGCATGCCTGTCTGGCAAAGGATGATAATCTCTGGGTTTTAGGACAATAAATGACTCTCAGTCCTATGGATATCATTACTGTTAAGAATATTAGTGTAAAGATAACCTCCTGACTACTGGGAGCATAATTCTTTCCCAGCGTTCTTCTTTTTGCACAGTATCCTATGAACAGCGCACACCACCAATGACAGGTTTAATTTAGAAGGGATCAGCTCTTTGCAAGTGATAGCTACAAAGCTATTCGGTCCAAATAAAATCAGTAACAAGAAGACTTCTTTGGCTGGTCCTACAGCATGTTCTTTGTTTCATGCTGTTAACAATGAGCAAGGTTCATGACATGACATTTCATCAACTAAATCTGTGTCCCTTGATAACCTCTTAAAATCCTGGGCTTTCAACAGAATTCCCTTTCTCTGAGAAGGATTCAGTTAAGCTCTTATTAAACTCATACAGTGTCACAGACCACTGACAGAATAAACCTCTGAAGCCTAATTTGGCTTTGTTCTTTCCCTTCCTCTGTCTTCTGGAGCGAGTGTCTTCCACTAAGAGCCTTACAGGTTTGCTGGCTTTGACAACCGATATCTTGGTACAGGATAAGCACAAAGGTGGGGAAAATCACATCAGTGCATTCTCTTCTACAGCACCAGGCACACCAACTGGGCCATCGAGTGCTTGGCTAGTGTCTCATGGAATTGCTAGGAAAAAAACAGACATGAGATTTTGCTACCATTACTTCTGGTGCCACGCACTGGAACTTGGTTTCTAAGACTGGCTTTTTCAGAGGTCACTTAGGCACTTGATTACTTTGTTTTCTTTCTGCCTCTGCATGAAGTTTAAGGTTATTGTAGCCAGAAAACTGCCCTGCTTCTTTTTTGCCTATTGTCAAAATCTGCTTGAGGATAAATATTTACAAAAAGGAATGAGACTCAGATCTCTCTGACACTAGTATGTCCTATGTTTTTCTGGCTTTTTTTTTCTGTGTGTGTGTGTGAATTTTTTCCCTTCTAGTTTTTTATATCTTCCTGCTAGTAGTCATTCTTGATAGTCATGATGAATTTTTAAAATGGATTACTTTATGTATGGAAAGTGAATACTGAAACTGTTTTTTAAGTTAAGAGAAAATAATCTTTTCAAACACATGTCAAGAGACAGAGGACTGATTGTCAGATTTCTGTTGATTTTTCAAGACTTTTTAATGCTTTCAGCTCTTAAATAATGCTTATAAAAGTCATTAGGGTTCTCCATAATGCACACTGCAGGTGCAGGTATATGCAACTGAATACAACTTTTGAATTTGCTTTGCTTGGTACTTACAAAAAGGAGAAAATGTGAAAATGCTTTTACTACCTTTTTTGTTTGGTTTGTTGATTTTTGGGAAGAGTTCTATACTTTGGAGGCATTGAAAGGCTACCTTCTTTCATTCCTTCTTTACTTAAAATTTGTGTTTCTATGTTAGATACGGGCAAAAGAAGCACATAAATACATATATAATCATAATAACTATGGATAAACCATTCCGGGGTAAGATTTTCATAATGATTTAAGAATTTATAAGGAGGACAATGACAAATATTATACTATGAGGCTAAGGTGTTGTCTCTAACAAGACATGCATAATTATATACCTACCTAGTTATGTCATTAGCATCATCTGATACTTGCAAGGACAGGGGGGTTGTCAATGAATGCAAATGAGGAATGCAAATAATTATATAATTATTGCACTGTAGGCTCTAGACAGATTAGTTTGGCTTAAATGTATTGAGCAGTAAAGTAGAATGCACTATTAAAGTTGCACTAAATCTAGCCACATCATACTAGCAGTATGCATGTATTTGTCTCAGAACCCTATGGCAGAAGTCACTGTTCAGCTTCCAAAAATGAGGAAAGGTTCCCTCTCAAGTTCAGAGGCAAAGACTGTGGTTCTGTTCAGAGATCATCATGTGTACTCTGTGGGCTCTACAGAGGTATGGACCCTTTTGTTTGGGAGAGCATTTCATAATTCTTGCTCCTTCCATTTCTCTTCCATACTCACCTGGACTATTTCACTCTAACACACAGATACTTACATTATTATGGTTCCTAAAGGAAAGGATGAAAGAGGGCTCTCCACAAAACCAAAAGTACATGTGTATGAACAGTAATGATACTGCCTCATCCTTTCTCCATAGGCAGGGGAACAATGTGGAAAAAATACCCAAGAGTAAGAAATAATAGCAGCTCACAAAATTGATAAAACCTCATTTAACTGAGAACATTTAAGCAGCAATGGATGCTGTCATAGAACTCTACCAGACTACCATGCTTAAAAGTGGCACCCAAATTGCAGGCAGGGTGCAGAGGATCCTGTCAGAAGTGACCTGGATTTGGTGAGAAAGCCTCGCTGCTTTTTCTCCTGAACGGATCAGGTGGATGCATCAAGTACAAGCAGCAGGGTATGAGGATACCTGACTGCATATTTTGATCATAAACAGTCAACCATTACTATTTTTTTCATTATTTTCATCTAAATTCATTTTAAAAATGACCAATGGAATATGTCTGCAGTACAGAACAGTGCAGAGAAATTGACTATAATAAAGCAGTGAAAAGATAGATTCACTCTAATTTATAGATTAGACCACTAAAAGAGTGAGATAAATATTTACACAGCATGAACTGGCATTCTGTCTCAGTGCATTCAAGTATAAAGTAAAAGGATGTCACTACTGGAACACAGCCAGATAATTGCATTTATTGTAGCCTCACAGCTTCACTGACCCATCAAAATTAAAATGATACTTAATAGCCAGCAATGCACAGTGACACTGACATGTGAAAATTATGTTTCTCACTTTCACTTCAAACCATTTTTCATTTTTCTTGCTATTACATCAAAAAGGAATTTAGTTAAATTGAAATCCCTGAGAACAACAAAATGCTCTCTGTCTTACTGGTTGGAAAGGGTGAGGGTCTCTTGTGACTGAGTAAAGAAATGACATTTTTTGCCTACTTCCTCACCCTGAGAATAAATTCTTATTGTTTTTAAATGTTACAGAGTTTGTCTGCTTTAAAATAGCTGCTTTAAGCAGGTGATGTGTGTCAGTTCAAGAAGAAGCAAGTGAACCAAAAATCCCTGGGCATTGCAGACATTCAAGAACATGAGCAACAAACTCCAGTCACATAAGCTGTGTCAAACAGAAGTAAAGGTTTCTTGAGTTTAAAGATGTTTTCCAAAACTTCTTTGCTTATATTTTTCAGAAAATGATCCACTTCTCCTTTTAGTATAGTAACTAAAAATGTAATTTTGTTTAGATTATTAAAACTGTCCTTGAGTGCCAGTACAGTTTAAGCAGATACCAGAACATTCCAAAGAACTTCAAAGACTTCCAAGAGCCTTGCTCAATTTTCTCCTAGTAAGCCTAAAGGTACTACAAAGAGTAGGGAGAATTCAAGAAAATGACCTCATTCTTCCTATCCTGCAGATCTAGGCTCTGTTCCCTCTATTTGAGGACCAGGTTGAAAATCACATGCACTTGTGCATCCTTGAGGAGCAGACCAGACTCCTTTTGGGTGAAGACAGTGATACTGGGCATGAGAAGGAGAGGAAATGCCATTTGCCTCTCTGAAACCAGGATGGTCTGTTTCGTGAGTACCAAAGTTGGCACAAATTAAAAGGTTTCTCCTTCTGATGAGGTTTCCTTGGTGAGAGCTGAACAATTTTTTTCTTCATTACATGGACTGAGTGAAGAAAAGGTGCTCTTACACCTGAAGTTCTATGATGGTTAAGGATTAGTTCTCAGTAGTAATTAACACATTCCCTTAGGTTTTGGGAACCAGGAGAGACACTTGGAGAATCTCTATGGACCTGCATCTATCATCTACTTACAGATCTTAGTTCCTGATCAGACTGATGGCTTTTGGCAACCCCAGCTATAAACTGCATGGCAAGAGCCTTGTACCCGTGCATTCAACATGATGTATGCTCCAGAAACTGCTTGGGAAAACAAAGTTCTGGTTTGCAAACCTGTCACTGTTTCACATATTGCTGGAATTAAATAAATTACTTCTCCTGGGGTTTCCTTAATTTGTTATAAACTCCTTCCTTTAAAGAAGTTGGCAAAATAATTTTAATGGCAACTTCTAAAGATTATTTTTAATACTAACACTAGAAAAAGTAGGCCATCTTTTGTTCTGTAAAAAATTAGCAATGTACCTCAAGTGCAAATACACCTGGTTACATGATTTAATTTTTAGCAATACTTTCTTCAGTCTCACTTGTTCAAGAACACACTATTTATAACTGAGCTGTAATGGTGAAGGGATGTGCCCACTATACCCTCCAATGTACAAACATAAATTATAAAAATAAGATTCTAACCATAAGCAGATAACAATTAGAATGAAAGCAATTTACTTTAAAAATAAGTGAATAAAAATAATGCAGTGAATATAGATACAAGAATCAGAAATAATTACATTTGCTTCTATTATAAATTACTTTTCTTCATGATGTTTGAAAAGTGCTCTGCATTAAATCCCTGTATTACAGAATTTTCTCAAATTTTCATTTTGTTTGTAATGCACCCTGCTAGACTGGATGTTTGGCTTTTCCACAGTAAGGCATCTGGAAGATTGCCTCAGCTCTTAGCAAAGCTTGCTCCAAGAATCCAGTGAGGCAGAGGAATCTTTTCTTTGTTAGCATGTCTTTGCTTACAGCATTTTTGTCTGTGAGGAGAGGTTTGAGTTGAATGAACAGAAATTTGGAAAATTGGTTTGTTTAGTATTGAAAAGAAAAATGAAGACACATATATAATCACACTCATAAAAGGTTACTCAGACAAAACTGGTAATAAATTACCTCCTATATTCACTGGGGAATAAGGTGAAAGTGATGTGCATAAAATGGAGCAGTGGAGGTTTAACCTAGATATTATGAGAGACTTAGCACTGAAAGAAGGAATTAAGAAAGTGGAGGAATCCAGATTTTTAAGGGTTGGTTAGGCTAACATCAGCCAAAAACTGTTCAGCTATAACTGTTCTTGTTATAAGGGAAATGCAGTAAAAGACAAGATAGGGTTCTTTTAGCCTTATTCTCTCTTTTACAGTGTTCCTGAAATCAAAATATTTTTATTTGAACATTTGTTAGGTTCAATGTGTTAGAAAAATATGAAATAAAACATTTTATTTTTTTAAGACATTTCAATATAATCAGTCAGACAGACACATAAAAGAACCCTAATCAAGCTTACAGCAAAGGTTCTTGGTGTGGATGAACCCTCATTTTTCACACAAACAATTTTGCTCAGTTAGATCTGAAACCAAGTTAACTGCTCATTAATTCTTTCCCAGACAGTTTCTAAAGTCTGTATGACAAGTTTCCTTGGTAACAGCAGCCAGCATATTCCACGACACCTAGCCATTAAACCAGACAAAAGCACGGATCCTGAACCTCCTGCCTCCATCCTGGGGAATAAGGAGAGGCTAGAGGCAAACACAATCCCTGGCCTGTACCTGCTCCCTGACCAAGCACACGGCTCATGCAGCTGATGTGCCCCATGACACCCTGGACATGTGTACAGCAGCTCTTGGATCACCTAACATTTGCCACTGCCTTTTCTCCCTGCTATGAGTTTGCAGGAAACTGTGCTGGAACACTGGGCAAACAACTGTAATTTCTGAAGCAAAAAGTTTGCCCCAACTGCTTTGCACTCCTGCAAACTCTTAATCCAGTCAATATTTATAAGAGAAAAATTATTTACTGTTTTTGTCTTTAAACTTGATGATCCCATTGTTATTTTGATTAAGGAACAACCCAAATATTTCAGTCATTAGCTACTGTGTTGTGCTAAATGCTGTTTAGCAGAGATCCAAGAACAGAGACAACCAACTGTATTAACTTCAGTCCCAGGTCTGATTCTCTATTTGCATCATCCACTCACAGTGAGAGCTGACTTATTTCTTACTCAACTAAACCACTGTAACAGGTATTCATGACCTGACAGTAGAGACCACAGCTAGAAGAAGATGGAAATCTGTTTTCTGACAGTGAAGGAATTCAATACCCACCATGCTGGGAAATTTTCTGAGAGAGAGTGTGCTGAACCAGCAAACCCCTACAGCTGAAGGTGATTCTTAGGTGATGGGCAAGGGCAATGCCCTCATCAACTTCAGGTAAGAACATCAGGGTGATGGAGCACAGCCAGAACAATGGAAGCTGAACTCTGCTCAACAATAAGAGCAATCTTTATTATTGATAAACAGCTACATCAGCTGAGAGAACCAACTGGCTCTGTAACTGTTTGTTTGTCCCAGAGTTAATCAAAGGAATGCAAATACTCTCTTCCTGAGGTAGCCAGACCAATATTGGGAAGTAGCTCAGCTCAGTGTAAGGGTATGAAAACTAAAAAAGGAACGAATAAGTGTATTTTGCATTATACATTTAACCCTCCTCATAGAAAATATCTAAAAGAACATGGTCAGAGGGCATTAGACTCAGGATGAGAGAAGGCGATCTTACCATGAAAGCATGGTGACCTGAAAATGAAATAAACTTACTCAGTTTGTTCTTTGAAATAAACTTACTCAATTTGTTCTTCCTGCCCTGCTTATGGAGCTGTGGAAGTATTTGATACCAGATATCAACTCCTCTACCACACGGTAGAGTAAAAAGTTCCTGTTAAATGTTGTTTAAAACTGAAATCTTGCTGGTTTTTCTACAGAAATGTAATTATTAGGCAAATCTGCTCCTCTAAGACTCTTTTTGTTATGAAGCAGAACATCCTGGGATATGAAGAATGCTGTCTCCTTAGTCTGATTCTTTCTGCCCTACTGATTTCAACAGTGATATGCATGTCATTTCAACACTATGCTTGGCAATGAAGTTAAGAAAGATTAAAAGGAATCTTCCTGATCTCCAATTACGTATATTTAAATATACACTTGACACAGTGTATTAACAGGCAAACACCTGGAATTGTCAACAGCTGAAAAGCCTGATCATCAGAAAAATGCATTCCAAATTTCTTTTATGTATTTTCTGTGGGCAAAATCAGACTTCAAAGAGCAAATAAGAATTGATGCTGGATTTTATCTCTTTTTTTTTTTTCTCAGATTCTTTTCCCAGATATGGCTTCTTTCATATTCAAGTTTGCACAATGAATAGCAATTTTGACTCATTACTGTCTCAGTTGCTGGGGCCCATATTATTCTTTAACTTCAAAATTATATTACCTTCTTTTCAATGCCTTTCCTAACCATGGAGAGAGAATATGTCAAACTGATTTATGCCCGGACACTTACCTCAAGAGTGAGTTATTTTCCCAAGCAAATATGTCAGTATAACATGCAATCTTTTAAAATGTGGAAGCAAAAATAAAATTATTTAATTGAAATTTTTTAGGGTGTAAATAACATGAGTTTCATATTTACATATATGCCCTAATTATGAGATCTTCACCAATATACTCAAAGATGAAAGAGCATCAAAGAAATGCAAAAGTCAGGTTTTTTCGTTCTTTCTTTTTTTTTTTGAGTATATGCAGAGCACATCTCAGTAAATTGCATCAAACTAATAATAGAGACAAGCATCACTCAAATTACACCAGTAATCCTGTACAAAAATGGGTTTACTCACTGTGCTTAATTGACAAGAGATCCATGGAGAGGAATTACTGATGAGAAATCAAAACAAAGATCATAGGAGAGAAGAACTAAGGAAGACTGGAGCCACAATGTGTTCCCTGAAAAGGGGAATTAGGAGCAGATCCACTGAAAGAAATAGACATAGACCGTTGTCTTTCTTGTCACAACTGGTCACATTCTTGTCACATCCTAGGACTAAAGGCAAGGAAGGATCATTGTGCTCATGAGAAAACAAGGAAGAAAACCATTCCTCAGTTTCCTTGGTCAGCAGGAGGGGGTGGTTGGCTTGAGAAAGATACCAAACTTTGCCCTCTCTACTTTCCCTGGAGTAAAACAAGTCCCTGGTCACACAGATCACCCCTCCTGCCCTTGCTTTGCACCTTCACCAGTAGCTGTCCAGAAAATAATAAAATACAGAGCTGACACAGGATATTCCACAATATTTTTTGGACCAGTCTTGTCAAGCTTAGAGTTAAGACCTGAGAGGAAGCTTAGCACAAATGTTAGCCCTGGAGCAATCAACACTTTGGGGTAATGCCTACCAGCTTTGTTACTAACATAGCATTTTGTTTTATTGCAAAGTGTGTTTAAGGTAAAACTCTCACAAATAATTCCTATTAAAATGGATTTTAAAATGCTGGTGAGTAGGTGAGCCACTAGGAGAGAGTGATGGCTGTCAGATGTGACAGGACAAGGAAGGTTTGCACTTCTATTTGCAGGAGTGGAAAAGAGGTACTTCTGTTTAAACAATCAATTATGGTGGCCTTTTTTGATGCCTTCAAAATTAATGTACTGCAGCTGGCAGGAGACACCTCCATGCACTATGAAAATGGCAGATGTGAAGTTTTCAGAAGAAGCAACGTCCTTGACATTGAATTACTCTGAAGTTGTCCAAACTGTGAAAAGGCCTAGGAGGAATGAACAGAAAGCTCAGCTAGCTGACAAAACTGTCTACAATCCTTTTCTCTTTGTCAAGAACTAGGAGGTGGGAACATGGCAACTGTCTAAGCATGTATTTTATTTTTGCTTCAACAGCAAAATGGTACTAACTTGGTTGGACCTTAAGCAAAGATTAACCTCCTGTAGTGACAGGGAGAGTCTATGCAAGAAGTGGAATTTATTGTCTGCTTCTGTTCATTGCATCATGAGGGTCCTGAGCAAGTCTATGAGCGCTAGAAAATTGCTGCCTTTGTGGCAGCATATCATCATATATTACAGACGTATTGGCTGACGTCTGGAATTGTTTCTGACATTTAAACAGATAGGTAACTAGTTCAATAGGCAGATAAAGCACAGCCTGTGCTTTATCCTGTGGTTATTATTTTATGAAAGCACCTTATTATATGATCTTCTGTACTTGCTGACGGGAAGTGTGCAATGACTGGAGGAAGATGATGGGCAAAACAAAGGCGAGGGTTCTCGTGTGACTGTGGGACTCACAGGATACAGAGGCATCCATCAGCACTGATCGAAAGCAGCAGCACTGTGATTTGAAATAATTATGAAAGTACATAGAAGAGAACGCTTGAACCACCTGGAAAGGAAGGGACTGAGGGGGTTGGGGAGTACAAGGCAGCACTGCTCACAGTGGAAGAAGAGAGTTATTGTTTTCCCAGTGCACCCTGTCAGAGCTTTCCAGAAGAGATGAAGTGGTGTGTCCACCATGGAATGATAGCACCAGTTAAAGAACCATAAAGAAAGCACTAGTTAAGGAACCATAAAAAATAAATTGGAGAGAAACCATGCAGCTGATGGGAGTTTCTAGCATTGTAAGCAAGCCAGTTTGAGTCACGTGTCCAACACAGATAAAAACAGTAAAGAAGAACAAAGTTCTTGGATAAACCAATGGAGTTATGGGGTCTATACACATTAAGGAAGATTTGTATATTTTTTGTATATTAGGGAAGATTCCCTAATATACATATTAGGGAAGATTTGTGATTTCATTTACATAACATTTAATCTATTTAGTATTTATGTGAAACAGGTAGGCATGGAATTCTATTATTCTGCATTTAAAGAAGTACTATTTACAGCATTTGCTACATTTTAGTGTCTCTTAGGCTTATCTTTGTGTCCTGAAAAATTACAGCAACAGGAAGACTGGTAACATATGCATGTTTTGTTAATGAATCTGAATGCGTTAAGTTTTATGGTCTCTACCCTTTCATCATTAGCAGTTGTGCTTTCTAGATTTTGTGCACCTAGATTATGTTCCCCATTATGCTGCAATGGTAGTCATACAACACACCTTTTCATACAATTTCATACCATTAAAGTTTTCATTTTCATTTGTTTCCATCTGCTCATCCACTTTCCCTGAAACTCCCTAGAATCCCAAAGCTCAAAATATCATTCAGGTGAATTCTTCCTGCCCTCCAGCTGGCAGTGACACTATTACTATTTATATTAAAGTACATTGAGTAGATAGAGGTTCTGCCCAGATATTTTCTGCTTTTGTAACTCACATCTGCTGTCTCGCTTGCTTACTCACGACAATAAAATTGCAATGCACTTCTTCACTGAATTTACATCATGTTAAGCCATCTCCCCTTCCCCCAATGAAGAAGCTTCTAAATAAAAATGTCTCCTTCAAATGAAAGTTTAATAATCCCCATCTATCTTTGGCCACAAATATGTAATAATATCTGAAAAAAATGTTTTTATTTAGGCCAGTTAAAACTTCACAGCAATCTCTTTTTTCTCTACAGTCTCTCTCCTACAGCAATCTCTCTTTGTCCTACAGTTTGTACAAAGTAAAAGGGCACCCAGTCACAGACTTGAACAAAGTGACTACAGGCATAGTAGTTAATGACTAATATTCCTACTTGTTACAGATATACCGGATGACTATTACCCTTCCTTTCACTCCATTATTAATGGCCTTATTAGGAATGCAAATCAATGTCCACTATGTAAAATGGAAAACACAAAAATCAATTCATGTCCTGTTGCGTATGGTATAGATGCAGACTTTTTCTTCATGGTGTCACAGGTCCAAACCAAACCCTGAATACTAAATTCACTTTAGATGTTTAGTTTACTTATAATATATGTTTCTCCTGTATATTTTTTTATATTCACTTCTAAAGTATTTTTATTTAAAAAATACGGACCAGAATAAAAAGAATAGATCTGTAAAAGAGGCTCATAAAATTCTATGAGATATAGAATTTTATGTCTAAATACACAGCACACCATTCACAAGCAAATCAAGGGCTAGGTTGGAGAAAAACCATGAAGATCCTGGTTTCTAATTTATTGTTTCAGTCAAAATTATAAGCCCATGTCCAAAATTTTAAAGCTACTTTGTTTTTTCTGTTGATACATCAGGATCAAAGTCTCTGTTGTGTCCACTGACACTTGCAGTGGAGAACTGTTTTTATTTCTCACAAATGGTCCTGAGACCTTTGCAGTTGTAAGTGATACAGACCAAATCCCTTTCATTTTCTTTGACACATTTTTTTAATCACTGGGAATCACCTGAGATTAGAACCCCTTAGTATATGACCCATAATCAAAGGGGGTGAAAATAGTATTTCAGATCCTCAACTAAACTAATGGTCAAGATAGAGAGCTCATATCTTCTTTCCAGAATTCTTTTAGAGAATTTTTTTTTTCATATTTTATCAGCTTTCCCTTTCTTTATTTTTTTTTTCAAATAAAAGTCCTTGGATTTTTATATAACCATAAAATCCTTGCTGAAAATTAACTGCTATATAAATTGCATATAAATCTATAAATATATGTAAACATGTGCATGTGTGTTTTGCTCCCATTTATTTTGCTCCTAAATAATACAGAGAACTCCTAAGGCTAAATAATGCCTTATCCATGAGTAAAATGGATTGGCAGCTGAAATGTGGAAATGCAAGTATCACAACATTGATCTTTTTATTTCCTTTTCTTACTGATAGTGTAAAGGAGAAAAAGAGAGAAGAGACACAAGGAATAGACAAAGAGAGAAAAATAGAAGAAATTACGAAGTCTCTGTGATTTACCCTGTTATGTGTGCAATCATTTATGGCAATAAAAGCACAGAGGAAGTCTAAGCCACAGCTATGGAATATATCCTGTGTACCTAATGCATCCATTGTTTACCCATAGCAGTATCATTTAACAACATATAAAATAAGGGGTTTAAAATATTAATTTCTGGATATAAGTATTCAATTCCCTTTTGCCCTAATTTTAATAAAATCATCAGTATTACTAGTCAAAAGAGCCGAATCACTGGTAGATCTTGGTGGATATTTTATGAAGATCTGAATAAAGGATCAATCACCAAATCCAGTAGGAAAGAAATTTCATAACTGCTCTTTACTCAATAGTTAAACAAAAGTAAGCCTAATATTTAAACATGGCAAGGACAGAATGATAGCAGTCTTCACATGAACATGGGAATTTTCTCACACTTGAGGATTCACAGGAGCTGCTCCTTTGGATCATTTTTTGGAGATGGCAGCTGGATCCCATTTTTCTCCTTTTCTCATTCTTCCCTTCATGTACCATTTTTCATTTCCCTTTTGCTTACTTTTCTGATAGCTGAGTGTGTATTGATACAATCACTACTTCACATATTAGTTTTTCAGTTGTGGAAAAAGTGTTCTACATTACTGTTTATTTTGCTTGAATAGCCTGTGCATGGCAGTCTCACAGTCAACAAAGAAAAAGATATACAGAATTCCTTCCTAACTACTTGGAGACTGGGGGAAATTCCACTGGGAACCATACTGTATTTAGGAACAAACAGAATTTGCAAAGGCTTTTTCCTAGCCTAGCTTCATTCAGTTGCTGAAAGTAAAGCAGAGACATTCCTGGCTCCCCACTGCAAGAAGAAAATGATGTCACTTGTCTAAATTCTTGGTTCCTAAAAATTAGCATTCAGGTTCCCTGTATAAGCTGTTGAGTGTACTGCAACACAACCCCTTTATTTCATGGGCTATAAAGCTTAGGAAATACAGACATCCACAAGCTATGAAGCAAAGGCTCATAAAAATGCCATGAAATGTGCAATTATCCACTAGGATGAGTCTTCAAACTATGCCTGGAATGAACTGAACTGGGGGATTTAGTTGAAAAGCCAAACTCTTCACAGATCACATTGACAGTAGACAAAAATGAAAAGATACATGAAAATCAGAGTCAGCAGAGCTCTCTGAATTTAATAAAGTAACCATACACACTCAAATAATTCCATGCAACCGCCTCTGAAAAAAGTAGTTATCTTGAAACTTTCTGCTAGCTGAGTGCCAATAACTCCATAAACAATGGATTTAATTAATGAAAATTATCCCACCAAACACGTGAAAATGGATGCTTGTCACTTCTAGCACTCCCTAATTTCCTCCCTAAAGCAAACCAAAAATATTGCTTGGAGGACATGAATGCAGTACAATGCACTGTAAGATGATTTTCTTGTGTGTCAGAGAGTAGGTATATTGTCACAGTACTTTCAAAGAGTAGAAGTTACTCACTAAACTTTAAACTTTTCATAGCATTAAGACATGTAGTTAGTATTTTTTATTGCTATTCAACTACAGATTTGACAAAACTAGTGAAACTTGCTTTTAAGGATTTCAATCCCCGATAGAATTTCTGTCTCTTCTACTCCACTCAACTAAACGTTCTCCCTCTGTACTGTTAACTAAATAGATCCCAAAGACATGATTGTCTAGAAATTTATCTTTTATCTACTCTGGACAGACCTGTCAGAATTTATCTCCACACTATTACCTATTTCTAAATTTCTCTTGAAAATAATGATTAGACAAACTTCCCTGACATCACATTATTCTGTCAATATGTCCCTTTATATCTCACACCTTGGAAACCTTCTATTCAGCTGGAAGTAGTATATGAATGTCTCACAGAATTTCTTACATAAAGTTTTCATGTCCTCTTCCTATTTTCAAGGCTGTTCCTGAAGGCTCATCTAATTAGAGGCATATAAAGCACGATTGATAAAAGCTCTATCATGCAGCTCTGCATCCAACTGATAACAATGAACAGACTTTTCAGCCTTTAACAAGTGATAAAATTTCTAGAGCTGAGCAGCAGGTAGTGGGTGCCCTGTTTCCTCTTATTATAGCAATTAGTAACTCGGAATATGTATCTAAAGCACAAAGTTCAGAATTACTTTTGAATGTAACATAGTGAAATGTCCTAGTGTACCTCAAAATGAGGTAAACCTTACTCCCTCACTGACCTACATGAACTATCCCATCAGAAAATCTAATACTATAGAATATATAGTCCAGAATGTACTTTACAGTGCAAAGTGGCAGTTCTTCTATGCACACATTTTTTTGATTTGTACAGGTGACAATAAATAAATATGGAATTCTGTATCCATCCAAGTCCTTGTGCAGTTTGGTCTGCAACACAAGATTCTCCATATGTAGAAATTTCTATTAATTAGGCTGTTCTGGTAAATATTCCCACCTGCATATTGTACCAGAGACTCTCCCAATGACAGAAATGATGTACTGAAGGAACAGATTCATGCAGCCCAGTGCCAGCCTCATTGCCTTACCTCCACATTCTTACCTTATTATCAGCAAGCACCGCCAGCTGTTAAAGAAATGTGGGTTTTATAGTACAGAAGATAATAGTGAGAGAGAACAGGACCAACGTGAAATTCACAGAAATCAGGACACACAAATGTACAGTTCTAGTTAACCTAAATTACATAACACAGGAATTCAGAAGCACAGCCAGTGCTGCCTACAACTCATGCTCCCAGTGTCTGACTGTGACTTCAACTCGAGGAGAATGACAAAACCTGAGCAGGTGTTTTTGTGGGAACACACAGGACCACATCCATGCATAGGGACAGACAATTCCAGCCTAAGTGCCTTTCCCTCAAAAGAAAGTGGATGCATCTCCTGGATTAAAGGCACTCACAGATGCAAAATAAGATAACCCAGCACATCATGTCACTCCAATTCCTGTCCAATGGAGCATAATCTGATTTGCAGTATTTTAAACTACATCCTGATTGGATTACTAATGAAGGCTGGCAATTCTGAGGAGTTTACCAATTGCTGACAGTTTCTGTGAAGCAGCTGGGCAACTACTTTTAAATTGAGAAAGACTGTAAAATATATTTACAGCCTTTCTACAAAGATGGGCCAGATGGTCCCATAGAAATTGGAAAATGAAGGAAGCATTAATGAATCATCCAAGAAACCAGAAATCTTTTACTGGGTGGTACAGTCCATTAAAAAGAAAAATCACCCCAAACCCAACACTACCCAACTCTTCATAAAGTGCTGTTTTGCTTACTGTAATTTAAATGCATTTATAGGCATATTGCATTTCTAAATAATTGCAGTGAAGCATGATTTTATAACAAATGAAGTTTGCTTTTGTCATGTTAATAGCATATTCCATTACCAGATGAGATTTAAAGTTGAATATTTTTTTTTAAGACAGGGAAGTCTGAAAGGGAGAGGGATTCCCAAATAGAGAAAGGTTTCTAGAAAAAGCTCTGGACTTAGTAGAAACCCTTTCTGATAATAACTAAAACACTTAGTTGCCACTGAGATATGAGCAAACCAAGATTCAAAGTTCTTTTAAATTGAATGACAGAGAGAGAAATCTCTCGTGATTTCTTAGTCCATGCAGCTTAATAATGCATGTTTGCTTTCTTAAAGGATCTTATTCTCCAGGACATTTTCCAAGAACTGATCCTTCTAGTGCAAAGTGAAATCTCTGTAACACTTCACTATTGCACAACTAATTGCAGCTTGTTATTCATTTCTCCATTCTTAATTGTTTTCCATCCTTTTGTTTTTCCTTTCTCTCCAGGGAAAAGAATGAAATGTCTCTTTTAATTTGTTAAGCTATCAATAAACTAGCTTGACAAAAGCAGTATCCTATTGAATAAGAATTGTACAAGTTTGAAAACAAGCTAATGAAATGAGCAGTTACCCTTGATAACACACTTACCATTACTGAAGCTCTTGATGCCTCCTTAAATTAAGTGCTAATGATCAAGCCCTGTGGTGCTGTTGGATTTGGTAAAAATCAAACACAAACGGTTCCTATACTTGCAGATTACAGGAGTAAAGGACATCACTTGTAGATTTGTAATTGGAGTTCACATGCTATTTGAATGATACAATTTTCACAGCCTTAGTTTGATGTCAAACTGTTGAAAGCAAGTTGATCTGTTGCTTCATGTCCAAGATGGAGGGTTTTTATTTGTTCAGCTTTTCTATTTGTGGGCTTTGGTTATGTGTCAAATGAGCTTTTGAGCTGAATCCAGCCTTCAGGTACAACTCAGCACAACTCATCCCCGGACTTCTGTACAACACCTTCAGAGGAAACGTCTAAGTAGCCACAGCTGAGACAAGAAGTGTGTGATCCTTCCTAGCTCTGTGCCATTACTGCCTTTTCCATCCACATCGAACACTTGTCCTTTGCTCTCTTGTGCCCCATCTAAGACCAAAATAGTTCAAGGCTCATTTTAAATAACCACTAAGCTGTTGTTTGATGCTCTTTCCACTGGAAGATGTTCGTTGCCAGATGGAAATATTTTTTTTAAATGTGTGTTAGATCAACAGCTAATTGTAGGAATAGAATAAGGTCTCAACATCATGTTAGTTTCATCATTTTTATTCCAATTACAGATATGTGTTTTGGAATGTGTACTGCATAGTCTGAATAGAAAGATACTTGTTTTGGTCTTCTTAAGAGTATTTTTGTTTTGATACATAATATCTTTCCTTACAGAGTTCATTATGGCCTTTAAATTTTAGCATCTGTATAACATTATTTATATTTTTAGTATTTATCATTTTTATTTTTTACTATTTTTTCTTCAATAGTGCTTAAGAATGTGATATTAATTTCTAAACTAAGGAATATTGTCATAGAAGAAGAACGGGAAAAAAACATAGCAACTGGTTTTTTTAAGGAACTGACTTGATGAGAAACTGTTTTCAGGCTCTGTTAGTGAAAAAGGCAACCTTCCTAACAATGGAAAGATTATTTTCAGGATTGATAGGATTGCATGATGGATCCCTCAGAAGATGATTGCAAAAGTTGGTCTTTATTGATAAGGTGAGCTTAATCTGTAATCAATATTCTGCGTGCATTGATTCCATCTGTATTATGGAAATCTAATGCTCACCTCCATATTTTGAACGTACTTCTGAATTGCCTTACCCTTGGAATATTTTCAAGAGTAGTTTTATTATATTCATTTTTTTCCTCCGAGTTGTTTATGTTTTTCTTTCTCTCGAGTTGCCAGTCATCATCTCGAGAGTCTAGATTTTCTACTTGAAATATGCAGTGTATGAAATGTGAAAACAGGACATGTCATATTGCATCCTAATTAGAAATGGTGAGTCCTGGAGAAAAACAACATAAGCACAAGCCTTTATTTGAATTTTGAAATTAATTTAGACTGATTTTACCCCTTGTGCTCTCTTCCCATTAATATTCCAGCAAAGGAATTTAGTGGCAGGTAAAAGTGCTTAAACAGCTAAGTGAACATTGAGGTTTACACAAAGAAAATTTGAAACTTATAACAACAGCCTTTGATTTGATTTTTTTTTTCCTGGTGTTGGGTGTGGAGCATCATGGTAGTGCCTTTGTGTCTGCAGGTGACACCCAAGTTACCAAGAAGCAAGATCCCATACCAGGGTCAGAGCGGGCAGCTGCCTTTTACAGTAGTGTGGAGTTTCTAGCTCTGTATATTCTGTTTTGTAGAAGTTTCAGGGTAAACAAGCTGCTCCTGCCATAAAATGAAGAATGAACGCAGGTTGCATTTAGGTCAAGAGAAGCTTTACCTCTGACACTTCAGGAAAATTGGGTCGGATGAAATTCTGACTAACTTGATTTTCTTTAGTAGGAATGGAACAAATCTATAATTAGTTGATATATGTCATATAATTCAAATGAGTATAGCATGCTTCTGAGACCCAGTGACAAGTGTAGTCATTCAGATTTCAATAAAAATATATTACCTGTAATTAGTCCACTTCATCATTGTTGGATGCATTAAAAATGTCCCCTGTTTTAAAGAAAATTATTATTCATAGAATTTCAAAGGAAATTGAGCAGCAAACAATATCTAGAGTGATTTGTCTCATAATTAATACACTTATTCACTGTGAAATACAGCTATATTGCCCGTTATTTTTAAATAAAGCATAACACAATGAATTTTAAAGGCATTGGGCTATTACCCAGAACAAAATACTTCTAGCAGATCAGAGTGACATTTAGCTTTAGCTCTATAAGTACCTGCCCTGGGTAAATAAAGAAAACAATTTTTGAACAAAATGGAACATTTATTTGGCAGCAGAAAATCATAAATACATTTCATAGCCAACAAGCCTCAAACTGTTCTTACTGCGCTTAGGTAAAGGGTATGGATGCATAAAGAAAAATCATCTCAACAATATGCTTTCAGGCATAGAGAAATCTTGCCTCTTGTCTCAACCCAATGCTTGCCCTCCTTTCCCAGTGGATTTTTTATTTTGTAATGCCAGTGCAAAAAAATTCTGACTTTATGCCTTATACTATTATTGCTTTGGTTTTAGTTTGCTTGCCCTCCCATTTCCCCCTGTTTCTGTTTTATAAGATTTTACTAGACCACATCTGCCTTCTCTGTCACTTTCCCTCCCTGTCAAATCTTTTGTCACCATCACTCTGCAGGATTTTGTGGGGGCTCTGCTTCCTACTTGGGGTCCCTGTGCCAGCACCTCACCTGGTACGTTGGGATGGGGCTGAGGAGCCTGGCAGGGGTGGTTCCCAGGCACTGTCACCTGTGTCACAAGCCCCTTTGCTTTTACCACCTGTGGTTTCTTTGCCACTAATTCCTGACCTTGTTTGTCTCCCCCCAAAAAGCCGGGCTCATACACTCTCCCAAATCCCTCAGGCAGGGGCAGCCTGGCAGTGCTGAGCTGGAGCTGCTCCTGCCACGGGCCTGACCTCAGGAGAGCACAGGCCCTCCAGGCTGGGAACTGGCCCCTGCAGCTCCTTCTGCCTGGCATAATTATACCTGGGAGGAACAATTTTGCCTGAGGAATTTTCAGCAAGGAATTTGTGGTGATTACTGGCACGAAAGTATGAAGAAGAAAACTTTTTTTTTAACTGTAGTATCTTTCCTAGAATTTTAAATGTCTAAAAGTCTACCAGCTTACACTCTCTATCACAAAAAATTCCTCTTGCCCTCCATTTTTTTCATGTACACAGGGTAATGTCATTTTATGCGAAGAACTCCTCCAGGAACTTTAGCAATTGAAAATGTGTATTTAAAATGCATTTGGAATAAAGCAAGAATTGCCATTCTGTATCACATTTAACAGGTTGAGAAAGGGAAAATGCAGAACTAGGATTAAATTCTGCATTAGCAGTTGAATGCTGTGAGCTGCACTTATCAGAGGCTGAAAAAACCAGGCATTTGGGCTTTCCCTTTCTTTGAATCACAGAGCACCCATGGCTTCTGTCTCCTGCATTCTCTATCATAAAACCATAAAATACAGTTTAAAAAAATTACTAAAAAATAATAAGTTAAGCTTATTCATTGCCCAGGCAGTACAACATATACTGATATCAGCAGCTTGAACATTTACAAATGCAATAGTCTTGCATCCAGCACTGTAATGTGCTTGTCACTTGTGGAATAAAGCAGAATACACAACAGGAAAATTCCTGCCACAACATATCTCAGGCATTTTCCCATACTTTTTGAAATAGCAAGACTGCACATTTTGCAACTTTAAGTAATTTGAGAAGAAATAATAGTGACTGACTTCCCCATTTTCAAACCGATAAAAAATTAAGGTGCTTCCCATGCATTCTCTGGTCACTACAACTTTATTTGAATAATTGACCTTACCTGCTTTGAGCACAGGTAGAAAGATGCAGGTCTCCAAGCAACTGAGTTCCTTAGTATCTATAAATAAAAAGAATGAAAATATTAAAATCCTCAGGGCCAGACAGCTTCCAGAAAAAAACAATATTATATTCAGGTGGTTGCATTTGCATGAGGCTGTCATTCATAGTTGTCCCAGGTTGATGGGACTGGAATTTCTTGCAATTGCTTGGTCACTTATTGTCTGAGGTGATGTCAGGGCAGTTCTCAATAGAGAAATGACCCTAAAAAAGACGCCTAACACCCCTGTCAAACACTGACACAAACAAGCTAAAGGGGAAAGTCATGGCACACTGACACAAACAAGCTAAAGGGGAAAGTCATGGCCACTGGTTGTCCTGCAGCAGTGCTACAGAGAGAGGACTGGACATTACAGAAGAACTGATTCAGCTCTGTGGAGGAGAAACAGCTACAAAACCTTTGTGGCCCTGGATTAATTTTTGACTGAAATGAGCAACATCAGCCTCCTTTAATCCACCACCTGGGCAAGGCAGGCTCAGCAGGGCAAAATGCACCGTCCCTCTCGATTAGCAGCAAACAGCCATTTCACTTTGCACTCCCCACTGCCAACACAGGTATTTTTAACCTGCAATTTATTTCTGTCTGTCAAAGGTGAAAAGCATTAAGCAATTAATTATTTGAAGTGATTTAAGAGACAGCTGGGAGCCAGGGAGACTTCAAAAAGTAGCCGATTGTTATTAATTCATGTGGTATTCATTAGTGTGTCATTAATGATGCTGCTTTCATTGATATTTGATATAGAATGCAACACTATTGGAATTTCTCTGCAATTTAACAACTGCTTAAGAATATTTCCTGAAATCTGAGAGTAGTACAGATGATTTCAAGCTAACATTTAACATTTTATGCAATGTCAGGGGTATTCTGCACCGGAATACTCGGCACACATGGAGAAATCCAGTCTGCAGCTATGCCCTGACAAAATGCTTCCCCACCCTGTCCAACCAAATATCAAATGCTACATCACTAACCAAAGACTTTGCCTATAAAACTTAGATCAGGAAACACTCTTCTGTTCCAGCCCATAAAACTTGTGGATGCTGACATCCAACATGTCAACAAATTCCCTGGGCAAGCAAATGGTGATCCCAAGAGGATCCTTCAGCTGCAGATGTCTACAATAAAGGTACTATTACCTTCCTGCACTATATACTGTCAGCATTAACTTTGCATCTCAGGTTTTTGTAAGATATTTATGCACCACTATATGTTGGAGCCTTTTAACAATTCACTCTTCACAGTCCCACAGGCATATATTTACTGTATAATCTGCATTCCCCTTCCCACCAATATATTCTGTTCAATGAAGTTGAAGCTCATATACTCACTAATAGAAACCAGATTTTTTAATCTAAAGACCATGAATATAGAGTACAATTCCTGGCAGAATCTTAAAACATTAAAGAAATACAGCTCTATTTTAAAATTAAAGAGCTCCAAAGACAATTTCAGACCCTGTGGTGCCTTTCATAGGATCAGACTCTGCTCTTGGTCACATTTAACAGGTTGAGAAAGAGAACCACATCCACACAAGTATCACCTGAGGGATCTCAGTCCCTCCCAGTATCCAGTTATTATTGACTTGCTCAAACAAAGACCTCTGCAGGTAGCACCCACACGATGTCCATGGAGAGAAGCTGCTGTCCACAAAGCCTGCCTGACCACAGAGTATTAGGCACTGATAAACAAACACCTCATTGTGGCTCCTCTCATAGACCAGGCTCAGCTGTGCCCCTGAAGACAGATTATCAGACCAAACAATGGATAAAGAGCTCCTGCATGACAAAGGACACACTGTTACACATTGTGGTGGAGTTCACAGTTTGAAGTGCACAGGAGCTTTATTTTTCCTGGAAAGGAGACAAAAGTTGAATAAAAAACACCATCTAAGAGAAAAGTGTTGCAATATGGCAGAGTGGGATAATTTCAAAATAATAAGTCTTTTGATTTTCAAAGATCCTAAATAGGCTCTAAAATGCTCCCCTAATGTTACTTGGATCTATCCTTGTCAAAGAAATTACAAAGATGCCTGCACACATCTCCCACACATCCTCACCAAAGTGAAAAAGCCTCTGCAGCCTCTCCACATTTCCCAACTGATCACAGAGAACAGAAGCATCCAAGTTCTTAACAAAATACATTTCAGGTCCAAAGTGGAGTTTCTGAGTTGGGAGTACTTTTAGAAAGCCCATATGTAAGTCTCACAATAAAATTGGGATGAGCAAAAATGATTTATAGAAATAAAATAAGCAGTTTCTTTTTTGACTCTCTTGTGTCTTTTGGGATATAAGTGTCTTCCATTTGAAAACCTGCTGGATGAACTTAGAAATCTTAAGATCAAACATGTTTTTCTTCTTCCTGTTCCAAATAGTTTTAGAGACAAAATAAATTTTCCACTTCCATTCATTAAGTGATGCATTAAACAAGAATAGCATACAGGTGTACAAAATTATCAGTAGTACCATTCTTATTCAAACTTATTTTCCCTGGCTTTCTCACAGATCACAGAACTGTATCAATGCAGGCCCTGATCCTTCTCCCAAAGGTCTTGCTATTGAATTTCAACTAGGACAAAACTAAGCAGTGAGGGGAAGAAAGCAGTGAAATAGGAGCAAAAAGAAGATAGGCAGCAACTGTAGTGGAGATAAGAATAGATGGTCACAGGCTAACATGGTGCATAATTTAATGGCTTTCTTGAAATGTTGAATTCCTTTTGGGGGCAGATCAAGTACCTGCATAATAACTTTCTGTGATGTTGGAAGTGACAAGCACCTTAAAATATGTATGGAGTATTGGAAGAATGAAGAAAAAGTGAAAAAAAAAATGCAATGCAAGTCTGCTTATTATGCACCAGTAGTTTTTCTTTTATTTCAAGCGGACTGTATCTAACTGAATTCTTACTGTCTGAAGGCAAAAGGAATAGTCCCACCCTGACCACATTTCACTTTTAGTACCACTAGATCTGGGTAGCCTAAATCTTAAGGCTTCACAAACATTTCAGATTGTACATATTACCTGTGGTACAGTTCATAAAGCACAAAAATCACCGGCGGTGTGCTAAAGTACGCCAGATTTTTTTCCATGACACAAATATGGTGCACTACTTAGCCAAGATTAAGGAGCATGTAGTTAAGTGTTCACTCATCAGGCCTGCTGTTCCAAATGCTTGCCTTACTTACACAAAGGGATTTTTTGCCTCTTTGAAATGGTTAATATTTGATAGTTTCCTCCCATGAATAAATCACTCAGCTGTAGTTCTAAAATGGTATGCTACAAAATCTAACTCTGAAGGCAGATGAGGACCTACAAAATTCTGCCCAGCAGATTATAAGGCTTTAAAATATAAGGCATCAATCAAGCCTGGATCAGTTCCTCCAGACCTAGTTTAAATCGTGACTGCTGCCCTTATATTCCCTCTTAAACTGCCCTGCACAACAAAAGGGCACACAGTTTGGCAAGTGTTCAGAAACGGTGTGGTAAGCGCTCTAGGAATGGCCAAAGGAAATTTTTTAGTCATTAGGGTATAGCCCAAATTGTGAAGTGGGACCTCAGTCTGATGAAAGACCTCAGAGTATATCTACGTGTGGATTTGTATTTGTTTTTTGGATAAGAGAGAGTCACATGCTTCAAGATATTGGAACACGTGCTTAAATAATGCAGAATAGAAACCTCAATAGTTCCATACTTGTATTGTCTCTATATGAACTGGCACTGCTTTTGAAAATAATCTCTTACTCTTCTGTACTGCACTGTCATGGTTTGGTCTTTCATCCTCATTACTCTTCTCTTTTCTTTGGGATATCTTTTTGAGATCCTCATATAGCCCCAAAGCATATTAATATGATATAAAGTTGCCTATAATAAACTGCAGGCCATTCTACTTCATTCCCAGAATGGTAAAACAGAAGGAAGCCCAACTTGTATCACTTGTATAATTTCCAACTTGTATAATTTCCAGTCTATTAACTGGAAATTTGGAGAAAATAAAATGCTTGTAGTTTTATCTCATGGAGCTATCTTTCCAGGAACATTTTTTGGCAGCTTAAGTACTCTTAAGTTCATTATTATTTACCATTGTATCACGAATTAGCGTGGTGGGATGCTCAACACATACCTGCACAGAGAGGTAGGTAGGATTTCATATAATTAAAAAAAGTTTATTAAATAAAGAACTAAAATATGGGCATCCACCTGCTCCAGTGTAAGCCCTCCATGGGCTGCAGGTGGATTTCTGCTCCACTGTGGCCCTCCATGGGCTGCCAGGCACAGCTGCCCCACCACGGTCTGCACGCTGTGCTGCACCAGTGCCTGTGCAAATTCCACCTAAAGCATTTCTGCTTTCCAAATATGTGAAATGCTTAATAGCAGAAACTCTTAATTAGGAGACAAATGTTTACTTTACCCTCAGAAGTGGATTCACTCCTCTGTGACCTAGCAAGTCCTTCTTTAATGTGCAAAGCACATGAGGGATTATTTTGTGAACTGCATGCACTGAGTGTTCTTTTCTCTTCAACCCCACTATGACCCCACTTTCCCCTTACAATGGAATATATTTCTTTGTTCAAATTCAAGATTAGGAATTGGGTTTCACACCAGTACAATAACAAATAAGCTCAGAGTATCAATGGAGTTATGTTGGAGTGCAGAGGTAAAATCAAAATCTGTCCTATTTTCTGAACCCATATAGTATTATCATTTATCTTGTCCTTGTGTTGAGTAATCAGGGTGTTAGTGAGTACATTACTGTAAAGCAGATGGGTAATAAAACTGTCCACAGTGTCCCTCCAGAGTTTCATGTTTGCATTTGGAAAAGGAAATTCTTTAACCTGCCACTTCAAGCTTGGGAGAAAAGCTCTTTCTCAGTTTCAAGTATAAAGGATCATATTTACCACCTGGGACTTTTCACTTCCAATGCTGTCAAAGAATTATGGGTGGGAGGAGTACTAGTGTTGGAGTTTCATCTAAAAAAAATGGACCTTACAGTGTTGATGGATGAATTTTAAACTTTTAACTTTCAGTTCTGGTTTTATATTGCCTGTTTTGAAGATAATACAAATCTTCCTGCCCTTAATCCTTTAGGATCCCATCCTTCATACTCATAGCCATGCATGCTGCAGCATTTCAGTCTTATGAAAGAAGTGCTAATGGAAAATTTTCCCACCTCCCCATTTATTGTTATTTTAACAAGAAAAATAACCAACATCAAGTAACAAGTGAAGGGATGAGAGGAAAAGGCCTCAAGTTGTACCAGGGGAGGTTTACATTGGGTACTAGGAAAAACTGTGTTGCTGAAGGGGTTGTCACTGAAACAGGCTTCCAGGGCAGCAGTGGAGTCACCGTGCCTGGAAGTATTTGAAAGACGTGGATGTGGCACTTAGAGACAGGTTTAGTAGTGGACTTGGCGGTGCTGGGTGAGCAGACAGACTCAATGACCTTAAGGGTCTCTTCCAGCCAAAATGACTCTATACTTCTATGATCAAGTCTTACCAAGATCTGCATTTTCCCCTGAGATAATTTTCCCCCCTGCATGGTATTGAGGCTCATTTCATTTTTGCAAAGCAGGCCTCAGGCTCCTTACCTCAGCTCGTGGGTGATGGCAAGCCCGGAAGATGAATTAGCCACCACTGAGGAGACAGTGCCAAGATCCTTCAGGTACATGAAGGGGAACAGGCCCCTGGCCCTGGCAAACCAAGCACCTGCAATAAGAAATGGCTCTTGTCAAAATCGTTCATGCTCTTAAGGAGAGAGAAGAAATATCTTTTTATCTTTGAGTTTGGCAGAAGGGAAGTAAGTAACCACTCCTAGAGGGCAAGTGGCCCTAGGGAGCTGCTCCAGTAGCCTGGGAGGAAGATGATACTGGCATGGAGCTTAGCTTGTTTGCCATAGCATTTGTAAAATCTCCTGGCAAATGTTAGTGGAGTACTGACTTTGCTGTAATGCCCTTGGCTGCTTGGTCTCACAAACAGTCTAAATGGTCTGGGGTTTATCACAAGACATATTTATTAAACAAACAGGATAAAGATGTGTGTGTTTCTTCTCACTTGAATTACTAGGAATTTCCATGAAAACATTTCCGGTTTAGTGTCTGTCTTCTGTTTAGCAGTTCTTAGTGACACTATAAATGTGTGTTATAAATAGGTCTGCATAAAATGCTAGAAATTTCTATCAGCCGTGGAGCATCCTTTCAACGCTTTCTGCAACTATGTATTTTCAGAATATTGCCAGTGCATTCTAAACAAAAACCACCTACTTCTTAACTGTGTAGTATCCAAAATTTAATGTATAACGGACAAATTCTTAGCCATAAGGACTGACTATTCCCATCTGCAAAAATGGAATAATGATAATTTACAACAGGTTAAGATGAGACAATGAATTTTGGATCTATGCCTGAATTTTAGGTGTAGATAATAGGAGTAGTTTTACAATAAATTTTTAATGTCATCTATATGTAGGAGTCTCAAAATATATCGAAAGCTTTGGAATGGGATGAACACTTAAGAATAATTTTATTTGAGATCTACTGATTGAGAAACTGGCTGTTATTTGCCTGGCTATTTATACAGAGCTTGAAGGGGAAGTGAATTTACTTTCAGATAGCTGAAACATCTCTGCAAACACTTCCCCTGAAAAGTACTGGTTTAATTTTGTAAGAAAAGTAATTTCACCTTTTTCATTACCCAAACCTGTATAGATGGGTTAGGGATACTCAAAGTCACCACCCTGATCTTCCCTAGACAAGGCAAATTAGAACAGACTGGTGTCACCTACTGGAACAGATGTTTTCAGCAACTGAGCCTGAAGATGCAGACAGACCAGCACTACTCCAAGATTTTGTAAGGCAGTCGAAGGTACTGCTGTTGCTTTGAGACCTCTTTGGTTCTTTTATAATCTCTCTAAGCTGTTTCAGCAGTCATACCTTATCAAATCAAGTAATTCCTTGCTTTCAAAGCATTCCTGGCTACCTTGGAGGAAATTCTTTATGATTTTAACCCGATTCTTTGGTGCCTTATGCAGTGTATTTCCTGGGCGCATGTTCCAGACAGCTGATACACTTGCCAGATAGGATTCTGGGGAATTTGATAATTTGCATTGACTTGTACCAAGAATTCTGAAGTTCAAAGAGGCAATATAATTTCCTCTGCTAATACTGCATCTGTGCATACTAACAGGATATTTTCTAGGACACAAACAGATGAACAGGTCAGGCAGATTTAGGCTAATGAAAACCAAATTGTTCTAGTAGGTGCCCTATCTTTGCCTAAAGGTTTATTTCTTGGATAAAAATTTCAGTGGTTCTCATGATTCTGTGTGAGATACTTTTTTTGTCATTTGTGATAAGTATCGCTATTTTAGTTTCTTTATTTTTAATTTTATTATGTTGTTTAAAAAGTTAATCCCTTACTAACTACTGTCTAGAATAATTGAATGTTTCTTAGATAAATCTCTATTTTTCTTAATTCCATCAGTAGGAACACTATTGGTTTCTGTTTGGCCCTTCCCAAGGCAGAAAACCTCATAAACCCAGATAACCAATCATTGACAAACAGTAAATATTAAATAAACACTTACTCAGTTGCCTTATCACAGTAATTCCTTAATAGTGATGATATTTCTTATTGCTTTAGTGGATCATATAATTGTTTAATGACATGGATTTATCCCTTGTTCATTATCCCTTATTTATTTACTATGAATTTTGTACTACTCTAGAAAATGCTTTCACTGAAAACTGACGAGACTGTCTGGGCCAGAAAGGATATGGAGATATAATTTCCTGAGCCCCAAGCCAGACAAATGCAGCTGATGGAGTGGCTGCAGGGAAACAAAGCTAAGAGGAAGAAGAGATGTCCCTCGCCACAGAAGAAAGTGGAGCAGTCCAAAGGTGATGAGCTACGTGGAACTAATGAGGATGAGCTCAGGAGCAGGAAACAAAGACATCTGAATGGCAATGGCACTGCCTGAAGGGAGGTCTGGAGCAGAGGGAGACAGCTTAGGAAAAAGAGAGAGAAAAACCTGGGGTGCAAATAAGAGAGGATAAAAAGTGTGGTTTAGACCTGTGATGGGGGAAAATGGAAAAGACAGACATGGCTGTGGCCCCGATCACAGACTGAGGCCATCAGATGGCAAGGGTGGGGAGAAATGCCTGTGAGACAGGTGACAGAGTCACTCTTGGGACAAATGATTAGGTCAAATGTAGCTACGAACACCTACCATGACCTGCTTTCCTGTCTGCTCCTTCCTGACAGAAATTTAAACACGGGCCAAGAGGCACTGTTTGCTGAGAAATGGATGAAAACAGAAATGTCTATTTTTCCAATCAATTCTTTGCTTGTTTTGTGTGGTTTTCCTAGTATATTATTAATAATAAACTTCTTTGAGATAGAAGCTTTTTAAAATTTAAGAAAAGCCCAGCAACCTGCAAGGCTCCAAATTTACACAAGGGAATCCTTTTCTTTCTGACTGAGAAAAAGCCTTAAAAAGATAATTCAGATAGTCTGAAAGATGATGAAGGATAGGTACAGAAATACAGGAGTCACACAATTCTTCAGAGCAATTTTGCTGCTTTCCTTGGCACTGGCAAAGGGAGGGTCTTCATCCCTGACTGAAACATTTTGAAATGGATGTTTACCAAGGGGGAGAGTAGGAAGAGTTCCCTGTCATACTCAGCAGACAATATTTAAATGGCTCACATGGGTCTGAGCCTTCCAGTCCTGTAAGCAATTCTCATCCTTTTGACTTTTCACAGCCTTAAATTCCCAATTTTAGCTTGCCGCCTGGGGCTCCAGACTAGGAAATCTTGGAAGGAATTGTGTTCTGGTTATACTATGCCACTTTGTCTTCTGTGATCAGATGTGACCATCATTCAGAAGACAATACATCACGATTTCCCCTCTATTCAACCACAGTAAATCCTATTCCTGATGTCAAGTAGAGCCTGCATAACAATAGCACAGAATTATCCACTATGATTTCTATTGCCTGACTTCAAGTACAAAAAAACATTTTTCCCAGATCTTTTTTATTCTCAGTTTACAGTCATTTGCAGCTTAGTTATTCATGCTAGGCTAGACTGAATTATTTACCTTTTTCCAGGAGTTCCTCTTTTTTTTTTTTATTAGTCTCACCTGAAATAATTAGAAAATAGCATAGGAGAATTGTAAAAACAGTATTTAAAATTAGGTGAATTGAATTTATGCCTTGTTCTAGAATAGTGTGTATTATTGTAACGTGCAATTATATTGGTTAAAAAAGACCTCAACTCCCCCCAGGTTACAGATTGATTTCATGGTTGTTTTGTAAGCTATTGCTCTGCTTCCTGGGGTATCTCTCAGGCTCCGTTCAGCACGGAATCCATTATAAACTACACATTCAGATAGATGAAAGGTATTATAGCAAGCTTAACTTTGCTGCTATTGAGTGAATAACGATTTATAATTATTTCTTTTAGGATATTGAAGTTAGCTGGGCATGTGCCTACCAACCCATTTTCATTTGTTCCTGGAGGTGTTGCTTTTTAGCAGCGGTGGTTCCAGACATCTCTCAGACAGTAGATTTAAATGAGAGCTGCAAGAGCATCCGTGCTGGTCACAGCTCTCATCTACAGATTTTTACATGTGATTTACAGTCTGTTGTACCCTATTTATGGCCTGAGTTAAAGTGAAAGCATCAACACAAAGAGACAGTCACAAGTGACTCTCTATTCCTTGCTTGGGCGCTCAAATGAGAATGAAGGACAAAGAAAAGGAAAGAATGTAAAGGTGAGGAATGTTTAGAAATAAACTAGAAAGGTATAGCCACAAAACTTACTCATTATCTTCCTTTTTTTTTAAACATTACTGAACCACTTCACTGTTTAAAAGACAGGTCCTCAGGAGATGTGAAGCAGCATTGCCTTTTATCTCCAGAACATCACCTGATCGATTGTAAGTGATGGGAAGTAAAAGGTAAATGAGCACAAACAAATATGCAGATACAGGCAGGACTTTGGTGAGCTTTAGCAAAGGCTTCTCCCTGATCTCTTGTTTTCTTTGTTTCACCTCTCCCTTACCTTCTGTGAATCATAGTCAGATTTCTCTCTAAAGAATTTTAATCTCTTGTCAGTAGTAATTTCTGCAATTGTCAGAGACTTGCTACTCCTCTCTTCCTACTCTTGGTGTTCCTCAAAATGTGTCTCCACGTGTCTGCTTTTCTGCTGGGTGTACATCAGTTTTGGTCCCTGCAAAGAAAGGTTTTGCCATAGGACACATAGTCCTGGCCTTACCAAGAAGTCATCTATTTTATCTTGTTTCTTGCTTCCATAAACAATGAGTGGAGAAAAATGAACAAACAGCTGTAGATGGGCAAGATTGTATTTTCAGGAAAACGCTGATATAAGTACACAGAGATTTCAGACTGAAAACACTAATTTTGTGCAGTTTTCAACTGCTACTAATACAAAGCCAAACTGCTTTCTTTGGGAAACAAAGGTCATAACATCGACAAGCAAAAGCAGAGTTTAATGGTAAATTTAGGATTACTAGTTCTTCCTCTGGAATCCTGGCTCCATCTAGTCTGAGTTCAGTTGCTTCTTCCTGAAAGCCTTTTTAAAGATGAGAGATAGCTAAATATAGATCCTCTCATGAGAGACAATACTCTAAAATTATGCTGAGTTTTCAAGGTATACTCCACATTGTGGAAACAATGGGAAAAATATATAGAGATGAAAAGATAGGAAGAGTATGCCGAAAAATCTTTCATTCAAGAAATTAATATTATTCTACGGAGGAGGAGAGTATTGTCACGTATGAGGCAGAGAGGTGAGCACCTCTCTTCACACAACCCAACACTGCAGAAGAGCTCTGGAGTGTGAAAGGCAGAGTGTGCTGCTGGAGCCGCGACTGCATTTCCATGCCGGAGTAGCAGACCCGTCTCTGAGGCGAGGGTGAGCTAATAGTGTGTGAGGAGGAAAAGCCCTGGTGACTCTGAGTGGATGTGACTGCTCCTCTGTGCATTCCTGTTAAAGTGCCAGTTGTTTGTTTTGACTGCGCTTTCAAACAAAGGATATCAACAGCTTTAGATTCCAAAGCTTTGCGCTGCTCCGTAAACAAATAAATTGTACTACACTTAGCACATTGAAAATTCATAGAATTTGTGAAGGCATAGGCTTAAGGCATGCTTGCCATTACTCACTGCATATTTATACAAGTTCTCTAAGCCTGGTTACAGCCGCTGGCTGCACTCAGGTCAACAGCATCACATAATTATGTTGAACTGTATTAACTGCATAAATAAGAGATTTTAACAGTGGGCTCCATTTGAAGAAGGGGTCAGCAGCGTTAAGCTAAGGGCAAAATTATTCTCAGACCTTCACTGTACATCTACATTTCTGTAATCCAGCTTCTTAATGTACTCAGAGAAAAACAGAAGGGCTGTGCTGATATGAGACAAGTAATAAACAAATCTACCTTGAAAATAAATCTGATTAATTTTTTCCTTCCCAGAGAAAACAACATCTTTTCTTTTTGAGAAAATCTGAATTTCAACTCATGTTTTTTGTTCTAAATCCATTCTTCTGTGCTGATAATATTGTATGCATTATTAATTCTGAGTGAGATACTCCAGGCAGTCTAGAATGACCTGAAATAACAGCTGTGAAGCTATAACTGAATTATAGCTGTTCTAAGACAAATGTCCAACCGTTCTTATTCATCCCACCACGAATGCTGATTCAGAAGTAAGGCCCTTTTAAGGCCCTTGAAACGCCTTTAAGCGCAACTCTTTCAAGCCATTTTTTTCTGTACTGAGAAACCTTCTGATTTCAAAGTGGAATGTGGCACATCTTTATTCATTGCCTAGTGGTTTTAAGAAAGAAATAATAATTGATAATATTACCTCAAATATTGTGTGCATAGTCAGCCTGAGAATTTCTACCCAAATAATTTATAATATAAAACACTATGGAGATGATGGAAAAAAAAAAGAAATGCTCCTGAAATCAGAATCCCTGAGATTAATGGTATAATTCTAACTAAGATGAAATAAATTGACTCCACTGACTTCCCCTCAAAGCCTTCTTCAAAAGACAAGTGAAAAAAAAAGACAAAGACAGGAGAAAAAAAAAAGTGACACAACTAGAAATCTGACGAGATTCTTCAATTCAATACTGGCTCTGATTACAATCAGTCTTTTGATTGCAGAACTCAACTGCTTACTCTAAGGTGATATACAAGAATAGCAAGCAACACTTTGTGGTCCATATCCTATTCATTCACAATTATTTTAACATTAAATTATGGTGCTTGGATATAAAATACAGGGAAAACAGTCCCAGTTCTCTCTCTCTCATTCTTCTTTGTCAGTGTTTAGCCTCTCTGAAACCAAATCGAGTATGCCAGTGAACTACACAGAAGAGATCCTTCCCTTGATTTTGCTCTCTGGAGACAGAGCAACAAGTTCCTTACAGTTTTTGAAAATACTTCTTCAGCAGAGTGAGCATGGTCTGAGGAATCACTCGACTGAGCGAGGCTGACTCACATGTCCCAGGAGATCCTCTCAGAAGGAAGGAAAGAGACAGGTGTTTTCCATCTTCAGTGAGTGTTACCTTAACACTTTCCCATTCACAGGCTGCAAGCTGCAGCCCTTCCTTGCCTCCCCGTGTTCTGGGTAGGAATTTTAGCAGGCAGATGTAGCAGCCTGTTAGTTTGCATTACTGTACTTCAACTCTCTGACCTTTCTCCACCCTGCAGTCCTGTGCTCTGAGCTGTGCTCCTGGATTCTTCATGAGGGACGAGCTGCGTGAGTGAGAAATATGTCTGGCTTTGCCAAAGCCACACATCATCTGTGGCTGTGAGACAAGAACGGATGTAAAGTTTCATTTATTAGTGCTGCTGAAACTGAGAAACAGCAAGATCTTTTACTCTTGTATTAAGGGATTGCATGGAAAAAAAGTACAAAGTATGCAAGTAATTCCCTTTCCTTAGGGGGTGGGAGGTCATTAACAGCTATTTCCAAGCCTGTAATAAAGCTGTTTATGTTCACCCTCTGGGCTAGCACTGTTCTGGAGCTGCCCTCAATCCCTCATCATTAGACATTATCCAATGCTTTAATGAACGATGCTCTCACACCTAGGAAAGTAAGGTATCATGGGCAAGGCACAGGTTGACACAGTTCATACCAAATTGAGTTAAAAGAGACCTGTGAAAACATATTTTAGCTTTACAACTGAGCACAATCTGCTGAAGCAAGGGATAGCCTTTTAACAAGTATTAATGTGCTAATCTGCTATTGAAATTACATCCACAGTCTCTTCAGAAATTATGACCTCTTGCTTGTATTAGAATACATATCTGCTGACAATATAAAACATATGTTTAGTGATGGGGTATAAAAACCTCTTGATTTTCAAACTGTATAAACAGGACTTGGATTATTCATACTTTCACAGGCATAATTTTGTACTGGTGTTAATAGCAGGTTAAAATGCCAATAGTTAACCACCTATATCTCTAATTTGCTCACACAGAAAAACACATGGTGAAATTTTATAAATATACAATGGTTAATACTAAATTAGAACCCTTTGAAAAAATCTGGTCTGAACACATGTTCTACTACTAATAATTTAGTAATTCACAAAGCTGTATGCTTTCAAACCATTAAATTCATTTTATAGATCAAGCATAAATAAGGTTCCTCGAGCAGGCCTTTAAATATCAGACTGGAGACACACTTTAAAAGGTCAGAAAATAACTCTCCTAACAGCACTGATCCTGTTGGGAAAGGCAGGTTATTTCCCCTCTCCAATGACCAAGAAGTAGTTTCATGGTAATTTACAGTGTTTCAGGAAGATAGGAAGTAAGGGGAATCCAAAGGAAAAATTACATCCCTGTGCCCTGCTGGTCATCAGCTCCATAAAGAGGGGACACTGGGTAAAAAGAAGAGAGCTGAATGTGTGGCAGCTACTTAATGGAGAAGGATGAACTTGGCAATTCCTTGCTGTCCCTTTCCATAGCATTAATCACTTGCCTTTGTGGGAATACCACCCCTGGGATTGCTGAGGGTAAGGACATTAGGCAAGGTTTGCTAATTAAAAAGATACTTTTGGACTGAACTCTGAAAATACTTCCACATCCATGAACGATTTTTTTTTACATTTGGAATAGTACCCTCAAACTCAGATTTTTAGGTATTTTTGCAGAATTCAGAGGAATATAATTGCTGAAGTAAATATTGAATACAGAAATTGTTTCCTTTATAGTTTATTGAAAAGTATGGACACTGTGAGTTTATTGAGGTCACAGAAGCTTTTTGATAAAGTTGAACCATATCATGAAGCTTAACTAGGTTTTGCTATTGTATTATGGGCTTAGCTAATAACTGCTAAAGTTCTCCAGCTCAGGAGAAGAAGAGGAAAATCCAGGCTGAGACTTCTATGCACACAACCCATAATTACAGCTCACATCAACCAAAATCAGAAAAAAGGAGTGGGAAACAGTACAAAAAAATTCAGGCAGACTAATAAGTGGCGTAACAGGAAAATTAGAGAGCAGGGAAATGTATGCATATATTTATTTGCAACGAACAATAAAGAAATAGAAAATTAATTTAAACTAAATTTAACTATAAATGAAGTCTGATTATCTACAAACAGTGTTAAAGTCACCTTTTAATATTTTTTGTGGAGACTCTCAGTAAGATTATTCAAATAAATGGGAGTTTTCAGATTTGGATATAGATTTAGACTTAGGCAGCCCAGAGACATTGAAAAGTCTGTGTAGAGGAAGTAAAAATGTATCTTCTCTGGAAGATGGAAAATGCTGAGTTTTGAAAACTGCTTTAGTTTCATGCTGTCTCTGTTCCCTGCCAACACCCCCTTGTCCTCATGCCCCCAAAATCCACACAGCAAATAAAACACTCAGCAAGAGGATAACCCCGCCTAAGCCTTATCTGCAGAGTTGGACTTGTGCTGCCTGGGGCTGTCGCTGCCATGTAGTAGTGATGATTTTGGCCTGGAGTGTGGGTCCTGGGCCTCCAGTTTTCCTGACAGACATCAGTTTCCCAAGCTCAGCAAACTCCATATCAAGGCGAGTTCCAACACAGAATTTTTTAAATTGCCTCTTAATTACTGTAGTTATGCTAAGAATAGAGAAGAGCAGCAAAACATCATTGCTAATGAAAAGTCATTGAACTAGCAAGACAGATAGATGCTTTTAATCCAACGACTTAAGATGCCAGAAGATTTTCTCATCTAGGCATCTGGGAATTAAAACCTTACCAAGCATAATTAAAGTGTTTGTCTGCCCTAACCTATAAAAGGTTTATCCACAATGCCAGTTACCATCTAATGAGAAAGGATATCTGCCAAAGAGAACAGTAGTCTATTTTTCTCCTGTATCTCTGCAAAGAGGATCATCACAAGTAGTTGGAACAAATGCAAATAATCAACCTCCTATTATTATAATTGTTTGTATAAAAGGGTTGCAGTTAAAGACTCATGATATAAATCAGCAGTCTATTTATGCTGTTAGTTATCAGGTGTGCAATTACGCACATTTATTCCCTGGAGTAATTGACCTTAGCCTTAAGTGGATGTCCTCTCCATCATGTTTACTCTGCTATTCTTTCCCATCCTCTAAACAAAATAACAGATCTATAAATCAGAGACATTAAAATAGCTGCAGAAAGACGCCAGGCTGTTTTTCAGCCTTCCTGCTCTCCAGACTGCCCAGTTACAGACTGCAGGGTGACGCCTCAAGGGCTATTTATTTTACTCCCTTTTGTCTTTGCTGTGCCACCTTTTTTAATTGTCGGGGATGGGTGATTTTTAGGATTACCTGGCCAAGTCCCAGATGCAGATTCTACAGCAGGAGATGTAATAGACCTGCTGTGATTATCTAAACCAGGAGAACTCTGTGATATACAGGCAGATCAGCTTTAATACAGCTAAAGTATCAGCATAGGTTTACAGTCATTTTACCAACCATTTAAATGTGAAGGACAGGGTTTGGGTAAGTAAGAAAGAATTCAAGCTGCTTCTTTTAACATAACTTTCATGAGAAATTGAAACTAGAATCCTGTTATAATAACTCTATTTTCCTCATTTATGTAATATTTATATAAACATTTATTTATGATGTCACCTTGGAAATCCTATTTTCTGGTATTCTCTACACACCAGACAACTTATTTTACAAACTTCTGCCTCCTACCAGTGGTAAAACACTACCTTTTGGTTTCTATTGCATCTGTTGAATTACTCTCTTGAGAAAAGCCACATAAGTAAGAATAAAGCAGAAGAATGAAGCATATTCAGCAGACGTGAGACAAGTCTATCCAGGCTGAAAGGATTCACTTCAAAGCCGTAAGAAAAATAAAATCTGCCCCATAAGCTAGAAAAGCCTGACCTTAGAAAGCTGATCTTAGCTTATAAAACATTAAGAAAGGAAAGCAGAAAAAAAAGAAGAGAAAAAGAAAATACCAGAACTTTTCAAGACGTCATTTCCCATCTTAGGCCTAAGCCCTCAAATGAAACAGATTTATATATTTTCCAGTCTGACAAAAGTTACACTTCCTAAATCAAAGGTTTCTTTCCTACTCAGCACTGTTCTTCCTGAGCACCTAAATTACAAGAGCCACTAAATTTCTGCAATTCACTTCCTTGGGCAAGGCTCTTTCAGTCTTCAGCAATTAGGTACATCCCAAGCAGTCCCTTGATCCATTTTCTACCGGGGCTCATAATCCCGTCTATCAACACCAACCACTTGCACTTGGAAAACAACAGCCCTTGCTTCAGCAGTGGCCTGGCCAGTCCTTGTTCTCCTCTAGTACAACCAGGAAAAGGGTAATATCAGCAGGGCTGCCAAAGACCTGTTGATAATAAACAGTTATGTCCTTCCCACAGAGAGTCCATATGCTTTTGATCTGCCTAAGCTGAAGCAGCCCTGTGCTTCTCTTGCAGCTATTTTGCTGCTTTGAGGGTACTATGATTGTAAGAACATCTGTCAAATGAAGTCATGACACAAGACTGTGTTTTATAGCTGATGTCCTCAGGAACAAGCAAACAGACACAGCTGAAACTGAGTTAGACATCTAAATGTTCCAATTGTTACATGTTGAGATTAAAACATATTAAAAACCCACCCAAAATCAAATAAAACACTTAGGAGTCAAGTCCAAAGCTGTACACCATGCAGGGCTGGCTGTGGAGGGTGCCACACCTCACTGTTAATGTTCACAGTACCTATGCACAGGTCATCCTGCTCCTGAGTTCTGAGCAGAAGCTCCTCAGTCCTGAAAGGTCATAGAGAAGCTCAGATCCATCTTGGGTTTCACCCCATCCAATTTGAAGATGCTTTTCTTTAAGGCTAGACCCTCCCGGGGGTCAGATCCCAGGGAATATTCCAGTATAAAGTTCTGAAATATGAAATTTTGCCAAGCTTATTTTACAGAAAATATAAGCTTGTTTGGATTTGTGTCATGAGGAGACAACTGGAAATTGCTGCTCTCATTTTGTTCTTGCAGTGCATCTAATAGAGTGCCTGTGGGACGTACATGTAATGATTTTATGGCATCAAACCAGATAGACTGTCTCTTAGTTACCTTGCAACTCCCTCTTTTTTTTTTATGTTATCTTGTATATTTTACATTTGTTATTAGTTATAGCATACATGTGATACTCCTATTTTATTATTCCTTAGTCCATGTAAAGATCAGATAAGTAACTTCATCAACAGCTATAGTGACTACACCTACTATCTAATTTACTGGGTACTCCAGTGCTGCCATGTCAATCTTCCCATCATATATCTAGGCGTAATTCGCCTTTTATATGATTTTCCTAGGCTGAAGAACATTTTGTTTACTCCTTTAAACTGTTCTTCTAAATCTGATCTCCTCAAGTCACTCCTTCTACTTCACATCACTTCCCAATTTAATACATTCGAATGCCTTGATTATTATAAAAGTTTTGTCCTTCAGAAAGTCAGATGGGTTTGGTAATGTTGTTTTACAAAGTGATGCCAAATCCCAAGGGTTCAAGCTTGACTTCTTCAAGGGACAAGGTAATGATGTTGAAAATGATTCCATTGTGCCATCTAAGTATTACCCTTATTAATCAATCCTCAAAGCATGTTAGGAATGCTAAAATCTGCTACTACTTATTCTTTAATTAACATTACTGAATTCATGCATTGCTTTCAAACTAAAATAAATCCAAAGCTTCTCTAATATTGTGGGATTTTTTCTGTTTGAAAATAGTCAGCTAAAAGTAATATTTGCAAATGCACATATTGCTTCATCAAAGATATTATTAATGTCTTTTAAAAGTAAGAGTGATACATGACCTCTGTGTATGCCCTGCTTGATGTAAGCATTTCCACTGACATCTGTGGGCACTAGGTAAATCTCTGGGCATTCTGTACATGTGCATTAAGCAAAAATTAGCACAACTGTTATGTTCCAAAGAGGAGACACTGATGCTACCTAAACAAGGCAAAAGTCCAGCTCACAGCAAAGGCTGAGTGTCCTTCCCAAGCAAACAACTACCATATTTTCATCACATCAGAAGTGAAGGCCTTTTCTCTGTCACTGTCAGAAATTGATAGATCATTTCAGCTGCCGGGGAAAATAAATACAAAAGAAATGTCCTCAAATAGAAATCAGGAATATAAAATTTCAGTACAAATGATTAATATTTTGCAAAATAATTAGCAAGTGAATCATCATCTTATCATCAGGTGTGTCAGGCAATCTTAATAGTAACCTGTCAAAACAGCAGTAGAAAATAAGTGAAAAATGAGATCATATTTAAGTTGTTCAGAGAGGGATGCATTACAAAATCATTATAGTCATCCCAGGAGCAGGTGCTCACAACTCCAAGATTTCAATACTCAGTTAAAAGAAGAGACTACATATGGAAAGAGTCATTCCCTGTGGCATATGATGTCCACAAAAGGACAAGTATTTTAATCACACACACAAGTAACAGCAGATTTATGCTGGTTAAAGCACACTTTAAGACATCTTGAAATTTCTCTCTATGCTTTCAGCATAGATACACCATACCCAGATATGGTAGATATATCCTGGAAGTGAGTATTTGAAGGTATTCCTCTCAATTTCTCCTCACTATCAAGGCAGAAAAAAGTCTCTCAGTGCCTTGCAATTTCAAGAAAACAACATTCCTGTTGTTGGGATCTGAGAATCACAGACTGAAATGTTTCATGCACAATCATTTATCCCCACAAATGTAACAATGCCCCTAAGTCAAAGCTCATCACAGGTCATTTTCTGTGGAATTTAGCTCTAGTAGAGGTGAATTCAATATTGGAATAAAAGTGGAAGATATTTTTATTAAAATAAAAACACTTTTCCTTCTGTACCTGAGAACAGCTGTAATTAAGACTACTTTATTATGTAGCTATATAACTGTACCCATGTATGAGAGATCCCATCATCCCAGCGACAACAATTGCATCCATAGGTATATGCACCTGCAATTTTACAGTCAAATTGTGGCCTGCCTAAAATTCAGCCCTGGTGAAAATGCAGCAGGCAGCTGCCTTCCCTGCTGTGAAAATATTCCTCACCAAAAAGATTTTGTCAAAAAGAAATTATTGTTATGCAAGAATTACTAAAGTCTTCGAGCAGCATCCTGGGGAGGCCCCATGACACGGTGCTGCATTTAAAGTAATTCCTCCATAAATACATCATCTATTATAAACAATTAGAAACCTGTCATTAGTCACACCAGAGGTGTTCTTGCTTCCTGGATATTGGTTAATGGCTTCAAAGTAGAGCACCTTCTACAGCTCCAAGGAGATTATTCCATGCTATATTGATACACCTTAAAATAGACCAGTTCCTGTAAAGACGGGTGCATGAAAAAGAACTTTGTGGGCTTTTATACTTTTAGAGGCCAGGAAAAACTTACATAAGTCTTCCGTGTTCTACTACAAGCCCTCTGCAAACTCTGCTACCAGGCTTCCCATTTTCTTCTTAAAAGGACAATTTCTGTCAGCCAAAATAAATGATGAAAAATACAACACATATTTGGACATACGAATATTATTACCCAAAACATACAACTGAACAAGATTCAATGAGTTTCTGACTTTTTCTACCATTTACTACACTGCTTTAGGCTCATTATCAAAGTATTCATATATCCTTGTAGTCCAGTACAAGGATGCTTGTTTTAATTTCCATGTCTTCCACCTGTCAAACAGGTGGATTTCGCAAGGGAACAAGTGAAGTTTGTTATATCTGTGCCACCATTCAGGGCCTAACGACATGAATGCAACAGCACTTCTGATTCTTCAGGACTGAGACGAATGTTCCTTTCTTTTCTCTGGACTCTAAAATATACCTTTTACACAAAGAAAGTCAGCCCACAGTGAGACGTGGTAAGCAATCACTGATTTGGAAAACAGCCACTTGAAATGACTCTGCTGCTACCCACTGGCTGAGTCACTGAGGTGGGCGACTCAATGTAATTTTGAAAACATGGATTATGTTGTGGGCTCACCATGAACGTTCTTTATTTTTCTGCTTTTATGGAATTAGGACATGTTTCAGGGACAAAATGTCTCATCAGGTCTAGGAGAGAGAAGAGAAAGTGAGAGAAATCCACAAGTCTTGCAAGAAAGATTTGTGACAATAAATGATTGCAATCTGAAAAAGAAAGTATATCTTTAGATAATAACATAATAAGAATGTTTATGGTAAGCCATTACAGATGAAGCAATATTTCCTGAAATAACTGAATAGGAAGAAACAACAGAAGGTGATTGTGAAAGGTAGAGGCAAAGTAGTAACAGTACCTGCTTTTTCACCTAATTCTGCTGCAATTTTTAAAAGGAATTTGAAGTGGAGAGAATGAACATCTCCGTCTTTTATCTGAGTGATCCTATATCATGTGCTCATGCACTTTTTACAGAGATATTCAGTACATTTCCTATTTTAAGGAAAAATAATAAATCTGGTTGAAAATATCTGCAGGAAAGGAAAAAAAAATTTGGCTGGATTTCTGATTTAATTGAATACAAAAATGCATTTTTATCTTTTTTTCTGAAATTCTGCAGTTTTCCACCAACAGGATTTGGCTCCAAACCACTACAATAGATCAAAGATCAGCCATACAAATATGTAAGCAATGGTAATGTAAAATATTTTTCCTGATTTCCTTTCCAAGTATCTGCTATCTTTGTTCAGAAAGTTGCCTTCATGTAGCCTATATTTGTTGACTATGTATCTAGTAGGTGATGATTTGCCCAAACTTGTGAAGAATAAAATAAGTAAATGTTGTTTCAGCTAAATTCTTAGATAAACGTATAATGATGGAACTGATTCCCTAAAGAATTCACTTTTGTCCTTGACATTATGATCCAGGTTACCTCAGTCCAGCCATATTCAGGGCAAGCAAGTCTATGATCCTTTTGTGAGATGCTGTAATAATTACTGATATGATGGTATTTCATCCTTGTGAGACTTAATTTGCACCTCAATCTTTCTCAATAGTAGATACTACAAATTCAGGAAACACACACAAGATTTTTCTCAACAAATAATGGGATATATCACCCACTTCTGTGGGAAAAAAAAAAAGCCTGAAAATAAAAACACTGTCAGCTACATGCTGGATAGTATCCAAGGAAACTATATCAAGCTCTTTGTGTGAGTAAAGAAAAAGTCATGCATTGAAGGTCTTGTTTCTTTCATCATTCTCCACTATTACCCATCTAACAGCAGATCCGCTCACAAGCACCTGGCTCACAATTAGGAGACAATACAGCTGTGCTTGGAATGGGGCTGAGAATCAAACATAATGGTCACTAGCAGAGGTCACAACTACGTAAAAATTACCGAGATCTAGCTTATTTCTTAGACTGTATGTCTCAAAGCTGATTTATCAAGCATTTCAGACAATAAAAATACAGAATTGGTTTTGTACACTCTTCACAACTTGGGAATTTAAGGCAAGAGATTACACAAATGATGGAGGTGTCAAAACTGGGGTCTCTCACTTCACAGACACTGGATGATATCAAGGTGAAAGAGTTATTTATTTAATTCGGATGTATTGGTTTAGGTTTTCTTAATGTATTTTCATGCAGCTACATAACACCTGAAAAAATCTGAAGTTCCAAAGCCTGTCAGTTTTATACTAGTGCTGTATTTTGTCACATTGTCAATCTGCAAGTATACTGTAATTGTCAAAATGACATTGTTGAACCTGCCATGTGACACAATAACCTTGGATTTTGCATATGCTGCTGTCGGTTCAGGAGTGAAACAGATGAGCTGATCTGGCTTTTATAAACTTCCTCAGTTCCCACAATTTACTGTTACTCAGCAGCCAGTCCTGTAGGAAGTAATAATCCAGTGACTGAACCCATTTATCTATGAACCTTCCCTTGACAGACCTCATAATTTATATCCATAAGGTGTCCTTCAAAATGGATAAAGATTGATGGTTGAACAAGAACCATGCTTTAACAGCCATTGTATTAAAGTCTCTCTTTAGGCAAATCCATGCTTTGATCTCAATTAGGCAAAGGGGATCTAAATCCCCTTCAGCACAAGCACTGTAAGAATGCAGGAGCTGGAACACTGAATCATGACTGCCATGGCCAGGCTGCGTTAGAGTCACAGTGGAGTTCATGCACTGCATATCCTTGGGGAATACCAAACTGCACAGCCTGTTACATGGAATGATTCCTTGTTTTCCTGAAGTTCTGACTTCCACAGGATTGTAAAATATGGTTTTAAACCTACCAACTTCACTTTGGTGAATGGTAAAATCTGTTAATTTCTCCCAGATAAACATCATTTAGCGCAAAAATGCTCTTACTGTACCAATGGCTTCTCAGAGCTGACTGTTTTGGAGGAGTTTATTTTACATCATTGATTTGGAACTAAAGCTATATCCTGGTAGTTGAAAAAGAGTAAATGTTAGCTCAATTTTCCATTTCTTTCCTGGGTTCCCAACAATTCTTTGGTACACTTACAAGATGGGATGTCCCCCAACACAGTTATTTCCAGAGCCTGAATCACTCAAACACTAAAATGATCATTAATTTAGTCTGGAAATTCAGTATAGAGAGTGACTCAGAGTGAATTGTTTGTAAAAACATCTTTCCATTTAGTATACAGGACAACTGTGGAGTTTTCTGTCCTATTTTAGACTCTTTCCAGTTAAGGATTGAGAATAATTCTAATTATTTTCCATTTGCCAATGGGACAATGAACCACAAAGATGAAACAATTTGCTTGGGCTCGTTTCTGACCCATCACTTGAAGTACTAGGAATTTAACTTCCAATTCTTGATGAACTAGGCTGTAGTCTATAAAACTTGATCATGACAGGGGACTGTTTCTTATTCTTGTGAACATTTTCTTATCTGCTTAGACAATTTTTTCTATTCAAACTTTCACAACAATGTTGGGAAGAATGCATTTTTCCAAATCATAGGTGCCTGAGGATTAGCAACTTTTCTCTCAGAATGTTATTCACAATGTTTGGAATATCTTCAGACCGAATACTGAAAAACACTCCTTTTGGAGCTACCCTGGAACATTCACCTGAGAGCCCAGAAGCTGTAAAACCACCTGATGGCAATATCACCAAAAACATGCAAAATTATTTTTGCACTTTGTTGATGCCCTATTAAAAAAAAAAAAAAAAAAAAAAAAGAAATCAATGCAGAAGGGCACACTTGCAGAGGTGCATGTGTTTCAGTCTTCACTTTCTTGTCTTGATCTTCCTTTCTACCTTAAAAATTTTAGGTATATGTGAAATATATAAGTAAGCCCTGGTCAGTTCTTGATTCCTCAGAACAAATGCTTTGCTGCTCACACAAATCTTGAGCTGGTGAAGTTTCAGAGTGACTCAAGTCCACTTTTTCTCCAAGGGGTTTCATTAAATGGGTAAAAATATGACTGAAAAATATAAGTGCCATTAAGCAAGATTCACTGGAGCTGTTCGTTATATGTGAACTTTGGTATTTGGGTACAGGGGCATTTCAGGAAAGCTACTAAAAGAGCCTACAAGGGTAATTCTATGCATGCACAACAGTGAGCATTGAAAAACATCTACAATGCACAATATCCTTTCCTCCTCTTTGCTGTGTCAGCTGACATCTAAACAGGTCTCACAGGGAAAGAGGAGAACTGATGGCTCCACTGGTTTCAGAAAGAACTGTCCTACCTGAAGCACAGCTTCACTGAGATGCACTCACTTTCATGGTCATCTGCAGGGAAGTAAATTGAATGTTAATGTGACTGATTATAGTCCATGCTTCACTTAAAAAATGGGGCCAGGTCTCAGTTGGGAGAATTTAATTAAAGCAGCCTTCTAGCAAGATAATTATACACCTTTTTTTTTTTTTTTCCACTGGGCCTTTCTAGTCCTTAAACTTCAGTTAATAATAGCACAATAAACAAAGATTTCTACATTTTTGGTGAACTAGCAACATGGTGAATCTGAAGAGTATCTGGATGGCTTTTCTGACTACTGAAGCTTTCAAAACCTGAAATCAACTTTACTGTTAGATTCATTCCTCATATTGAAAATGAGTTCTACTCCTAGCTGAACTATTTATTATACTACCACCAGTAAAATAACTTCTTGCCCTTCCGATGCTTTCACCCACAGGCCTGATTATTTATTTATCTTTTTGACAAAGGATGTAAGTAGAATTACAGTAATTTACCAAGGAAAAAAACAACTGCTTGAAAATCAAGAAAGAAGGAAGACTAGTCTTTAATAGGGACAGAGATATTTGGGGTCTTCCATTTTCATTCAATATTCTAGGCTGTATATTACCTATCCATGAATCTTGGATATGTAACCTGAAATGTTTTGACTTAATGGGGTTCAAAGTTGGTGGGATATGTTTACAGGTACAATATTAGGGTTGCTTACTCTCTCACTTGGTAGAGGATTTCACTACCTACCTATTAAAAGTCAGATGTGTCACCACCTCACTTAGACATTAGAATTTCACTAGATATTTTTTCTTCAGTTAGGAAAAACAAACAGAAAATTGTATCTGTAAGTATATTAATAGGGTAATAATTAGAACTTTTTCTTTGTGCATCAGATACCTTATGGAATCGATTCCTAATTCATGAAGATGGTTTTGGGAAGGCATAACTAGTCCAGATGCCACAGAGAGATATATATCTAATCTAATTTCACAGATGTGAATTCCAAAATATGTCTTAAGAGAATAAATTTCATAATGCCCTTGAGCACAAGACAGTTATTGTTAGAATTATCTCCTATACGAGAGGAAGAGCAATAATGACAGAGTGGTTTAAGACTTGCCTTTATCAGACATGAAGATATACAAATTAGGATTGGCTGGATCTCAAATAAATTATTGCTTGGGGCAATCAGCCTTCAATCATCCATATGATCATGAGCATTTCATTTAGACTGAAAAACAACATCAAAGCTCCTCAGGGAAAAGATTGCTTTTCTCTGTGGCTGGGCTGCAAACTGTAATGATACCACAGATAAAACTCACATTTTTCTCTAGTACAGTTATTACTTACCATTTGAGGGAGAAAACCCCACAATGTGTCTGTCCTGTCATCTCCCCAGACTTCTTGGATTCCCATTTTTCCGCCACTTTGTTTTAATGGAGTTCTCATCAACAGCAACAACCATCACAGACCTCACCTTGTGAACTATAGCCTCCTTCAACCTTTTGTGGATGTTTGTGAGCCTAGTGACATTTGAGGACAACTAAGGGCCACCACATAGTTGAGAGGAAAAAGTAAAAAATAAGACAAGTTAAACTACTGCACTAACACAGAACTACTTGCAAAAGCACAGAAATAATAGCAGGGTGTTGACTCAGCTTTGTGCACCCTGCATTCAACAGCCTGCATTCAACAGACTGCCTTCTTTCTCCTTTCAATCAGACACCATATCCGCATCAGAAAATGGTGTGGAAATAATTTTCAGATATTTTATGTGTCACAATGCAATGTTTCTCTTGAAACTCACAATTTCCTTATCAAAAAGAATAAAAAATCTTCACTGGTTTTCAGGAAGTACATTATAAAATCTTATTTTATTTGTGTATTCTTCTACAAACTAGAAATGACTGCTGCTTAAATTACTTTTAAAATATCAAAAAAGAAGACTGTAGTACCTGTTAGCCTTACATAAACAGTATTCCTGTTCTTTGTGACACATGAAGGCGATGAAAGAAAAAATGATTCATTTTCTAGGCATTCTCAGTTTTCTTCCTACCATAATGAACCACAGCACATATTTTTACTAACAGGGGACACAGGGTACTTCTTAACAAAACTGTTAGGTTTAGAACCTATTATCCTGATTTTTCTGTGGTGGCTTATAAAAATTTAGCTGTCACTAACCTGGGAATATGTAGCAAATATGTCAACAAAATTTAGCATGTTGCAAGGCAGCTCAGGACTCTACAGACTCTTTTACCACAAATCACAGCAGACACAAAAGACTGGAAATATTGGAAATTGCTCTTCTTCTTATTAAAAATTTTTTAATGAATTTTCATTTCCTTTAAATTTGTAGATACTCATGGGATTCAGGACTCCTCATGCATCAGGATGAAACAACAGTAGATTCACTGATATTTTGAACCACGTATTTTAATAGTCTTTACACTGGCATCCACAATTTAATGGGCATTACCACTCAGGAACACAAAGGATAAATTTGTATGTGTAACTATTTCTAAATTCTCTTCTTTGAGTCTTTCACTGATTAGATTAAAATTTTGTCCTCGTTAACTGTACCTCCCAATTGCAGGTAAAAAAATCAGAGACGAGTGTCACCTTATAAGGGGACACTTATCATGGCCTATACATATTCTAAGTGGAACCTATTAACAGCTTGGTAAGGGCAAACAATCATCATCAATGCTTTACCAGGGGACTGATTTAATAGGGTTGCTATCAACATTGAAGCAGACAAATTTTAAGAATATTTTTAAAAATTGTGTGAACACCAAAGCAGTTTCATTGATATACATGCCTCTTGTAAAATTCAATCAATAATATCCATGATAAAAATACAGCTTTATAAAATATGCAGTAACAGTTGAAATAGCTTGCAAAAGTAAATTTTATTGTCAGTCAGTAAAAATTAGTGATCAATCTGGTAAATAACTTTTCCATCCTTGCACCAAGTAAAGAATAGATTATCTATTTTCTGAGGGGATTTTTCTCTCAGGCCAGAAATAGAGGAATGAGAGTTTGGGATTCACTATTTTGAAACAGACACTCGAGAGCAGAGAGAATTTCATGAAAGGCAAATGAAATATTAAAATAATCTAAAAGCATACTAGATTAGAACAGCAAAAAACCTCAGAGCTGGCTAGGACCACACAGCTGGGGCTTGTAAAAACTATTTTGTTCTTGTAGATGAAACATGAGTATAGATATTCTTTCAAGATGATTACATAATTACCATCATTGTTTTTTACTGTGGTCATTTTTCTTGTTCTTTGACAGATGTGAGACCTTAGTACTCCATAAACTCAAATGTATTTATCTTCACTGTGTCGGTTGTACTGTAGATCATTTTATTTAAATAATGAACTATACTTTAAATCTGATGTGTTTCCACATTGCCTATGAGTCAGCCATTCTGATTTAGATGTTTTCCCCAGCATTTTCATAGCTATCTCAGTCTCTTCCAGAGGGACACGAACTGCCCACAGCAACCTTATCTTCTGATCTTGACAACCACACAGCATAGTGTTCACACCTTCCTCATTCCAGTGAAAGTTGTTCCCTGTTGTACCAGCCTCTCCCAACCCAGCTAGGAATTCAATAAAGGATTGAAAACCTCCTTCTGCAGGTTTTGAAACCGGAGTGACCAGAGAATAATTTACGTGGGAAGAAGACCCTGAAGGAAATCCTTCTCAGCCCCTCACTTAAGGCAAGCCAGCATATCAAGGGCAGCAAACAAGAAAAGAAACCCTGCAGGACACAGCAGATGAGTTTGAACATACACAGAAAAGTCATATACCTCCTGCAATGTTATAGATCCAGTTAAATATAAGTGTCCATGTACTGCTCTTTACCCCGAGAAATGTGCCAGGAGATGCAGTGAGAGTACTTAGGAGCCATGCATTTGTCTGCCCTTGCAATAAATATTCTCTCTTGAAAGACATTATAAGCTCAGTTTGTGGCTATCTGCAGCCTCCATGACTCCTGCTCATCAAGGGCCAGAGATACCCACACCCTACTGCTTTTTGCTTTCTCTAAACACTGTGTTAAAGAAAGAAAGGTGGGAAAAAATGCAATTGAAGATGCTTAATATATGGTATGTGTTGGCAACCCTGAAGGCAAAGGTTTATTTGCATCTCCTAAGCTATCTCTTACCATAGCACTTTTGGAAAAGTCTCACCAAAGTGCTTCTGCACAACACTTTCCTGTTCCCATCCAAAACCCAGCCCTGTTGATCATGGCTGGATGTCTCCCACATGGACTATCTCCCCTTCCCCTTGGAGCACATTTGCATAGACATCCCTCAGCCCTTGGAGCTCCACAGTCTTTTCAAAAACAACTCCCCTGGCTTTCACCTGTGCCATTAGAGCAGAAACAAAATCCCCATGCTACAAAAGTTTGAAGGCTTTGCTTAAAACCTTTCAAGGTGACTAATACACAGGCTTTGCTACCCACAGAGAAACTCTTCGCTTGAAAATTGCAGCTGAATTAAGCACACCCAGTTTAGAAGCAATTAAAAAAAAAAATCTCAGAAATCATATGAGAAATACCTCATGGGCTGTACTTCACAAACTATTTCTTCTGACAGGGTGGATCAGGCTGGAACAGCACCTGTTTTTTGGAACCTTCCTGCTCGCTGCTTTTCCCGCCCAAACTGCCCCTCAGCCCGCCATGGCGCACAGGCCTCACCTGCCTGGCTCTCCTCAGGCGCCCGTCCCTGCTCCCCGACCTTTCCACCTCCTTGTGCCCACAGACACATGGACGTGGCTGCCAAGACTTTGGAGGGATGTGCTGCCTCAACATTTCTTCACACTCAGAATCCATCCACACCAGCATCCAGAAGCTGAGGGAGCAAATAAAGGACTTAAAGATGGAAAAGAACCCAGATTGGATCGATGAACTTTTCGGACAATGGGGGTTGACAGGGTGGGTTTCATCTTTTGTTAAAGGAATTGTTTTGGGTTGTAATCATTGTTTTTATCGTTTTAGTTATGTTTCTCTGTTTAGTTAAGTGCCTGCAGAAATCCATTGGGGAAGTCTTCATGGTAAGAAAAAACAGAGAAGTTGTGGAATTCTTTGAACCCTTCAGGGAAATCCCCAGGGCCTTGCCTTGGAAGAATATACCATGGAGTCTTCACCTAGGCTGAAAGAAAAGACTTGCCCCATGGAGCCTTGCACAACACTGTGATCCACCCCATTTCCTTTCCCCGTATGTCCCAAATTCTCATGGTTTCTCCTTTCCTTGTTCCCTCATCGGTTGTGGTACCCCTGGTGGCTAGCCCCATCTTCCCTGTAGGCCCCTGCCCTCCCCTACTTAACCTTGTGCGTACCACATGGCCAGGTCTTGTGTCCCTGGTTTCCCTTCGGCATGCTTTGAAATAAACCTCGCTGAAACTGATCATACAAAAGGCCCTTCTTGCCTCTCTTCGCTGAGCCAGCCGGGGTGAGTGTGGTGTGTGGACTTGACTGCTTTGCCTGAATGCTTACACAAGCGGCTTTGCCATGGCAGATGCTTGCTGGGAAATAGTGAGCAGCATCCACCATCTAAACTCCTGTGCTGCCACAATGGCTCCATCCTTTTCCCAGGAGCACAGTGCCAGGACCGCCCTCTGATTTCCCAGATTGTCTTCCCGAGTGTGTCTGAAGCTGGGAGCAGCGACCGCTGTCCTGCGCTCAGCCCCGAGCCGACCCCTGCCCATGGCTGCTCACCCATCCCCGGGTGCTCCCACACCCGCCCTTCTATTTGCTGCAAATAAATAGGGAAATTAATCCTTTTCTTATCCCTTATTGCTGTTTAAGAAGAGACAGAACAGACAATATGATCCTTCAAATGGAAAATCATATATTACTTATGATTTCCTGAATTTACCAAAGGCTGGTTTTTTTAACCATCCTCCAACATTAAAACTTCTTTAAATTTCTTTCTTATTATTTCAATTATGTTAAGATATTTCTTAGAGAAGTATGGGTTTTATTGCATTATTTCCATAAAAGTAATAAAAACATCCATCTATTACCTGTTCTGGACAATCACACTTGGTATAAAATTGGCTTTATTAGGTACATTATGAGGTAAATGGTTTCCTTTTCCTTATTTTCTTATTTTCCCTTTTATGAATTACTTTTCCATCTACAGGTTCAAGAGGTTTAAGAATGATAAATTCCAGGTATCTACCAATCCAATAATCTGAAATGCAATCTATTTCAATTAAAAAAATATGTCTAAAATCTAAACAATCGTCTCCAATCCAGATGAGCTAACATTACTTAGATCCTTTATTCAGATTCCTGTTATTCCAACAATGAGAAGAAAATCTCTATAAGAACAGAATAAGTTAGCCAGGCAGTTATGAGAGAGAGTTTTATTTTGCTTTCACTGCCAGCTTTGGTGCTTTATACTAAAGTTACAATTTTATTTTAAGATTGCATTTGCTTGTGTGAAAAAAAAAAAATTATTTTCTTTCTTGCTATGATTTTAGGAAACAGATCTAGTATTTTGGGAAAACATAACTGTGTTCATTAGACCTGAGTGTTCCCTTTGAATGTCTGACAATTTACTGGTAACCAGATCTATCTGTGCTTAAAGATTTATATCTTACATGACTATACTTACTTGCTAAATGATAAACATTGAAAATGTAATAAAAATTATGAATATGCATCATAATTTTAAGTAATGCAAAATAAATAAATGTATAAATTTACTATAATTATACTTCTTTTGTTTATATATGTATTTCTAAGCATATTTTCCCAATTGGAATCAAAATAGTTATGCTCCAATTGAACAAACTTCTAGGTAAAATAGGGGGGAAAAATAAAAACTCAGAAATCGAATATGCCACATGCAGTACCCTTAATTAAATAAATACAAATAAATTATGAAAGCATGTAACAATTCTTACTTGGTAGTAGGATTGCTTAACTAAATGCAATAGTGAAAGTTGGCAATTAATTACAGTGTCGTATATCATATTTGGAATTTTCATGATTCTAAATTTTCCTTCCGTTTTTTTTTCCTTTTGCAGACTTTTGCCTACAATCATCCTGCACCTCAGACTCCCACAGAGTCCACAAGGATTTTAATTGGACCTGGAGTACCTGCAGGAGGCTTAATGTCTGTTTGCCATCTCCTTCCCTGCTGATGATGGCTGCAGCTCCATTAAAGCCTGGTCAATGCAGCCCTGCAAATGGATTGCTCTGAATCTTGGTTTCCTAAACTGGCATCTGCTGATCCTTGGGCTGGGCTGGCCAGGGAGTGTGGTGTGTGGACCACACAGCTCAGAGGAACCCACCAGGCAAACCCTCACCTGCTACATCGCAGGAAACAGGTCCTACCTTCAACGTGTACACTGTAAAATTAAGGCAAAAACACCAAACCAGTTTCAATGGGTATTTGTGTGATTTCCACATAAAAGCACTACAGTTTCTCTCTGAATCAACCTCTCTGGTGCTGCAACGTTTTTAACCCTTTCCAATGCACTGGAGGGATGGGAAAGTTGGTCTGCAGTGCTAGTAAGGCCATACTACCATGGATATCTATATTTAGAGCTCATCAAAAACAAAGAGCTCATTAAAAGATTTTTAATTAAGTTAGAAATCTATTAGAATTTTCAAGTAAATCCTTGATTAGATATTGTCTTCCTTTGTCTTCATTACTATCAAAGACGACCAATATTCTGTCTAGAGCACTTTATTCCCTAGAGGAATGTTCCCACACCTCTTGCTTATATCAGCACATGACACATATTGGAAAGGTATTGTTGAGGATAAAATTAAATAGTAGGGTTGTAAAAAGGTTTTATCTCTTGCTAATGAGTTCATTCTTTTTTTTTTTTTTTTTTTTTTTGTTAATGGTTTTTTTTTTTTTTTTTTTTTTTTTTTTTTTTTTGCAATGACAGCAGATTAAGACTAGTGTGTTTAAATAACATTAAAACATCCATAACTTTTCTAGGTTTTGAATAGCAAAGACATTAGCAGGTACAAAAAAATGAACATTTCAGAGGATGACTTGCAGGCTGTTCTCTTTCAAGTCATCTGTCACAGACTTATTTCAAGGTTGTGCTGTCAATCAAAACTTACAAGACTTGTTTGAATTAGTTATGGGGTTACAGGTAGATGTTGGAGGGTGTGCTAGTCTGTCACAGGTAAACAAGAGTCTTTTGCTGGCTTTGTAGAACTGAGATTAAATTTTAATTAATGCCCTGTTACCAGTTATCTCCAATTTCCTTAATCTTTCATGAAGATTTGCACCTACACTTGAATGTGTGCTTACTTGTATCATCTGCACATAAACATTTACCTCCCTGTTGCTTTTCTCTTCCACTTAGTCTCACCATTTTTTTTAAATTGCTTCCTGATGGAATGCAAGTACAGGAAATACCATTATTAATTTAAATCTCTGTAAGTAGATAAATTTATACTGAATACTTCATATTGCTTTGTTACCACCATCACACGTACTTGTAGAAACAAAAGTGAACTACTTGGAAAAAAGTTTGTTGTTGGGAATAATGAACAACTGAAACATTTTCAAAGTCTGTGTGAAACTTTGAGTCAAACAAAGCTTTTCCCATTTGCTAACAATCCCAGTAAGAGCTCCAGTAGACCTGAAGATAATTATTAGACCATAGGCAAAGAGTAGATATTGGAATTAAATGTACCTGAGATGTTGCTGCTAAAAAGACAGAAGTATTTTTACTGAATTCTTATCAGTAAAAGACTGCTTGATACAACACTGTCAAAATATGGAAGCTCTGATTTTTCCCAGCTCCACCCTGAGGGAGGAAGAAAATTATTATCTCTTACGAGAATAATGAGAAAAGAAGATTAGTATCTCTGTTCTGAGACTCCTCAAGGAAGATTTTTCCTTTACACAGGACATCTTCATAAATGAGCAAAGCACACAGAGATCTGGACAAAGACAGCATGATACTTCTTCCCCCCTCACTCCCATCAGTCAACAAACCTAACGAAGTTAGAAACTACATTTCCAAGTGCCTTTCTCTCTCCTTTGGCCTTTTTCATGTGGCTTTCTCCATTGGTGGATCTACAAGGGTTGAGAAAGGCCTGATGGTTTGGGCTATAGGCAAAGTGTATGCAATAACAATGCCTTCAACATGTCAGAGTGGGAATGTAGGAAAATTTTGGGGTCCTTCTGATGAAACCATTGACTGGGGAATTGGGCTTTAGCTTTTGAACATTGAGCTACCAGGGTAAATCAAACTCTTGCCTTTGTTCGAAAACCTGTAAAGAAAATTCTCCCTGATATATCTCTTTCCCATGCAGCCTTGATACACAACTTTCCCCCAGAACAAAAATTATGAAGTTTTAAGCACTTGTAGAAAACTAGTTTCTTCTTACAAGACATAAACAGAAATGCAAGTTGAGTGGCTTCATATTTTTTTAAACAGCGTTGCCCTTGCTGGAAACCACAAAACTTCAAATTGTTTGGCACCTGCTGGAAGAGCTGAACATTTGGAGGCTATCCAGTCACTAGGAAGCTCTGGAAATTACATGTCCAAACTGGACAGTCATTCACAAAGGCACAAGGGCATCATTTTAATGTGCATTACTATGGGCTGTGGCAGTTCTTGTGGTACCAGGACATACCCAGCCAGTGAAAGAAATGCTGTACAGAAAGATTTTACTTCCTAATGCCATGCAAACATCTGGCATGTCAGGAGAGCCTCAAGTTGCAATTTCTATTTGGCCAGCCATTATTAATAATGTGTAGGTATATATATATATATATATATACACCTTTCTCCCAGAGAGTCCAAGAAAGTGTTCAAATGGCATCTAATATTCTGTGCTGACAAAATAAAAACTCTATACATCCGTTGCACAAAGTTACTTGTTCCCTCAGATGCCAATTCAAAGAAAGAACATACCTGTTTCTTTAAAAAATACCAAAAAAATTAGAAGTGGAAGCTCTCCAAAGATTCAAAACTTAAAGGCAGTGTTATAGCAAGAGGGACAGTATTCAAATTTACAGCAGATGTTTCACCATTAATTAATTACATTAAAAATTACCCTAGAACAGCACAACATGATACTTATGCACCCTTTCCACTCATAAAAAAATACAAAAATAATTTCCAAGTATTTGTAACATATGCCTAGCTTAGATTGCTAGGATTAGGCTCTCTAATCAAAACAACCCCAAAACTCCCATGAGCAGGGACATGCAGCTCATATTGAGTTTATATAATTGCCTCCCCTCCAAAAGACTTCCTGTGCCTTATTATGAAAATAACAGCTTGATAAAAAGACTTTCAAACCTTGCTCTCCTCAAAGGAAATGGACAGACACTTGGAGAAATCCCAAAGAGTGATTCTCCTACGGTACATTGCAGGACTGACTAAACAGATCATCACACACTGGAACATGAATGCTTGTGTAGAAACACTTCCCAGAGAGGCTGTTATAGCATTCCCAGCCAGAAAATAGCAAAGTGAAACTAATCCTTGTTCTTTTGGATACATAGAACACTCAAAACATATATAACTTCTATTTTTATAGACATTTTTCACCTCTGTAAGCCTCAAAATCACAAATCAGTCTTGCAAACTAAAGAAAATTACCCTGATCTTCTTAGGACTTAGAACAGTATGGCAGAGCAATTAAACTGAAATTCTGAAAGCAAGTTTCTAAGGGTACTTGTACTCATTTTCCATGAATGTTGGCAAGATGGTTCTTCCCATGGGGATTCAAAGAAGCAAAGCAAATCCAAGTAATTTCCAAGGAAAGCCCCACAGGTGGTGTGTCTCAGATGCCATCCCACATGACAGGAAATGATTGCCCAGATTCCTGGTCACAAATAGTAAGAAATCAAATGAGACGAGGCAGGATTTGATCACCTTTCATAATCAAATCATAGATGCCACACAGACAAAGTTTCTTGTAATAAATAAAAAATACATGGCCTTTCTCATTCTCAGTATAAAATGAAATACGATTTAGGAGAACTGGGTGCTAACACACACTTTTTTCCCTTGGCTGCCCAGCAGCAGAGGGGTCAGGCTGGTCCAGCTACAGGTAAGAGTCCCTGTAGAAATAATAATAATTCCTACTGCTTTTTTGAATTTTGAGACAGTAAACACACATTCTGTTTCCATTTGTTCTACTCAACTAAATTAAACAAACTAGCAAAATATGACTTTATATATAATGAATGCATCATCTAGGTAGGAATTAAAAATAGAAATATGTAAATGCTCTATCACTCTTGCACTAACTTAATTTTGTTTTAGTGATGTAAATAATATTTTTTAAATGAAAATTTCATTTAAATACTCATTGCTTAGAAAAGCCCAGGGAAAATAAAGTGCTTTGGTTCTGAATGACTATGAGAGACTAATAATGCCAGCTCAATCCATCCATTATTATTGAATCTTCTCTATTAATTTTATTAAAACACATACTTTCAAATCGTTTTCTGTTATTTTCAAGATGAAAAGGGAGAGAGAGCATTTTCAGAGCATTGAGGCTGTGTAAAATAAATAAAATTGGACTTTCCTATTCTTCTGAAGAAGAATGTATAAACATATACTGATAAATAAACACAGCTAGGGACAAATTTGTAACAAAGTTCTTTTCCTAATAGATTGCACTAAGAGTTCAGGTTGTACATGCCCCCCATACCCACTAACATGTAGTGAATCTGTCTGCAAAGAGAACTGCAGGCAACACGATCTCAGGCTTTGAGCACAGATAGAAAACTTTGGATTTCCAGTATGATGCATTTCAGTCACTCAGAAAAAATCAAGTTGTTATGGAGTCACCTGTATGAATAATGAAAATAATGAATAGGTCACTGCTGTCCACTGATGAACAGTGTACAGGTAAAGGGCTGCAGATAGATAAAAAACAAACAAATAAACAGCAAAACAAAAAAAAAACCCCAAACACAAAAACCAAATCAACCCCAAACCCAATACCAGCTAAAAAATCCCCATACATATGTGCACATCCAATTATTATAAGAAATGTGCCAATCATGCTACAGTAAACAAAAGCAGGGACTAATTTCAATTAATCTCTCTCCTGGTAACTGTACATAGTTTTTCTATGGTCATTTGCTCCATTCTGTAAAGGGAAAATGCAGCTGTCTGCACGAATTGTCTGGAACAGTTAGAGAGGAAGATAGTTATGGTACAAGCTCCTGAAATAAGCTTTCAATCCAGAACACAGGAGGTGACATGCCATATCTGTTCTTAGTTTGTCTTTGTTACTCTATGTGAAGATTTTCCAGTCACTGCAGTATTTTGAAAACTGCCAATTATTTAAAAAAAATTTAGTCTAATGGTAGATATAGTACCTTACAGAGAATCACATTAGATTTGTGTTAAGAATTAATAAAACAGAGAACAATGAAATTAGTTGAGTACAGAAAGTGTTTCTAGAGTAGTTCATAAATCATAACAGCGCCCGTGGAAAGCCTGCAAGGCCCAGCATGCAGTGTGTGGTGCAAACCCACATTTAGCAATCCTTCTGATACTTCCCAACTAGAAAAGATAGCCTTTGGCTTGGTGGATACAAAAAGAGCTCTTTAAACCTGTTTTGAAGCCACAATCTGAAGGCAAAGATGACGGGTTAGGCCTTGGGATGTTATTTTGAGGGGCTTTTTTTGGCTGGCACTCCCTTCAGCCTAATGTTCACTGACTGACACACTACTACGGCACATTAACATAGTCTCTGGCACCAGCATCTCAACTTGCTAATTTTGAGAAATGTGTTGCTTTAAAAATTGCTGTGATTACAATGAAACGTGCAATGAAATTACAAAATCTGCAAGGCAGTGAGTGGTTGGCTATCATAATTCATTACTGTATTTTCCCAGAGTACCTCTGAAAATGTGTTTGTTGTCAAACATGTAAAGGGATGTGTTGCTGACAAGCGCCAGTCAAAAATTTACATCATCGATCTTGGATTTTACTGGATCAATACAGTTTGTCTTTGTTGTGTGCCGCAAGCAATTCTGTGTCAAGCTATGTTTTTTGGAGCTCTTAAAATTGGCAGAGAATATGCCTTGGGAAGAAGGAAGAAAGGGACAAATGGTAAAAATATACACACATGTATACATTTACACACATAAGAGTGATTCACACTGCCTACATTTGTCAAGATCAAATACATTTTTGAAAACATGTCTGATTGAAAACAGAGCATCGATCCATATTTTTAAACTATACTCTCTGCTGCAGTGAAGTTGATGCCAGTTTACAACCCAAGGATACAATAATGTTATCTACTGCATTTAATATTTGCAGTTCCGGGCTTTGGGTATAGAAACACCACTCCATAACAAGCAGAGGGAAATGTGTACTGTAACCCACAGATATTTTCAAAATAGCTAACTCCAATCAGGAGATCCACGTGCCCATTATCTAAAATCCTTATCAAACCCGAACTACTAATTTTCAAAGGCTCTGACAGACTGACTTTCCTAAAAAACAATATTTTCCATGTGTATGCCCTTAACCTCACAATCTTCCCAACAAGCATCTGGGCAAGTCCTCACGTAGCAGGGTTCAGTACATGTTCTCACAGCTTTGCTAACCTTGCAGAAAATACTGTGCACCATGCAGCGGCAAAGACAACTTCCAATTCTAATAAAGCAAAGGTTCAAACATTTGCAAATTTTATACAAATGATCTGAGACCAGATTTACATCTTTGGCCAGGATGGATTTAATTTGCATAAATGACAGAAGGTGACTCAATATCAGGACTCAACACCAGGATGTATTGCACTGCACCCACTGATGAACATTTTTTATTCTCTTCTATTTGCTTGGTTCCACATCCAGGGCAGGAGATCTGTGATGTCTCTTCTCAAAGACGGCCAGCATGAGCCTGACCTGGACATGCAGGATGAGCAGGAAGGCAAAGCCATTGCCTCTGTACCTTTTTAGCTGCAGCAAGAGGTAACTCCCTCGAGAACTGTGACTTCACTCGTGCCCTCTTCTCAAAGGCTCTTGAGTGCTACACTCTCCCAGAGATATGGTTCTCTCTTGCACCTACCTATGCTTAAACCCTAATTTTCTGAGAAACTGCTAAACTGCAACAGCATGGAATCTTAATACAGCTGTTTTTTCTCTTGTAGTTTCCTTCCATTTTGCAGATTTAAATCTAGCAAAATGCAAGAAGATTGTGAATCTCACACATTAACAACACATCTTAGAAGCTAATTAAAACCATCTATGTTTTAAGAATACCTTTGTAATGTGTCAAATGTGCTGCCACTTCATGCAAAGATGTGCAAAAATGTTTTCCTAATGGTAAATCTGACTCACTGTCTTGATAAGTAAGCATCACTGTGAGTATATGTGATAGGCATATGCTGCATAAACACGTCTCACAGAGATTTCAGCCCCCTTTAAATATGCAGAAAATGACAGCTCATCCGTTCTTTTCTCCACCTCCCTCCACATTAAATTGTAGTTCCCTCACAAAGCAAGAGGCAAATTTATAAACTTCCAATTTGGGGCAAAGACCAAGCTGCCATTTAATGTTAGAACTTGAGCTCCGATTTAGAAATAAAAAGCTCTGAGGGGTGACATTCTCCTTCATGAACAGTTTTCTGTTGCAGAAGACACTCACAGTCTTATATTTATAATTCATTCAAAACCAAAGTAAAATAGTGACCTATTTTTGGTCACTAGGCCAGTGATGCTTATAAGCAGAGCATAAAATTGGTTTTTTTGCTGCTTGCTTTCCATCTAATTTAATTCAAAAAATATTATCTATGTTCATATTGTTTAGTAGATTTATCCTCCATTAGCAGCACCATGTTAAACCTGTTTTGTCTCTTGGCAATTTTATCCCAACTTGTCTTTGATGCTTTTAATTAGTAATTTGTGATTTATAAAGATCTATGTGAGGGTAGAATCCTCCCTCTGAAGAAAAAATGAGCAAGACATGAATTTTACTGCATATCCCAATGATCAGCAAGAGGTCAGGTGCAAGTATGTATTTGTCTTCCTATTTCCTGTCAACTACACCTTTCAAAAAAGTGATGACAGTCACTTTCTCTGATGCAGCAGACATTTTGACATATATTTCTTTAGTCCTCATTTTATCTGAGACCATTACTTCTTGTTCTAGAAAACAGCCTCTGATTTCAAGAAGAACATTTTGATTAAAAAGCATGTCTTAATAAAGAAAAAAACCTTTAATGAAAATGTTGAAGCTGTTTCACAGTAATGTCTGCACACAACTTTGGAGAGTTATTTTCCTTTTTCCTTTGAACCACCCTGATTATTTGACTGGCTGGTGATATTAATGCAGTGGTAACTCAGAACAATATGACAAATGAATATGACAAAGGTCAGGGTACAAGCCTGGCCTCTAGGGTCCTGCCATGAGGTCAAAAGATAACGACAGCCATGAAAAGCTACTACAATCCCTTTCCTATTTAATGAAGCCAAAGATCTCAATCTTCTTACCTGGGCTCAAAGTTAAACCCATAATTTTCTCCCCTGCTGTCAGCTTTGTACTGCAGAATTTTCTGTAGGCAGAAATCCTGCATTGGCCACACGGTGCTTGTGAGGTCAACAGAGAACATCTCTGCTCCTGGAGGCAGACAGCACCAAGTGTGAGTAACATCTCCAGGAGACTTTAAGTTAATTAACTGTCCTGATGGAAGTCCCAAATGCAGGATGTGGAAAGGGCTTACAAGAATTTACAATTACAGAACATGGTCCACCTATTGGGATAGTTTTAGGATTACTGGGCTTTGGAGTTGTGTACTGATTGAGCTGCTAAGCCCAGCTACAGGGAAAACGCAAAGGAAGGAGAAGCAGCAGTTTCATAAAATGTTTTTCCACAGAACAGAGTACACAGATGAAACAATGTCTGAAAATGGGGGCCATGCTCAACAGAGCTGCTTGCAAGAATCAGACAAATGTGCAACATACTCCACATGCCCCAAACACTGGAAGACTCCCCCAGTGGAACCCTAGTCTTTTAGCTTATTGGTCTATAGGTTTAGCATCTTACTTCTCTGTTGTTGTTGTTTTGTTTGTTTGCTTTCTTTATTGTATTTCTTTCCCTGCCACACACACCCTGCCCCAGTACAGATGCCCTGATCAGACAGGTTATGAGATTAGCTCATAACCTTATTAACCAGTGCCTGCAAGTCCTGAAAGGCAAGATTCCACTACCAAGACAGACAGGTAAGAAAGACTGACCCAAAAATGAAGCATTTCACTGGACCTGGACATAATGGGCACATCTAGGGACAGGAATTCGTCTGAGAAAAGACAAGGATGAAAAGGCAAAGTGCCATAAGAAAGGATGGCAACCAGCCACAACACAGGGATATCACCTCTGAAGAATCTTTAATGATTTAGAACACGTTCTCCAGAACAGATGTTAGGATTGAGATTGCTCTGAATGGTACAATCAATGAATAAGTGATAAAATGTTCCTCGTTTGTGGCAGTGATCTGAAATAATAACAAAGAGATAACTATTTTAGTCTGAGTTTTGCTTATGTCATTAAAATTTAAACATGATTAAAATGAGCCAGTCTGGTTTTATAACCTGTCAGTATGACAAAGGGACTTTGACACATTTGTCTTCTGGCATATTATGGGGATTTACATTTTGCACCATACAATTATATCTGTATTAAAATGACTGAGCACACTGAACATGAAAAGAGTGATTCATAATAATGGCATTAAAAGCAATAAAGAGTTAAGGACACTGGGAAGGAAATTAAGCAGGAAGGTAAAAGTGGTGGCATATAAAGCAGAGTAGAAAGGAAAGACATAGCTCCTCGCTCTTGCCTCTTTATTATTAGACTAAATAAAAAAGAATGTAAATGGAAAGAGTTTCTGCCTAGCAAATCAATACAGAAATAAAAAAGCCTCCTAGAAATAGCTTTCAATCCCTTAATCTCATTTTGCACTAAACACTGCATCCTGGGGTAGACATACATTGAAGTTTGAATTCCGTGTATGCCCATAATTTCTCCTGTGGGTTTGGCTTTCTGATGGGACTTTGATCTTGAAGTCAATAGAGAAACTAGGATGTATAAGAAATTATTTTCATCTTCTGTAAATGGTTTTGTCTTACTAGGGCACTTTTGACTCCAAACAAGATGAAAAAAAAGAAGAAATATTAGAAGAATTTAATGAAATGAATTTAAATAGAAATTATAAGTTCAATCAAAACAACTGGTAGTCAATAATGATGGCCTCATTTATTTCAGTCATTATGTTGTTGATTTTTTGTTTTGCTACAGAAAACCATTAGGCAAAATACTATTTTTAACATCAGAATATCACATCTCTAAAACCAATATTTTCTTTTTAAAATGCCGAAGGTTTGTTGGGGTTTTTTTCAGACTTTGGAAAATTAAGGATTGAGTGTAAGAATCTCCCAATCATTTTTATATGTTTCCACAACAATAACAATTTCCTGCGAAAATATATCTGTTGTGTGGAGGTTTTTTGTTTTCTTTTGTTAATACAAAATATTTCTTTTTTAATGAGGAACAGTTTGGTTTGTGAAACAACAGAGTAGAGAAAAAACTGTACTAGGAGCTGAGCCTGTCCCTACACAATGCTGTTACTCAGTCAAACACTATGAAAAATAGAGCTTTGGTTCCCATTTTGGCAAACCAGTAGAGCTGCAACAACCAATACCTGTTGTGAATCTTTCCACCTAACCTCTAACCTCAGCAAACAATTAATGGTATCACATTTTGCCTATTAAGACCTGTAGTGCTATTAAATCTTTTATTTTGTCATGTCTCTGTAAAATAACAACATAAAAGTTTGTATTTCTTTGTGTTTACATAGAGCTTACTCCTAAAACAACTGCACATTTTATTAAGAAATAAAACCAAAGCCAACATAGTTAGAAGTTAAATAAAATTATAATTACTCCTAATACTATTTGCATGCCATTTAAAATTTAAAGTTGATGGTTTATGATTTTTCTTTTTATAAACTCAGTAGTTGAAGATAACTAACTGGATGTAATGTGAAGATGAGTCCATTGGTCAGGAAATCACAGAGCCAGCACACTCTGAGAGACACATGTTTCATAAAACACAACAAAGTGAAGGGAGCTATAAATAAGAAAATAAAGCTATAGTCTGCAGTTAAAATCCTTGCTGTTTGCAGTACATCATTCTGTTCCTAAGTGTCTGTTGCTGGGCTAGAGTTTCTAAAATTAACATTGCAATAGCCTACATAGGCCCCAAAACACATACAAGAAAACACTGCTAAACTGGTTATTATAAGTGCTAACATGTGTTTGTTATTTTCCCAACATGTTTCTCTCCCTTGAAAATATTTATCAGGATGAAATTTTGAATTGGCTCTTTGAACAGTCAATGTACAAATGCAAAGACAGAAGTGTGTGTAGTTTTTAGCGAAAACTGAAGTACTGATGAATTTTAACAGTTTCATAGTATTTATAGGCATCATTTTTACACTTGCTAGGGTCAGCATCACTTAAAAATTAAAGGAGATTAATGCACATGGATCTAATAAGAATATTAGGAAAGCCTAATTGGTTTATAACCCTACGAATTTAGAAATGAAAAAATGAAGTCCGATTTTTTACTTAATACAGAAATTGAAAAGGAATTGTTGATATAATACTATATATATATAGCCAGTGTTTTATATATACATACATATATATATATAAAGCTTCAGTATTATATCTATATAAATGTATAGATAAAGCTTCAGTGTTTGATGCACTCATGGCTGCCCACCAAATGCCACCTTTCTGTATTGCAACTCCATATCCATGTAAATGTGTGAGGAGGGCAAGGTTTGATCCCTGGCTGATTAGGAAGGGATAAGTAGCTTCCATTAGAAATAAACCATGGAACAGCAGACAGTATGACCAAGAAACAGGGCAACCACCTCTCAGAGCACAGCAAGTGGCAGCAAGATCCATGGTCCTCCCTGGTACCCATTGTTAGAAGCCTTTCATGGAGCTCTCTCCACCTACACCTTGTCACTCCAAACCAGACACCTGAGGGACACCGGGAATTTTAACGAGCACAGCTAAAACTCCTTGGGAAGGACAAAAACAGAACCCAGCCTGATGTCTGCTGACTCTGCTCTGTACAGCAGGTTTTGGGAAACACGCCACGCTCAGCCATTACAATGGAAAAGATGAAACTGGCCAGGTATAAAGTGACACTGAACTTTCATTTTCATGGCAGGCCAAACAGGAGGTATCCGGACTATTCTCCTTCCCTGTGAAGTCCATGTGCACTCCCCTCAAATGACAGATGAACCAACAGATATGGAAATACTTGACTGAGGTATTCCTGTGGCTTTAGACTACTTTCTTTGGCACGTTTTTGTACCAGCTTTTAAATAAGAGATTACACCTACAATAGAGTACTTGGGAATGTACACATTTGTTGCAATTTGTTGCACAGACACAGCAAAAAGGACAGTTAAGCCAGATTTCAGTCATTCTATTCTGCATATATAAACAGAAACAAAAGAATACTTTTCATGTGATCACCTGGGCATATTCAGACTTATCCACATATTTAAGAACATAAAAAAATTAAGACAGCCAACACACTAAATTTAAATGAAAAAAAAAAAAAACCAAACCAAAAACTTCTGAGTAGGAATTGTTGAATTTGCAATGAAATCTCATTGCAATGAAGGGAGTTTGTGGCCCTAGAAAAATACAGTATGTGAAAGAATCAACAATTATTCGTGTATCTTAAACAAATTTGCCAACTTATCACAGAAATGAAATTCCACAGGACAAAGTAATCACCCACATTTCTTGTTTCTGGTAAAAATGGTAAAAAATATACTTCTATCAAAAGTACTCAGAGTATGTCATACTTCCTTCACTTTTTCATCCCTATGTTCATCATTATGCTGAAGTGCTAGACCTTAACTGGATTTTTAAAATTAATTTTTAATGGAGATGTTTGGGCTGACTATTGCTCTAATGTTACAAGAGAAGCGTAACCTCGACTGCAACTTTTCTGGGCTGCATGTGGTAGACTCCAGTCACAACATGGGCTGTGGAGTCTGATGCAAAGACCAGACCAGACACACAGTTTGGCTCACTCACCACCCTCTGCATGCCAGAAGACTTAAAAGAGTAAAAGCAGATGTAAGAGCACCTAAGGAAACAAGAAAATGTGATAGCTGTGTCTAAAGCAAATTCTATATATTCCTCCTTACATACAAAACCAGAGCAGCTGGCAAGCCCCAGTCTGGAATCAAAGCTATTTGCTTGTAGTTTGCTCAGTATTTATTGGGCAGTCCTCAGTGCCTGCATACTGGCATGCGTTAGGACATCTTATTTTATCCAATATCTGAGACTCTGCTCTTTCAGAGATAACATTTGAATTATTGTGACCTTCCCAAAGCAGAATACCACTTTTTTTTTTCTCGTTTGAAGCATCAGATTGAATGTTAGATTGCAATTGCATACCTCGTGGCACCCCAGTAACTCTAGAAACCCTTGTATTAGTTCTGTGCAATGTCTTCTATCACAACCTCCTGGCTCTTCCTGGGCTACAACTGATCTTATTCTGCCTTTTAACAAGCTACTCTCTTTATATGACTTTTAGAATATTCAACCAGGAGTTGTTATAGCCTCCAGGAAAAGAGTGTAGCTCTTTTAGACCTGCCTCTGGGTGCATTCCAGAGCTCAGAGTCAGCCCTGACACTTCAGGGCTGTGTTCTGCTCCATTCAGTCAGCTGATGTAAAATGTTTTCATACTATTTCCAAACCCCTCACACTTCCCAAGCCATATCTCAAACCCTGTTCACTGCTGAAAGAAATCAAGTACTGACACCTCCTAATTTGCTCTTTACTTCATGGACGTATTTATGAGGAAGATGGAGCTAAGAAGCCATAGAGAACATTACCATTTGAGCACTGCTGAATTAGTTTGGGTCTTCCCATTTTTCCAGAAACCTTACAAATTCAGCTGAAAAGGCATAAGCTGTTACCCAGCTAATAGGAAATGGTATAGTTGCTGGGAGATGAATTTTCTGGAAGCCAGAAAAGACATTATTATCATTAGGAAAATGGGCACTTATCCTCCCCACAGGAGTTCTAACTCTGGCTATGGTCCAGTTTGTAAGAGTCATGCTGAGCGTGATAAAAACGTGTAAATGAAAGGATGGAAAACAGCTCACGGGTTTTATTACTACAAAATCAAGGATCATAAAGGGACCTCTCAAACTGGAAACTTCAAACTGGAAGGTACTTCTTTTGTCTACAGAACTGCCTTATAAGGGAATTAGCAAAAACATCCCTATTTTGCACAGCATTTTTTGTGTATCCTACTTAATATGGAAAAGCACACGGCTGCAGATCACTTTTGACCTTGTTGAATACATAACAAATGAATAACTCTGTGGTAACTTTGCTATTTCATAGTTTGCAAATATTCACAAGTCTGGGAAGACTAAGCTTTTTGCTCTCATATATTTATTTTCACACATAATACAGAAACACCCAGAGGCTCTCTATAGAAGCTGTATATATACATAATAAAGCCCTCATCCTGAAAAACTCACAGTCTAATACGAACAGTCTAGATAAACACCACAATAAGACAGATAATGCTGCAGATGGGAGAAATGATGGGTGGAGGCCCATCTGTGTCATCCCAGTACTGGTCAAGCCATAACCCCAAAGAGCATCCTGGGACACTTGAGTATGCCAGAATGTGGGACTGCTGGCATTTCAGATCAGCACTGCTGGCAGGGAGCTCCCTGTGGAGAGACAAATTGAAACCCAGCACTCTCCTTGGCCAGACAGTGGCTAATGCCATGGCTGCTCCAGGGAGTCTGATGGACTTTCTTGGGAGAAACTAAAACCTACGAACACCTGGAGGAAGTGGTTACTCACAGCTGCTGCTCCACTCCTGTTTTCAAGAATGAGGTGATTGATTATGCTCCCCTCAGAAAACGATGCCTGAGAGCCAAACCCTCCCCTCTTCAGCAAGTACAGGTTTTCTGCACAAGCAGCTAACTGAACTCAGAGATCATAGCCTGCAGCTGGGAAAAAGAGGGGACTGATTTCCATCACCTCAATGAATGGACTTCATTGTAGAGAAAATATTTTGACCACTGAAAGGGAGCATAAGGGCAAGTACAAATCTGTAATTCAAGGTTTAGTCTCATGTCTGGGAGGATCCTGTTTTTTTATTCAATGTGTTTCATGTGAAAAGCAAAGGCAGGAGCTGGGGATCTGTGCTTCCAGCTTTGTCCCAGCTATACAACACAGTGCTCAAACCAGGCCATTCTATCGTGGCTTTGAAAGTCATCAGATCAAATCTCTCAGGACCTGACAGGTTTATACAAAGAGTGTTTGCCAAGGTATTCAGGCAGGGGAAGATCTAGGCTCAAGCAGATATAAACAGTACAAAATATATTAAATTCCAAATCTGAGAAGCTGCATCAATATCCACTACCTATAAAAGCCCTGACACTTCCCTGTCAGGCAATGGCTGAATGAAAGTTTTCAGAGCTGCAATTCAGTGCCTTCTCCCAGGTGACATGTCCAAGGTCTCCCAAGACATAACCTGCTGCCTAAATCCTGCCTTTTCACTTTTTTCACTAATTCTCATACCTTAAAAAGCTGGAAATCAGGCTACTGATTTAAAACAAACACCAGAAAGCCTCCATCAGGTGTGTAAACTGATGGATTAATTTTTAAACAGCCACAGTAACCACAGGGGTTCCATGGGACCTGCTCAAATCCCTTTCTGGTTGATTCTGCTTAGGAAGCTGTCAGTGTGACTGGAGCAGGATTTGGGGGCTGTGAACCTCTGTGCATGCACATTGTCTCTTTCCCTAGAGGAGGATCTCAGAGACGATTGAGGGGCCAGGGGAGAGTGCAGGAGGGACTGGCTGGCCCTCGCTGCCAGGCAGTCACTCCCCAAAAAGCCACTGGTGTCAGGGCTTGGGGTTCCCTGCCACAAGAGTGTCCTTGACCACCAGCAATGGGGACATGAAAGAGGACTCACCATAGGAGACACAAGGCCATGGCAGGTGGGAGAGAGGCTCAGGGGTGACAGGCACCACAGGCTGCACACCTGCCAAGGGAAGGGCATCCACCTTATGCAGATGATAGCACTCATGGCACAAAACTCTGTGGGCTTGGGAACAGAGATAAACCAAGTACCAAGTCTGTTGTCTTGAGAATGTGGTAGAAAAATTAATTTCTGATCTCTGCCACCCACAGGATATCCTTAAAAAAAAAAAAAAAGTCAGCTTCTACCAGATTACAGTTCTTCAAAACAGTGAATTAAACTTGTCCAAGCAGAGACCCTGAATTTCACAGCCCTTGATTTTTCTAAATGGCATATGCTGTTAAAAGAGAAACCAAATGAGCAAGCACAAAATGCCTGACTTTATACAGTACATTGTAGATATTTTCTAGCATATGCCACTGTTGTGACACTGTGCCTTGTTTTGCCAGAAATCAACCAGGTCACAGCATGGAAGGAGTGAAGTTTGAGAAGAGCGTGTTCTCAGAGTCCTTAGGGGCATAGTGAAACCCAAAGTTTCCAAGCAGCAGGGAACACGCCTCATCTTTGGGCTAAACAAGGCTGGAAAGCAGATTATTTTTCCTAATTTTGTCATTATATGATGTGCTAAGTATCATGTGACCCTGGAGCTGAGAGAACAGGGCTTATAGACGTTCATATAACTTCAGAGTGTGACTATTTCCTTCAATAATGAAACTGGGTTCTCCAGACGTTATTCTTACACATGAACAGCTCTTACCTTACCCTTAAAATTTCCTTCTCTGAAAATAACTGCAAACTTATATAGAAATCATTTTAATCATAAGGAAAAAATATAAATTTTTAAAACCTTCAAGTATATTGCACTTATGTTAGATGGAAAATTAGGCTTTCTGTCATTTTCTCCCCTTTTTTGATAACTGGAAGCTTATTTGTCTATCTTTAAAGACTGTTGTATGCTCTGATAAATATTTCACTATCAGACATCAAATGAAACCTAATTTTCTCCTCTATTAAATGTACTTAGTATAAATGCAGATTCAATATTTTTGTGTGTGTGTAAAATTTTAATTGCTCTAATATTTATGCAAGGTCAGACTCAAGTGGCATATGTTGAAAAAACGTTATGGATTAATATGACAGCCTGTAACAACAGAGATGGAACTGGTTGAACTTTTTTTTTAATGCCACTGCTTCAGCTAGACAGCTAATTATTCTTCAAGTATGTAAATTTATCCTAATTCCCCACTACCACAGAGCAGCACCAATGAGGACTTGCCAAAGAACTGCTGGAGTGTTCGTGCCAATTTTCATCTACAACAGCCTCACACGGAGAGCAGCACCCAACAGTGGTCAAGTGGTTAGCTAGGCATAAGGAGATATTATTTCCCTGCTATTAGCATTGCTACAATAAACCAAATTGCTAGAATGGTTCAAATTCTAATAGCCATACTTCTAAAAATAGTGCCAAGCAGGTAAGAAGCAGAGTTAAGGTAAGAAATTACTAAAGGCATCTGCAGGAACCACATCTTCAAATGAGCAGAAGAGGCATGTCATAATACTTGGTAATTGCCTTACAGCCTGCTTATGTTACTGGCCATTTACAAATTACCTCATCATTTTTTTTACATACAAAGGAGAGTTGTTGCACGTTTTCCTAAACAAGAGAATAACCACCCCTTTAGCTTTTCAGGAAATGAAAATTGACACTTATAATCCTTCCTTGACGTTTTTGGAAAGTCCGTTTTCTTAGGCACCTTCTGATAGAAACCCCTGTCATACACTTGAGTAATTATATCTCATAAGGATGAGATAAACAGCTTTTTTGAAAGAGTTAGCTGTTTCTGAACCAGTCTCCTAAACAACTCAGTCAAATAGATTTCTAAAAGGCAAATCAAACTAAATCAAACGAGAAAGAAATTAATATAAAAATCTGAGATTTTTTTTTCCTTTGTAAAAGGACAGGAAGAAACCAACAACAAAAAAAAACCCCACAAAACCAAACAAACAAAAAAAACCCAACAACAACAACAACAACAAAAAAAATCAAACATCTCCAGCTCATTTTTAAGTAGAAAGAGCTGCATTTTTAATGTTTGTACAGTTTGTGTGATGCATCTGTTTGTCAGGTTGCCTGCTTGCCAGAGATATCTAGGTGTGCTCACATTGTCTCATTTCTTCCCCATAAATTATTACCTTCTATTGCTGCCCAGTTTCTATAGCTTTCCACATACTCACATGAAGAATTTGAAACAAAGAACTGAGGTTTACCTTGCTTTCTTTCACCCTTCTCTATAAGGCAGGAATAAAAGCAGGATATTTAAGCTATGAGGATTTGAAATGGTGAAGAAATCATTGCTTACATCCTAAGGTGCTAGCTGAGAAGATGAAATTGACAGCAAACACCATATGAAATGTACATGTGCCCACTCCAATAGTAGGGGAAAATAAAAAAAAAGATTACAACAGTTTATTTCTGTCATCACATACAAGCTGTTAGCAAATTCAGACAATTCTTCCTGTTCAGTATCTCCAAGTCCAACCGTTTTTCTCACCACCCCTAGTGCTAAACCCTGTCATCTCACACACCAAATGTGGTACCCTGCTGGTCCCTTGGCTTCTCACAGCTACACCTTCCTCTCCTTCTGGTTTGCTGACATATGAAATGTCTTGCTGTCAGAATAACTTTCCTCACTTGTTGTTGATTTTACTCTCTTTTCCAAACCCTTTCACTTCATACCCCAGTGCCTTCCACGTCGAAGGTTTCAATTTTAGCAACTGCATTGTTTTACAGATTAGACTGCACACACCTGAAATAGTAACTCTGCCACTGGCACCAGGAAAACACCGTCTCTGTGAACACCAATAGCAACTACTCGTAATAAACAAGGTCTGAACAGACTGTGGAGGCTGAGACACAGACTGCAGGAACAGAGAATTCTAAGGAGGCACCACGGAGACAACTGTATGCAAAAGGCTGGAAAAAGATACACACGTGCAGAACAGCTCCCTGAAATAAAGAGCTGGTGTATTTGACAAAACAAGGACTCCTCTTGTGCTATTATTTTGCATGTGGTCCATGAAGCAAATATTTAAAGACAGATAGTTTGAAGTCAAATTAGTCATTTAGGAGGAAGAAACGTTTTCTCCAAAAGCAGACTGTGCTTGATTACAATATATTTATGAAGAACACAATAGACACTGTCTCATTTTTACAAATTCAGCCTGCTTAGAAACACATATATTTTTATTGGACAAAGATAAAAATAATGACTTCAAATACATGACAGTATCTTTCATCTTCTGTAATGGATGTCCTACACCCTTTGACAAATATTGGTGACATTAGTAAGAGAAGACTGAGTAGTTAAATCCTATTTCTCAAAGGTTAAAAGGTGGATTATCAAAAATTTTTATACTCAGAATATATCTGTGCTAAAAAGTAGAAAGTGATGCTAGAATTTTCAGTGAATTTGTGCTGAAAAATGTAAGTCCTCCAAGAAATGCTATAAACGTATTGCTATTTACCAGTATTAAAAATGATCCTTTAAACACACTTGTGAATTATTCCAAAAACATGAAGGAATTATACATGTTTAGCCACTGCAGTGAGGCATATGGTACTCAGGGAATTGTGGGGAAGAGGAAGAGCAACAGAAACTATGAGTTTTGCTGGCATCTCATACGGAAAGGAGAGCACTTGCACACACGGTGGGCTGTTTGTCTGGCCTGAACTGGATGTCAAATATTTCCCCCAAAACACATAATGTCTGCCTTCAGTCAAGAGAAGGAGGAATTTAAGGTAAAGGACATTATTACTCTAAGACCCTTCAATGTGTCTTTGAAATACCACTTCTGATTTCTAAAGCTGAATGAAAAAATAAAGAATGCTGGGACTGAAAATATATAGGCTTGTATGTAGAAAGGCCTCGTCAACTTCCTTCCCCCTTTAGACTTCCTGGATTTGGTCACTTTCTTGAACATTTTGGAGACAGCATTGGAAATGTCCTTTCTGTTTGGTACACTGGAGCACAGCTCTCATGACTGGAGTTCCCTCTTCCAGCTCACTCCCAAGCAGTGCGTGGGAAAGCCACACGTGATTCCCAAGCAGCTGAACACAACCCCAGCCCTTTGCACGCTGCATCCTTACAGAGTAGGGGATGCTTTCCTTCCCGGGGGAGTGGAGGAGTCAAATTTTTCATTTATTGAGCATGAAGAAAAAAAGGAAGAAGCCAGAACATCCGATAATGTGTTGTGTGAGGCTGCAGTTTCAGACTTGGAACCCGCTCTGCTCTCTCTCACCGCCACCATCTGCTCTTCCAGCCTCTCCATCTGCCTCCCCCACCACTGCTGAACACTCTCATGGCTTTCTGCACAACCTCAGCATCCCTCTCTATCCTTCTCCCACCTCTGTGCTAGGCAGAGTTTTCCAAGACTCCTTCCAGTGTCTCTTGGTCATCGTTGTTGAACTGGAATTCTCCAAAGCACCGCCATCCATCCAAACTCCTTCCGCTGTCCCTGGGAACACTGGAACTCCAGCTGTCCTACCACAACCACTCAGCTCTTTCTTGAGCTAGAACTTCCCATGTTCTGCAAAATCTCAGCATGCCTGTCATTATTACTCAGCCTGGGTGATTTTCTAGCCTCCTGTTGACTTATTTCATGTGTTTAGAGACCTCCTGGTCCTTTGGTCTGTTTCTAATCCTCCCTTTAATTTTCATCCTTGAAAAGGGTCACTCTCTGACCCTTATCACATGCTAGTTAGAACAGGTTTGCCTACACAACATAGACAACACGCTAAGATTTGGGTTTTATTTTAATTTTTCAATTCAAATTAGGCCACAACTTTTCTTTCCAAAAAAATTTTTTCCCCCATTTTATAATCAAGTTTGAATATTATTTTTAAACCAACAGGGATACTGCAAATAGCTTATTTATGCTATCACTTTAAAAACAAATAGTCATAGAACAATTTTGGTTGGAAAAGACCTTTAAGATGACCAAATCCAACAGTGAAATAACCAATAACATTATGCTACTAGTAGTGTTTTCTGTGAGCTGCAAAACTATGAATGCTGCATCATCACAAATGTGAATGGGTCTCAGTAACATCACAAGGATGGATATTAAATTAAAATTTATGCCATATTTTAACTCTCCTCATATCAGTACATTGTTCACAAGACTTTCGCTGGATAAAATACACACAGAGAGAGCTGTCACTGTCAACCATTTATCTTGAAGCCTTTTAGTTTCCTCCCCAAAATGCCTTATTTTCTTAAGAATAAGCTGCTGATTTACATTTCTGTGAATAGCATATTTCAAGGTCTCTTTAAGTGCTATTTGTATTACTGGGATGCACCAGCTTTGATTTTACTATTAAATTACAGACAGAATATCTCAGTTATGGGGGTCTAAGAAGAAAGGGCACTTAGAGAATACAACAAATGAGAAACAGCAAAGGCTGACTTCTCTTAGCATAATTCACATTGGCCACTGTGTGTTATGGGACAGAATTGGCCTGAAGACCACAGGGCAGCTCCTGTGAAAGTGCTCCTGGATGTAAGTACAGCTGGGAAGGCAGCCCACAGTGCCTTCCACTTTTGCATTAATGCCAGAACCAAAACCTCTACAGCTCAGAGACAACAAGGTGCTGTGATATTTGTTGCAAGTTCTCATTTACGATTTAAACTGTCCTGGAAACCCAGAACAGAGACACTTGAAACTGTAAACAAGGATTGCAACTAAGGGAGTCAGAGAGGTGATGAGATATTCAATAGCAGGGACATGATTTCATTATGACCTCAAACATCTCTGTAATTTACTTGAGGATTAATATTAATTTATAAAATTACAAAGTGCTGGCTATTTAAAGGCTACATCCTTTCACTTCTAAATTTCTTCTCACCACCATCAACGTTTGATCCCCAGGCCTAAAACTTACCTACTGGAGCAATTTCTCTCCAAGTTCCTAACAGCTGAAATTTATCTCTGGGAGGTGGGGTGGCAAGAGACTTAGTCAGCTCTTGGATTTCATTAAGAGATTGTCTCCACCACAGTAAACAGGGTACTGCAGTCAATGAGGCCTCAATCCTGCCTTAAATGAGTTGGTCTGGAAACGACAAAATAGAGCCACGACCGTAAAACAGCTTGAAACAAGTGGGACCCTTTGCAGCTTGTACACTGCGGCAGCAGCAGAATTGTTAGGCAGCTGGTCAGTGCCTAACAAGGACATGCATCCACAGACTGCTGCCCAATGGCTCCTTGAAGCACTGTTCTGATGGATGGACTCACCTTCCGAGGTGATTTCTACCCAAGGAACATACCTTATTTCTGAACCATACTGATAGAATGGATATTTTTGACATGTTTGGCTCTAACATATTCAGGACAATACTTTCTTCCAGTAAAATGATAACTGAAGTAAAGCTTAGTAATAACTAGTGTCTTGACTGCATGGATTTAGCAAAAAAAAGGCATACGAAACAATAAAACTATGAAAGAGACCTGATTTCTTATTCATGAAATTTAGATTATTTTTGTATGGCTAGAATGCTTAAAGCTTCCTAGAAACCAGAGGAAGTGGCTTAAGAACTCTGAATATCAACAAATTGTTTATTCCCTTGCAAGTCAGACTGCTGGAGAACATATTTAACTTACGTCATTCCCATAGTTATCCTTTGCATCAAAGAGATGATTATTTATGCAACAAGACGTAACTGGGGAAACAGTTTTTCTGAGATAATCACACCCCTGGGACACTGCATGGCTCGGGGTTCATTACCATTGAGAGGAAAAGCGTGTTTTGTTCTGGAGTTTTTAATTCCAGTCTGCAGTTTCAGCCAAGCAGCCTTTTTCAGGTGGATTCATGTGTCCCTTTAGGAAGCTCACCTCACCTGTCAATCACAGTATCTCACCCAACCTAAATAAAATTCTTAACCCCTTCTTTACCACACTGCCACAAGGTAATACCTTTTGAAAAGGAGTTTGTTGTTTTAATTTTAATGACAGGAGATGAGCAGAAGATACCCAAAGGGTATGCTGGTATTAGCACAGAAGAGATTCATCTACAGGAAGTGCTAAACCAATACTGAATTAACAACATGACAAGATTGCATATGTAACTCAATTATTGAATGAAATGAACACTGATAAGTACCAGTACTTAAAGCCAACCACCTGAATTACAAAATGAATTATGCACATCTTCTTTGGAACAAAGCACCTTTATAACTTGAAGGTACCCCTTCAACACCCATTTCCAGCACACAGTCTCCTCCAAGCTGCAAGCAGAGGATGCCACTTAATTCTCAATGAAAGTGAAATGCAATAAGAAGCTCACATGGAAAAATTTTTATGTGTAGTCTTAGAAGTAAGATGACAGAGGCCTATTTAACTCTCTTGAGAAATAGCTCCTCTGACTGATGGTTTTGATAAGCTGGATCTCAAACAGAAGCATTTGCAGCCTCCTGCAATTTGAAGCATGCATCAAAATCAACAAAGAAAACAAACGTTAAGAACCTAATGCAATACTTCAGACAGAAAGAAAGTGTAACTTTTTTCCCTATTTGTTGAAATAGAAAGTGAAATAAATCTTATCAGCTGTCTACATGGATGCTCGTTCTACCCAGAGGTAACAGATGAGAGTTCTCTATGGAAGTGACATCTAATGACTATGCACACACTTATTTTTCTCCCAGTGGGATAATTGTTTCTACTCCAGACTCTCCATACTTTCTCCTTTTTGTACTTTACAGACACAGCTTCCATCTGCTCCATAAGCCAAATCTCATTTTGAGCATACAGAGCAATTAGTAATATCACTTTTCTTATCTTCCTGAAGAAACCATTTGAAACCACCACCTCTCTGGTCTGTCTGCTTCTGCACCATGCTTGGCCACTGGCCTAGGGCAGCAAATGAGAAACAGCATTTTGCTTTCATTTTAAATATTCACATGCTTTCAATATACAGAGCTTCATTTAGTTTTTTTTTAAGTTTACCTACTCATTCAATAATTTTGTGCTTTCATTATCCTCCCCTTATCTGTTTCCAGCTCACCAATTTAGCTCTGGAAGAGGATTTCTTTCTTTTTCACTTTTTTTTTACCTGTGCCACAAGCAATTATCATCTCACAAATACAAGATTTGAAGGCATCTTGTAACACCCACTATGATAAATTTTATTCAAAAGTAAGTTATTACAGAGGAGATATAATTTCCGAATGTTACATCTCTGGGTTAGTAAATTTTAAGCCTCTATATTCTTTTGATACCATAATTAACATACTACTTCAAAGACACAAAAGGACAAACAATCCATGAAGGCCAGCACTGGGCATGAGAATTCCAGTAAGATACTTTATCTCTTGGAGTCCAAGTGTATTAAATCTAGTATTAAAGAAACTGTCTGTTCTTAAAATAATTGCCGAAGATAGAACAACAGAATGAATATCCTTAACAGCAACATGCTGTGCTCTCCATGGGTCTAGAAGCAGATTCATTTATTGCATCAATTAATGCATTTTTTGCCTTTAAAATATGTTGAGGTCTGTGGGACAAGCTATGCTTGCAACTTTGCACTAGTACACTACCAAACTACCTTCTCAGATTATTAAAATACTTAATACCCTTTAACCACCAGTTCTTTAAAAATTATTTTCCTGCAGCTTATCAAAGCAACAGGAACAGAACTAACATCTGGTAGAAATATCGAAAAATGTTGGTCTTCTGGTACAAAAAATGTCAGTTTGTCCACATCCTCCTTATGAATAGTCAAAAAAATGATTGGTCTATATCTTGCCTGGGGTCAAAACAAGAATACTCAGGTTTTACATACCAGAATACTCAGCTTCTACATCCCAGCCCCTCAAATGGCAGGTAGCTGGACCTTACAGCCAATCCAAATGCTTTCAAATTATCTTACACAGCTACAATTTTTAACAATACAAGCAAATAAAAAGGCAATACAGAAGAATTTTTCCAAATAAATTATTTATCAACCTATTTCCAAAGGAGTTACAGACTTCAGGATAGCTGGCCCTTCTCACTGAAAAAAAAAAAAAACCAACAAAAAAACCACATACACAATATGTCCAAAGGGAAGACAATCTTATTGCTATTAGCATTAGACTTCAAGCTCTTCTTGAACAGGAAGAATGTATTTCATTTTATGGGTTTATAAAGTAGAGCACAGTGGGGTCCAGTGTAGTAATCTTGCCTCTGTCCCTCTTCCCAATGATAGTTGTGCATACATTGTGTCTCTTTTTACTGAGTATTAAAATCAAGTTGTTTATAATTAAGATAATACCGGCAGTTTATAAGAAGATATGAAAACGTGAAAAAACTCCATCAATAATTGATTTGGAGAATGCTTCCAGATAGAAATAAAATCAGGAGAATAAACATTGAGTGCATCTCTCTAGGCCTTTGAATGAGCGATATAAAAACATGTCTGGTTTAGCAGCCTGTACTGCTTGCTGTCATCTGATTTTAAACATATTCTCCCTGTTGCCCTACTGAGTAATCAATAAATTCATTTTCTTCATCAGTGGTTGGTTTTCTCTTTTTCCCAGCTGTCATAACACAAGAACTCCTCTAAGCAGGACTACTTTGTTATTAGATTTCACCCAGCTGAGCCACATAATGCTTCTTCACAGAATGGCAATCAAGGAAATTCTCTTTATACGTAGATAATTCAAACAGATAAAGTTGACAGAAATCAGGTAACTGTTGTGCTTTTAATTTTTTTCTCTCATCTTAAAAAGAAATAGTATGTATTAAGTTAATAAATTACTTCAAGGGTTCTAAAATTTAGTCAATCTGATGGTGTAACAGTTAGCAGCAGCATTAAGTATTACAATTACTTTAAGCCCTGTCTCCAAAGCAAAGCATAACAAAATATTTTCGTGATTGATAACACTTCTAAAGGAAACAGCTTAAATCTGCAGAAGCCAAGCCACAGAAACAGGGGGTGTACTTCCCAGCTCCTGTCCATTCCACACGTGAGTTACCTCAGGATGGTCACTGCTTAGAGGATGGGCATATTTTGCTACAAAGGAAGGAAGATCCAAGAGCTTTCTCCTTTCAAACAGCAGGAATGCAGCCTCACCAGATTTTTGGGGCTAACCAGACGACTGCACAGAGCTCCTGGTATTGGCATGAGAGTAAAAAAGATCCTGTTGTAAAGTAGGAGAAAGTGTACCACTGAGCTGCAAATATTAACATTGTGGTCACCATGGTAGCTGGGTCCGTGACAGGTTTAAAAACATGTAAATAATCTCCAAATGAAAATACACACACACACAAATATATTCACATTGCTACCTTCCAGAAGGAAAAAAAATTTGAATCTAACTCCAAATTCTTGGGATAAAATTAATTGTAACAAACCAAAATCTCTTTTTCTGCGTCTGTAAACCTACTTCTAGCATTATGAAATTCTTAATTTCATAATGAGTTTGGGTTGTTGGGATTTTCTATTTTTTTGAATGATTTTTTTGATATGGTAGTAATAAAATGAAGCCCATTATAACTCATTTCCAAGGGAAAGTCAGAGACTAGAGCAATTACATACTCTTCTGGGATTTGTGGTTTTAATTAGGCTTATAAATTCTGAAATTAAATTCTCAGTTACTTCCTTTTTGAGGAATGTTTATCATATATAGAAACACAGATATTAGGCATAGATATGATTGAAATCAGAGATGTCATGTAGAAGCCCTGCTGTTTCTGTAAGTTACAGGCTGCCACAGCCACACTATGGCCAAGCCCTGAAATGTTCACTTCTTGTCTCTGTGCAGGAAAATTCTTTCTGAAATAAATGAGAAATTATTTCTATGTGCTTACTAGAAAATACCACCCCTACATATTTGACATTGCTTCCTGCTTTCATATTAAGAGGAATAAACAAGTAACTTCAAATTAATCTTTCCTGTACAACTCTTAGCTAGTAAATTGAAGTTACTCACTGGTTCTGTTGATGGATGCAGGAATAAACAGACTTTTTAACAGTTCAACAGCATATTTAGGTAATTAGCTGCAATGAATCCATTCAACAATACTCAAAAAATACAAGATTTAAGTAGTAGAAATGTGTTGTATTAAACTTGGCGGTTTTCAGCGAACATGTATTTAACAGAAGAGAACATACCGATTTGACATGCTTCTCAAGCTACGGCAGATAACATGAACAATTTGTTTAATTGCTAAATGAAGAGCAAAGCCTGCAGTGTGTGGGACAACTGCCTGATCACCTGGGAGTCATTGCTGTGTCTCATTTGGCTGGAGACTGACAGGGCCCTACCTGCTTGTTCTACAGCACAGCAAGTGAAACCCACATCCAAGGAAAGACACTGAAGGAAGAGCTTCTTTGATATTGAAAATATCTCCAGTTTTCTTAAGGCTGATATAAAAGCAAATCACAAAAATAAAAAATACTCCAATAGGGTGGTTTATCTGAAAACAGACTGGGCATTCAGACAAGAATAATAAAATTAAAGGCGTGCAGGGGTTTATTTCCTTAGTTGAAAGCAGCAAGGTAAGGATCTGCATCTGATCTAACACTGCAGGTAAATAAAAAGTTAAATGAATTTAAGCTATTTTGAGCATTAGAAACAACATATCTGTGTTTGAAACTATCAGTTGCATACAGGGCAGAATGTCATCCTCCAATATGCCATTGATGGCTGGAGGAAATAAACATAATTGTTAAGATTTAAATGAAAGACTCCTGAAAATCGAGCTAAATATGTTCTGGTACTCAGTGTAAAAAAAGTGCAGTAGATATGGGAGGAATGAGTTATGTAGTATATTAAAAA